>CM075862.1:40324003-40918423 GCA_037975125.1 Latrodectus hesperus
GACGATGTGCCGTCGGCATCTCTCACATTTCAGGAGATTCATTCAAAGATTAAACACGAGAATAAAACCACTTGGATTGTCCCTCCTGAGCATCATTGGTACCGCTGCGCGCGTCCAGGTGCTTCCTTGGCTACTGGTCTTAATAGACAAGAACAAACGGCTATTGCCCGTTTCAGAAGTGGCCATCTTAGTAACTTGAAATTCGTCGAGGGTACGAAGAAATTCGAAATTTGCTCCAAGTGCTTAAATGAACAGGCCTCTCCTGAACATATTCTTCAATGCCTTGGTCTCTCCGGGAGAGATCTGATGGAGAATCCACTTATGGTACTGGACTTTTTAAAGGTGTACGCGCTCATGGACCTGGTCTAGCACTGCTGACCTCGGGGGCATGCAACAACAACAACAATTTTAATTTTGATAATTTATTTCTCCTTAAATAAATAAACAAATCATTTAAAATTAATTAACGGTTCTATTTTTCTGCATTTATCACAATATGAATACAACATAAAAAAGAAATATACAAGAAACAGTGATAATGCATTTATAAGATTTAAATGCAATATACAAGAAACAGTATATTGCAACAGTATAATATAATATCTATAGTGAAATTATGAGTAACTCATTAATTTTGTGAGTAGTTAAATTTACTATTTTAGTATGGAATTAGAATATATTTAAAACTTAATAGGCATTTAAAATAGGCAAATGATTTCTATAAAGCAAAGTAAACTTTTTTAAAATTTAGATAACTTTTTAAAAGTTTTATTAAAAAGAGGTTAAACTCTTACAGAGTAAAAAATTATTTAAATAATATTTATTAATAAATATGGTTCAAAATAGTCGGTAAAATAGTAATTACTCAATCATCAACTGGTAGTAGTTACTCAATTATTCTGGGTTATACTCAGCAATTAATATATTTTTGATGCAGAGTCAATGATAAATATAGAATGAATCCCTCTGGTGGGTTATTAATTAATTTTTGATGTCTAACAAAAAGTTATAATTATGTAAAACCTAAGTATACAAAGTAATTTACAATTAAAGGCCAATATGAGATATCAGGTAGATTTTAAATGTATTTGAAATTTTGTATTTTTACTTTTTTGATAAAGTTGCACACAGTGCAACTGAATCAATTATATATATTTCATTAAGCAAAAATTTGAAAACATTAGTTTTTAAATAATAGTTTTCAGGAAGCTGATAAAAAAACTAATAATATGTTAATATATACTGGAATTTTACTGCATAAAATAAGCACAATTTTATATAACTTTTGTAAAAAAAACTTATTCATTAGAAATGTTTTAAGTTAATGATCTTGTGGTTTCCATGAGAAACTATTTTGTAATCATAAAATTCAAGGCAAAGTATATGAATCATACTGTAAATAAAATACTTTTGAAGCATATGAAAGGATCGTCATAGGCTGAAATCTAAATGATATTTATTAATTAATATCAAAAAGAATTGCGTTAATTAATGCATATAAGCAATAAACACTAACAGACTTACTCAGATAAAATGTGTATCATGTAAATATTTTGATTATTTTTTTAAGTTTTTCTATACTCAGATTTACAATAAAAATTAATATAATAATTTTTATACATATCATGCCAAACTTTACATATTTGTTTTGAAATTTTTTTATATTCATATTTCATGTATATATCATATACATTTGCATACCTTTAGCAAAATTTATATAAATTTATATAAGGATTGTAAAAGATTAGAAATTGAAATTGTATTTTAAAATTTATTAAAATTGTATTTTTTAAGTTAATATCATTAAGGAACGACAATTTGTTGCTTATTATATAAAGTATGCCAAATTGTAATGACTATTTATACTCCAACTTAAATAAACTCTATAGCTATCGTTAGATGGCGCCACATGTGTTTTGTCTAGTGCCAAGTGGTTATTCAGTGTTTAGATTTAATACTACTTACCCACAAATCCGAGGAAAAGTAATGTTAAAGTATGAGTCACATTGAACTATTCCATCAATTCTAAAATTACCAGCATCTCCGTGTAAATGTGAGGTCAAGAAACCCTGAAAACGTATGTATTACATATGCTGTGCTGTAAGGTTTTGCAAAAGAATACAAAATTCATTCTCTAGTAAATGATTTTATTAAATTTTACCCAAAAAGTTAAAATATGTTATTTTGTTTGTAATAACAGAATCTATATGAAAGCAGGGTTCTCAAAAATTTTTCCATGGATAAAATGGGTTGTGATAGCAAAACGTTTAAACCACGGCTTCAAATGGTCTTTGAGTAATTTTGTTAAGTAGCTTTACTGCCGACAAACATATATGACAAAGAAACCAATTTTACAGAATCTATTTTAGTGTAAGTGAACATGAAGCAGCATTAATATAGATTTATAACATATAATTAAAAAGAAAATAAGTTAAAATGTTATCCTGAAATAAGGACTTAAATGTAAAAACAAAAAGAACTTAGAATAGAGGTTTTAAAAACAGTTACTAGAATAAGTGACCATTTTTAAATCCTTATATGATGAAAAAGAGAGACGTAATTTAAAATAATACCAATTATCATAAATTTTAAAATATTTTCATTTCATCACAGTATAAAATAATTAAAAATAGTGCTTAAAGTTACTGTTAATAACAAGAAATTTTAATTTTAAACTCAATTACATTTTTTTGAAAATCACTCACATATGCATTCATATATTTTTTTCTTTTTGCTTTCTTAAAAAATTACCTCTTTAATGGTATCATTTAAAAAAAAAATTAAACCAAACATCAAACATATCGACTATTTATTTATAAGTTTCTTTCAGATTATATTTACAAAAGATTAATTTTTTCAAATATATTCATCGATTCTAGAAACCATAACTAAATTAGAGTATCTGATTTTTAAAGCTAGAGAATCGTAAATAATTCTTAAAAATCCATAACCTTTATGTTAAAATATTAAAATGATTTCTAAAACTTCACTATCTTTATCCTTTATTATTTAATATAGGAAATATCGAAACAGGAACATTTTTTGCAGAGGTTAAACTTAATTCTGACAGTTATTTTTTCCAATGTATTAATATAAAAAAAATTTCTATTTTATAATGAAAACTAATTTTTAATAAGGAAAAGTTTCAAATAAGGAAAAAGTTTTCTTTGCATTAATTTCCTCTTACACTTTATATCATTTTCCCTTTCAACTAAAAATAATTTGTTATTTTATCAAATGTGTCTGAAAATAAAATATTAAAGTTCCTTTTAATATACTGTGTTTAAAAACTTTAAATAAAACTCCAGATATCTAAATTAATAGTTAAAATATTTAACTCGAAAAAGATAAGTGTTAAAGAAGAAATAACTTTATTTGTCAAGAAACTGATTTACTTAAAATTTACAAAATCTCATCAATTGTTTTTGAATTTATTTCTAAATGAAATTCTCAATTTCCTTTGGAGCAGATTTTATTATTTTCTACGTTTCGAATTATAAAACTTTATGGTCATTTTATTTCGCTTAACTTTCAAGTAAATAAGCAATTTAGAAATTTACATAAATATTATTGATGTCTAAAGCAAAGCATATCCTCTAGAAAAGGAAATAGAAAAGCAGTAGAGTAATCTGCCAGTTTTAATATCAATAAAATTGAATTTATATCTCAAATGTTAATTTTTTATCACATTTTATTTTTTATATAACACTTCACTTATTATCTCTAGATATCATTTATAAACATTTAACTGTTTTTCGCTTCAACAAATATTTATTTACCTTTAAGTGTTATTACGAGGATAATTAGTATATTAATAACAATAGAATAGTATTCCAATCAAACATAGATTTTGCATAATTGATGAAGAGATAACACATCCCTTTTTAATATTAATAGATATAATTAGTGAAAACGGATGCAATTAGAGATTATCCACTTACGTATATTCTAAATTAAAAATTAAGCTTTTAGAATAGCGATTGAATTCATGCTCACTTATTCATTTAAAACTACGAACCAAAATAAATTACTTTATAAAAATAGAGATTAAATAGAATAAAAATCTAATTTACTTTTCAAAATATTTCCGTTAAATAATTGAATTTTTCGAATGAGAAGACGAGTTAAAATAAAGCAATTATCTCTTTAGAGTAAGTAAAATATAACTGCTTCAAAATATTCACAATAAAATAATCTTTCATTAAGATAAAAGTTTTAAGCTTAATTTGAACAGATTAAAGATATTTGAAAAAATTTAAATCTATGCATAAATTAAGTTTAATGATATTGATGAAGTATATTTAAGAAATAAAGAACAACTCATGATAAATTTGAATGTATGAAAAATATTACTTATTTAGGTAATAATTAAAATTAAATATTCACTGATTTAATATTAGCTGAATGATTTTGTTCTGTTTAATTAATTTTAATGAAATGAACTTCAATAAAAATTTATAAAAACTTTTAAATTTTTAGCTATGATTTACATAATTAACTTTTTTTAGTATAATCATTTCGTTAAGAAAATATTTAATTAGAATGTAACCTTTGATATAAGAGATTTATTATAAAATATAAGTAATGTGAATGAGATAAATTTTAAGATTTACATAATTTGTACTAAATTATTTATAATATTCTATAAAAATAAATTTCCTAAAATACAATTTAAATAAACATTTTTCTTTAAACTATCTAAATTATTATAGTTAAATTTCAAATTGAAAGTTTACGAATCCTATTAAAAAGTTATTTCACATCATTAAAAAATGATGGACTTTAAATATTTTGTAACTGAAAGTAGAAAAATGAATAAATAAATTATAGGAATGATAGAATGTAACGATACGTGTTTGAATTAAGTTAATAATAAATCATGTTAACAAATGTTAACAAAATAACATTTAGTAAGACTACAGTTTTTTTTTTAATTTTAACTAATTTTGAGGAATATAGTAGGTGAAAGAGTTAATTGAAAATTAGTTACTTTGTAAATTTAAGAATCGCTTAAACATATTTGATGCTTAAATAAATTCTTTATCTTTGAACTCAAAATGGTACTTTTCCTATTGCAAAATTTTATTAAAATGTAAAATATATTAAAATTACAAATTAATCCTCCCAACTGATTTATAATTTATGAAAATATTTTATTATTACATTCATAAATTATTTTTTAATGTTGCTAAAGATATCTAAGTAGAGATTTATTACATAAAATCTAAGCAAATACATTTTGAAAAACATGCATTCATACAGTTAAAAGATGAATATATCTTTTGATAACTATCGTACAACATTTTTTTGCATTCTATTTAGAGGTAATTGTTTTACATTGTAAATAAAAATTAGAGCGTTTTATTTTTCTTGTTTGATAACAGAATAGAAGATTAAATTTTTGTTTTATGCAGCTAAAAATATGTTATTATCTACAACCTTTCACCCCAACTAACAATAAATTATTTCACTTAAAAATCTCTGGATCTTAGAAATATAAATAAAAATTAACATTTCAAACATTTTATAATAGCACAATGGAATTAGAATGTTAGATATAAAGTATGAAAACATGACAAATTTCTTTTATTCATTGTTATAATTTTACTATTATACTGTACACAAAGAAATTTATGTCCAGAAATTTAGTCTTTTCTCTTAAGAAACCGAAAAAATTTCTAAACTATTTATATTAAAAATATTTACAACACACAAAGTAATCATAAAATGCGCATTAATTATAAAACGTCTTTGAAGTGGTAAAATACAAATAAGGTTCCTTTATTACCTGAATGATATTTCTTTTTATTTAAATAAATATTAAAAAATATTCCAATAGAAGATATCTGCATTTTTATTTTTGTTAGACAAAATATTTCAATTTTTAAGCGATGTTCTAGGAATATAATAATGATTTAAAATTGTTTAAGGAGATATATTTGTTTTATCACCTCCATAACGTAAAACTAAGGGCTAGAAAATTGCAAATTTAGTAAAAGCAAATGTAAGTGTAATTTTTACAGATACTAATCTGAAAACCAAAAATTGTATAATAGATTTAAATAAGTTTTTCGCACATGAAAATATCTGTAAATTTTAAAAAGCTTTTGTGATTATTTTTCATGAATTTTTGTTTGCATTAAAACAATTTTACGTTATTAAAAATATTTTCCATTAACCACTATTTCAATCAAAAACAACTTTATTAAGGATTAAATCATTTGCATAAGCACAATATATGTTCTGAATCTCTCTCAACAGATATATATCATTGTCAATATGTTTAAACAAGTTTTGAAATATAGTATGCAAACAATATTTTTGGATGCAATTAAGTATTATTAAAAATATATAATTTATTATAATAAATTATATAAAATTTATATGACTATCAATTAAATTATGAAAATATGATATTCATAATGCATAAAATGGTATTTAACACTTACAATGATATGCGTAATATTTAAACATTTACATCTTTTTTCAGTAGTAATGTTCCAAAACCTTTTTGTGTTTGGCAAAATTGCTAAAACAAAACATATTTCATTCGAAAATTAAGGAACTTTTATAAACATATATTTTAAATGTAACATATTTTACCTAATCTAACTAATAATTAATTAAAAATAACGTATTTTACCTAAATAATAAAATTTTACCACCTCAGAATTCTAAATTGCTTAACAAAAACTTTCCTTTCCCTTTAAAACATGTTTTATATAATCAGAAATAAGTTGGAAATAGTTATTTACAATATAAACATTATAATTTCTAGGTAGTTAAATTTATTCAATGTAGATAGTTTAATATCTTTTTGAACTATCCTCATTGTTGAATAAATTTGAAAAGGAAAAATTAAATAATTTCTTTAACATAATTTGCACAGATTTGCGGAATATAACTTTTTTACAAAATTAAATTTAAAAACACATAAGTTACAATAAATTTCCTTACCATTGAATAGTTAAATCCATAAAGGGTTTTGACCATTTATATTAAATTTATATATATCAAATATAGATTTTAAATTGTTCTTTGAAATGTTTGCTTTAACATAATGCATATTTTCTCATTAATTATTTTGAATATTTTCAAACAATAACTTGAACATTAAAAGATATATATTAAGGTTGTTAATATATATCTTTTAATGTTCAAGTTATTGTTTGATTTAATTGGTTAAAAATGTTGTATTCACTTGCAATTAATCATTTTGTAAAATTTAATTTAATTATTACATGCTTTTATTCAAATTTCTTTTTATTATTATTTTAAATTTAGAATGCTGATATTTTCTTGATTTGGTCTTTCTGTAGTTATATATTTAAAAGAAAGAATATTACACTTAGAAACAAAATTTTCCATTCACAAATTTTGGTTAAAAATCAAAATTGTTTATAAATTTACTTTAATGTATAAAAAAACTTGGAAAAATAAGAATCGAAACAAATGTGTGAAATTCAACAGTGCATATGCATTACTTCTCAATTTTTTTAATTAAATTTTTATATTTATGCTTTCATTTATAGGGAGATAAGCAATATTTTACTATTAACACAAACGTGTAATGGAAAAGTAAAATTAGTTTTTGAAAACTTTCTGGAATTATAAGTAATTGTCAAGATCTAGACGGGTTTTTAGACATGCGAGATGTTTTTTAGAAAATTTTCTGCGTTTATATTAAAAATAGATTTTTAATTCTGTAAAAATGGAATGTAAGGAAAAGGGAAAGGAATTTGTAGTTAAAAAATTAAACTGACACAAAATGAAATTAGTTTTTAAAGTATTTTAAATAAAAAAAAATACATTACATTATCATAACTATTAAGTTTGTTCAGGTCTTATTATTATAAGAATTGATAAAAATTGCTGCATAAGTTTCTTTCCTTTTTTTTTTTTTTTGCAAATTTTACCTTTTTTCACAATTTTACTCAAATTTTTTAATCAAATAAAAAAACATTTATAAAATTTTAAAGCATATTTGTAAGAAATTAATTGATATTTCTTTTCTTAAGTTTTCCCTGTTTAATCTCCTTATTACTTGGCAGAAAAATAATTATATCATTTGTGTTGTTTATTTGCTATCCATTTATATGTTTAAGGCTGAAAAATTTATATATCACATTAAACAAAAAACAAAAGATTAGATTAAACTACAGTTAACTCATAATTAGGACATTGGTTGTTAACTAGTACAAATTACCTAAATTCAGCTATATGCAAAAATGGTTGAATATGAAAGTTTTACGACTTTTAGATAAAATAATTAAAGATTTACAGTGTTGTCCAACTAATCTGCGTGTACAAGTATTTCAAATGATTCATTAGTGTTCACATAAGTTATATGCTATTTATAAGGAATAATTGCAAACAAAGCAATTTATATTGAATTGCAAATTTATTTAGTAAAAACTCCTGATATTGATCTAAATCAAAATTTCTTTCATTTTAGAATTCATTTGCATTTATATACTTTGGTTCTATTTATTGACCATTTAATGTCGCATTATAAAGAATCATTTAAAATAAATATTTCAAAATATGCAAATACTAATAAGCGTCCAAAACGTGATCCATTTACGCCTCACATATTTAAAAAAGTGAATTTTTTTCATTTTCTGAGCATATTCATTTTGTTTTGTTCAATTCAGTGAAATTTAATTTTGTTTAAAATATTGAGAGAAATTGGAATGAAATAAAATAAACTTTAAATTTTATACAAATTGTTCATGAAAGAAAGTAAAAATATTTTATAACAGTAATTTAGGAGTTTCAATTAAATGATAATTTTTTCAAACAGTTATGGGAAATCCAAGATTTTACATTTTGTACCTATTATTTAATTGGACAAATAATTTCACTAATAAAAAATACATATTGTATTAACATTTATAAAATTTTTATCTTTTATGGAATTTTACTACTGAAAAGTATTAACTATTTTAAAGCAATATGTTCAGTTTTATTGGATGCCCGATGGCGTAGTGACGGAGCTTCGTGCTCTCAAATCCTCGAGTTGGGCAAGGTCAACTTATCCTTTAATCCCTTTAGTGGGTGGATGAAACCAAGTACCAAATATGCTTGGAAACTGAATATTAAGGGTTCCACGTTGGGCTGACCACATAATAGAGATATATACTTCGCCCCCCACACGGCCCTTCATTATTTAAACAGATATGTGTACTGTAGGTCTTGAACCCACGGGGTTATCATGACTCTAAATTTAGTTTCGATCATTTTTATTGATTAAATACCCTGAAAATATTAACTCCAAGATATTGAGTGTATTTTAACTCTGAGAATTAATTATGAAATTTTTAGGTACTTAATATGTGCGTAAATCTAGAGCATAATTGAACAATTTTCTATTGTAAATTAAAGAAATATATGGTTAACTAAGGTAATGAGGAAGGATTTAACAATGAAATAGAATCTATAAATGAACAAATTTCATATTAGTTACAATGTAAATTAATTAAATATTGATTAAAATATAATGCAGCTAAGCCACTGATAATTACTTAAGAATTTTAATAGGAAAAATATCAATTAGTTTTCTATACATCTAAATATTTTATAAAATAACCCAATTTTCTTATGATACTTAAATGGACTGTTTTGTTTTCTGAAATGAGCAAGAAAAAATTGACAGCACTTATTCGAAGCTATTTACATTTTTGTTATAATAATATTAGTTTAAAAAAACCATTTCAATTATTTACTTAAATTTAATGCATGTCAGTTCCTACTATTATTGTTTCATGTATTAATTTGTTGTTAGAAATAAGCTCCCATATATTTTAATTGGTTTAAAAAAATTCATGTAAATGCATATAAGCTTTTCCTTTACTACAAAAGTTAGTTTGTATTTATTATCAAAATAAAACAGAGTTGTATCATTCATAAAGAAACATAACATAATATTTCAAAAATTTTTATGAAAAGTGAAAAACATTATAAGGTTTCAAAAATGTAAATACTAATAGATAATATGTATAAAAAAATCCAAAATATCTTATTACTTATTGTTATAAATTGAACATATGAATAAATAAATGATGATAATAGATATGTCAAAATTTATCCATTTGAATTTATGTGTTTTTGTGAAATTTTTGAACAAAATAAATATTCATTAGACAACTTTTCTATCATTAAAATATAAAAATATTAGTCAAACTTGCATGGGGGTTAATCAAATCATAATTTTTACAAGTTACTTTATTCGTTTGAGGAATATAAACCAGTATATGATATTTATGCAAAAGTTTAGGACTATAGAAATCTATATTTAAAAAATTTTAAATATAAAATATATATTTTATATTGTAATTAAAGTAATTATGAGGTAATTGAAGTCTTCAAGAAAACATATCCATTAAATGGATGACTGGGGAGGGAAACAATTCCAATGAAGTCCGTGTTGTAAGCGATACGTCTTCCATCATCGCAGCGTGGGACATCGGAATGTTGTTGTGTTATTGGTGTCTCCATTAAAATAAAGAGGGCATAATAATGGCAGGTACAAAGAAATAAAACCTATTTAGGCGAAGAAGAAGTTAACTTATGACAAATGCGAGGGCTGGCACAATGAAACCGGGGCGGTACTGCAGGAATGGCCCTGGTCGCAGCTGGCACCCTTGTCAGGGAGAAAAGGGGGAGAGCATGGGGCTCCGAACGAGGGAAAGAAAAGCCCCTCCTCAAGAGATGCCCGAGAACATTGATTTCTTAGGAAAAGACTCTCCCGGCCTCAGGAGAGGGAAAAAGGAAAAGGGAAAAAAAGAGGAATAGAGCGTAAGAGGGAATATCGATGGGAAGAGAATCGAAGAAAATCACGCCTTGGTTTGGGAGGAGGGGGTGGAATAGGGGAGTTGTAAGGGAAGAAAAGTACGAAGGAAAAAATTATTGTGATTTAAGTTTTTTTTTCCCCTTCTATATTTTACTTCTTTTGTCTTACTTTGATTTATTTTCATTTTTATTTGTTTAGGAAGCAGAGGAAAAAGTGCAATTTTTTTTAACGAAAAAGAACCCTTTTATTTATATTTTTTCCCTGAATAAAGAAAAGGCTTTTTATGAGGAAATGCTTCGTTTGAATCTGATTCTTAAAAGAATAAATTTCTAAAAGTCCCGAGGTAGGCATTTAGAGTACTAGCATTTCTGTGCGATTTTATAAAAAAAAATATGTATAAGAGATTACTTTTCTTTTCTTTTTCCAGACACGTGAAAAAATAATAACTTTCTCAAGTTGCAAGTATTTAGATTATTCACTTTTAGACATGCATCACTCAAAAGTAAGGCTTTCAAATTCGATCAAAACTTCCGCTTGTATTAATTTTTCTACCTAAATCAAATTTATTTTAAAATTTGATTATTACTTATATTTTTCTGATCTTAAATACAATAAAAATCAAATTTGATTACTTTTACAATCAATGACTTTATTTATTATAGACAGTACCTTAAATACTAAATATTACGTCTTCAGTGTTAAAAATATTTTCATAAATATTAATAGTTTTTTTGTTGTTGATATTTTGTTGGTTATTGTGTTCGTACTTTTTCTTGATTAATACTTAAAGATAAAACTATCCAAAAAGACCATTTTTTGGTAATATTAAATCTAATTTCAGAAACTTCAAATTTTCTTTTATTGAAGGACTATTAAGTTTTAAATTTTATTTCATCAAAACTTTTAGCCAATAGTAAATTATTTGAAGCTTTGTTATGAAAATGTCATAAAAAACCAAAGTAGTAGTCTTTGCATAGTACGCAACAAGTAAATAATGTTCAGACTTTCTTTAGAGGGGTCATAAATTATTTTAATTAAATTTGACCCACTTTTTAAATCTTCGCTATAAAAAATTATACAGTCGTTCATGATAGTAAAATAAACAGCAAGAAAGGTTTCACTATCACACATAATAAATAAACAAATATAACAATAACACTTCATCTTCTCAATTGCATATCAATGAAATTTTAATTGGATACAAAGCACTTTAAAATGTAACTTGACTTATATTTTTATTAGATTTTAGCTTAGAACACTTTTCAGTTTTATTTCAATAAATACAAAATTGCATATAAATGTAATCACAAAAGATAATGAATTATAGTTAATTTTATTCGAATCATAAAATGTATAACATAAACGCAAATATTAAGTTAAAATGATTTAGTACTTTCTAGACGATCATCTTTTGGTGTAGTGCATAGTAAATTCAGTATTTTAAATATTTTTAAACAAAGAAATCGGTAATGATAATTTTCTTACAATAAATAAATTATTATTTATTAGAAACTTCAATGTAAATTATATGATAAAAGATTAATTACATTGAATTCTTGCAATTAAAGGAGAATAAAAATAAGGTTCTATATACAGCCAATTTATGTCTTGAATTCCTAGTTAATAGCAACAGAATTTCAATTTTATTTTTTTCTGAGGGATAATTCTGTGTCAAATATGACAGCATCTGTAATATGTGAAAATTAATTTAATACATGTATCTAATTTTTTCTTGAACATTTGGAACACTTTAAATTTTTAAGATAAATGAAATATTTTCACTCTAATCTTTCACTTAAAAAATAAAATAACAAAATCATTTAAGCCATTTTTAAAATTGATACTTTCAAAATTTAGTCTTATTTAAAAATTATATTGAAATTTTATATTTCATAACAAAATATGCATGTCAAATTTATCTGGTATTATTGGCCACAGGATCTCATTTTGTATTAAGTTTTTAGCCACACGTTCTCAATATTCAAAGAATAGTAAAATATGAACAATAAAATAATTGCATTGCATATTACGCATTAAGTAATAATCAACCTATGTACTGTGCCCAATTCATTATAAATTAATCATCTATGCCATTTTCTTATCTAAAATAATTTTATATTATGTTATTTATACAATATGCAATTCAAAAATACGTTTTCTATTTCATAATTTTATTTTTTAAACGTAAACTATAAGTATTTTGTAATTTTTTTATGATAAAATATAAATATTACAATATGAAATAACCAAAGTCATAGCTTAATTACATTTTAGAAAATATTTAATATTATTTTCCTCAAAACAGATCATATATATATGGTTGACAATTTACAATTAATGATAACAGGTGATCGGTTTATATTTCTACCTTTCTGAATTTTTGTAGTTTTTCATAAAAGAGAATAGCTATTCCCATGAATAAATGTTTTTAATCTTAGTCTTCGAAATTTCGTGTGATAAGATGGATTCAGATTCTACACCTTCCTATTTTTGAAATAAATTAAAGGTAATTTAGAGGATAGCACTTTTAGTGAATTATACTATGAAGAAGAATTAATACAATGTATTAAATAATTCAAGGAAAAATTTCTTATCACCAAGTTGTTTGCATATTTTTATTAAACTTTAAACAAATTCTTCAGTAAAAGTAATCATGGTAGGCACCCCATTATCGAAAAATAAATTTTTCCAATGGTCCAAATTCTGTGAGCATAACTAGAGATTTCCATTTTCTATTGCATTTCTGATTGTCTTCTCTTTTTATGTAGTTTTAATTCCTGCTGCTGTTTTTTATTTGATCCCTTTCGCGATAAAATTTAAACGTTAAAATTAAACGTCAAAACTTGACATGTTTAGAATGCGTGCTATTAAGATTTATAAGCAAATAGAATCAATAAAATACAGTTTAAGGAATATGTGAATAAGATCAAATTATATAGAATTTATATTTAAATCTAAGCATTGGGTATGGATGTAAAATCAAATCACTTATTTTTATCAATTCTACATGGTGTAAAACAGTTCCAACTTTATTTGATATAAATATTAATAATAAAACAAGTATTAAATACAGTACTGTATTAAGTCGCCAACGTCTTTATATTTTGACAAATTTAAATTTAATATAACGGGTAGAAAGTAGCAGTTTAGAAGAAAATTCAAAATCTTAAACAACAAGAATATATTTCTATCATTTTACTCTAGAATGGAAATAAGTAAATCATTATTGGTAAAGATTTAAATTAAAAATGTAGTATTAATTTTTAAATGTAAATTAATAAACAATGTGTATGAACATTAACATTACAGCAAATATTTAATAAAAAAACATAAAAATATAAATTGACTAGAGCTTAAAATTTTTATTTAATAAAACTGGGAAACATTTTACGAAATTGAATAATTTTTGCTTCTTTTTCATTATATATTTTCCGTATGAATGTTATTCTTTAATATTTAAAAAAAGGAAATATATACTACTCACTCCATCAACATTATTTTAATAAGAATATTACATTACATTATATCAATATTGCAAATATTCACAAAAATACAGCATATACATTCCGTAGATTTATAATGCTTGAAAATATACAAAAGGAATCTAGAATTTTCTTTGTATTATACATTTATATATATATATATATATATATATATATATATATATATATATATATATATATATATATATATATATATATATATATATATATATATATATATATATATATATATATATATTTAAAACACACACACACACATATATATATATATATATATTTATAACTTTTTACTGAGACAAGCAATATTAATAATTAACCTTAAATTTAAAACATTTTCTTTAAAAAGAGTCGTTAACAATTTTTAAAAAAATTTAAGGTCTAAAGCTAAAATGAAAACTTTTAATTTATTCTATATTATTTTTTCAGCTAATTATTCTAATTTAACTTTTGGGAAAAATTCTCCAGATATATGTTATGTTTTTCCTCTCTTTTTAATTTGAAAATAGTTAAATCGAGAAAAAACATTTTTCATCGTTATTACTTCAAAATATTCAGAGTTATGTTGCATCTCTTGAGTTTGGTAAATTTATGGGCTCCTGAAAATAAGACATAAATCTCGCCAAATAAAATTAAGAATAGCACTACTTTAAATCAACAGTGAATATTTATCTCTTCCAAAACGTTTTAATTAAATTAAATGAAAAAATCCAATAATTCGATCATTAAAAACAGTGAAGAGCTGAAGGGGGAAAAAATCTTCTTTCTTGAGAGATTAAATTAAAGAATTGTACCCGAACTATTAGCGGCAAATGAAAAAGATTAGAATCGTCAAGGGGCAACAAAAAAAGTAAATTAAATTGTAGGCAGTGTTGCAGTTTTGTTAACTGGCTTCATTTTTCTATTCGCAGTTTGACGCTAATGGTAACATTAAGGTCCTTTGGCGATAGCGTCGATATTAGGGCAACTCGATTTGGGGCCATATGTCGCCAAAACGAATTTAGCTGCAGCTTTGTTTGAGGTAATGATAGGGCTTTGCTCTGTTCACACAGAATGAACTCTATTTTCGCAAAAAGCCTTCAGATAATTTAGCTTTTCATTAGCGAGGAAGAAACAGCTATTTCTGAGGCACTCTTCATCAGAGAATGCTCAGATTATTTTTGTTTTATATTCATTATAGTGCTTGATTAAATCCTAAAATGCAGCTTATTTTTTAAATCAGGGTCATTGTTATTGCATGATGAAGAAGTATTTGTTTTGATATTAGTTTCAAAAATAACTAGATACTGGTAGTATTTTCTTATAAAAATAACTACGTACTTGCTAGATTTTCATGTTACGACTTTTTTTAATGCTATTAAAATGGTTTGCTTTCTTTTTTATTGAGTGGGATTGCATACTGTAAAATTTTTCATTATATTTTAATTGGAGTGTGAAATGCTGCAATATTTCTTTGGATAATCTAACATATTTCAAGACAAAACATCAACAATTACCAAATTTATTGAGAAAATAAAAATATTTCACATGGCGACACCTTATTCTATAGAATTACTAATTTTCAAAATATTTGTATTACTTAAAATTTCATATGGATATAAATTGAAACAATATTTTATATATATACAAGGTCTGGCTTTTAATTTACAGAATTGGCGTACCTATAAGAGAAAGAAAAAACGGAAGATGGCGCTAATGATTGCATATTGAAGACCTTTTCTTGCGCATGTGCAGTGCGATCGGTGTCATTCTGAAAATAAGTGGTTCTCCTGGAGAGGAGCATTAAAAAGTAGCTGTAAAATTCCTGTTGTCGAAGTGAAACTGGAATAAAGAATTAATATTAAATTTTGCTTCAAATTGTGCAAGACAGCTATGAAATGTTAAAACAAGTTTACGGCGAGGAATCATTATCACGCTCAAGAACTTTTGAATGGCTTAAGCGCTTTGGGGATGGGTGTGAAAATTTCGAAGATGATCCACGTACAGATCGACAGCAGTCCGTATGCACGATGCAAGCAATTGAAAAAGTTCACGATATGGTAAAATGTGATCGTCGATTGATTATTCGAATATTCACCAATGAATTGAACATGGTTAAAGAGGCTGTTCGGCGAATTTTGACGCAAGACCTAGGCAAACGCAAGATTTGTTCCATATTCGTTCCTCACCATTTAAGGGACGAACAAAAGCAATTGAGATTGGAGGCATGTAGCGAACTTATCTACAACGCTGATGCTGACCCTGCATTCCTGGATAGGATAGTCACGGGAGACGAGTCTTGGTGTTATCAATTTGACCCTGAAACCAAACGTCAAATCTCCGAAGGGTGGTCTCCAAGTTCACCAAGGCAGAAAAAATTCAATTTGAAAAGTCCAAAATCAAGGTCATCTACGGTGTCATTCATCAAGAATTTCTTCCTCCTAACATGACTATCAACGGACAGTTCTATACAGAAGTTCTTGACCGACTTGGAAAACGTATTCGTGGAGTGACGCCTCATTTTCAACAAAATGGGAATTGGCTGCTGCTAGATGACAATGCCCACTCACCCACTGCGTTGTCTGTGAGGTGATTCTAAGAACAGCATGGTGTCGTTGAGATGCAGCATCCACCATTCTCTTCAGAAGACTTTTTCCTGTTTCCTAAACTGAAAAATTCGTTGAAGGCACAAGATTTCAGAATGTTGAAGCCATCAAGAAAATTCTAAAGTCATTATTAAAGAGCATTCCAGAATTGCACTTTAAAACTTCGTTACGAAATTTGTACAACCTAGCACAGACGTGCATTACGGCTGATAGGAATTATTACGAATCATTAAATGGCTATGCTATGAGTCTAACTTTTTTTCTTCTGAGTTATTTCATGAGTCCTGGAAATTAATAGTCGAATTTTGTGTGTATGTATTATATATATATATATGTGTGTGTGTGTGTGTGTGTGTGTGTGTGTGTGTGTGTGTGTGTGTGTGTGTGTGTGTGTGTGTGTGTGTGTGTGTGTGTGTGTGTGTGTGTGTGTGTGTGTGTGTGTGTGTGTGTGTGTGTGTGTGTGTGTGTGTTTGTAATTATGCGAATTGTTAAAGTATATTATTGAAGTTAATAGATAGTTACCTATTGATATGTATGTTGTAGTATGAAAGATTCGATTTAAATAAACCATATGATATACACAAAAATTGATATTAAATTAACTTTTTCCTGAACACATGGCTAACAAAGATAGTAGCAAATGAAAAATTTGCTTTTAAAATGATATTAACTGTATTAACTGCAAATAAATTTTGTTACATTTAAGAAAACATATAAAGTTTTAAGGGAGCAAATATCTTCTTCATTTTTGAAAATTTCAAACTGGGGGATTATTATACTCCAGATAAACTTTCCTCATCGGTAGATATTGCTAAAGCACAATCCCCATATTGATTTTTCAACAATTTTTATAAGCGATCAAAAGTAGTTTTTTTAAGTAGGCTTAGTTGCATTTTTTATAATAATGACAAATATATTATTTATTTTCAACTTTTGGGGTTATAAAATATTCAAATGCCGGACTTGAAAATTGAATTTTTCTCAAAGTGAGTAATATTATTTCTTGAATATAATGAATAATAATAAATTCAAATTAACTATGTTTTTTTAGAATTCAAGCATTGAGCAATCTTGAAATATATTTTAATAAATAATTACATTGATAGAAATGTACACTAAAAAAATGAAGCAAAAATGATAACTCAAAATTCTACTAAACGCATTGTCTTTCCATTTTTCCAAAATTATATGATCTAATATTTTTGCTTTCCAAAAGCATTCGGATGATTTAGTAAAGATTCAAACTTGGCAGTTTTCCAGATTAATTTTTTGCACAACAATGCATAATATCATTTCTATTAAAATTTTATGATGTCTTTTAGATATTTTAACTTTGTGATTGCCCTCAAATTTGTTATACGATATGCCCCTTTAATTTTGAGAAATACTTTGAAATTTCACAAGATATATTAAATGCTTTCCTGTAATCATTTTATACAGTTTTATTAATAAACCATATATGACTAAGCATATATATATATATATATATATATATATATATATATATATATATATATATATATATATATGTATGTATGTATGTATATATATATATGTGTGTGTGTGTGTGCGTATTAAATCTAATTATATTAAATTTCAGCATATTTATAGTTCAAGAAAAGTTCTAACAATTTATTTTTGCTCAATTTCTTCATAACCATGAATAAGAGATGTTTGCGTGTTTAGCAATCGTTTTAGCTTTCGCGTGAATAGCAATGATTATTTAAGTTTACATGTATGTAGAAGTTTGCATGTAATACAGTGGCCACAAACTAAGCAAAATAACAGGGTTACAAATAGAAAAAAGATGTTTATTGTTTGAACCTATTTGTGTCATAATGGGAAAGTAATTATAGAGTGCTCTTAAATGAAAGTAGAAAACTCTTAGAAAATAACTATATAAATACTAATGTAAAAAAATATCAAAAATTATAGAAATTTATATTTTTTAGGTCAGGGAATTTAGTCTTAAACCGTATAAAGTAAAATTAAAAGTTTACGCGATAGTTGAATATAATTTCAAAATTTTTTTTAAAAATTCATATTCAAACATTTTAAATGGCAAATGTATTTTCTCTGAATCATTTGTAACATTGTTGGAAAAATTTAAGTAGTGGTCAAATTATTCTAATAAAATTAAATTGATAATTATAATGTGCTTTGGAAGGATTGGATGATGTTTTTTTTTGCTTTATAATAAATTTCATGATACCAAATTTAAATCCTACCAAATGTACATTTTAAAATGTATTCTGAAACCCTCAAACATCCACCCTATAAGTAAGACTCGTGACTTTGAATAAAATACTAGAGCAATAATCATTCTGTTTTTAGAACGATTGAAAGTTATTAATTTTGAAGCTATAGAGAGACTAATCTTGTACTCAAAATCTAAATCCTACTGAATGTACATCTTAAAATGTACCCGGTAAGCATTCACTCCTTAAATAAGAGTTTACTAATTAGTTTTCTGAATGACTGAAATTACGTGGTTTGAAACAGTTCAGGAATGACCATTCATTCTTTCAATTTTTTAAAAAATACGTTTCTTATTTTACTTTTTAAAATAATTTTCGCAAAATGTAGCCAAAAAGATCTTAATTTTACAATTCTTAGCAGTCTCTACTGCAGAGGGAATTTGACATGGAGTATAGCAAACAGGAGAAAAGGCTAAGGCATATATAAATGAGATTATTAAATGAATATATGTATATATAAACTAACGTCAATTTCAAATAGATATAATCGAAATGAGTTTACAGAGCTGCTAGCACAGTTACAAAATATTTGGAAAAGCAGAAATCGCTTTTATTAAATATATCCTCAATTATATACTGTTATAAGTTAATAACGTTTCCATCTTGACATTTCTTAAACTTATTTTATGTTTTTAACTACTTATTTTATAGAAAACATTCTATAAAATACCGATTCTAAAGTACGACTTTATGAATTTGGTGATAAAAATTTCCAGTAAAGATATTTACTTTTATTCTAATAATAAAATTTTATTACACGCATCATAGTTTCCATGTTTTTATTCATGCTTAGTAAAATATTACTTTTCTCATTCAAAATTGTTAATGTTTTAAATGTAACAGAAATTTTAAAGATTGGCATTTCACAATACTTTTTTGAAATATTTTCGAGAAAAATCATAGTAAGTATATCAAAGCAAACCAATTTTCTTTAATAGTTTTTTTATATCTGATATATATATATATATATATTTATATATTTTTATATATATATATATATATATATATATATATATATATATATATATATATATATATATATATATATATATATATATATATATATATATATATATATATATATATATATATATATATATATATATATACATATATATATATATATATATATATATATATATATATATATATATATATATATATACTTTTATGTATAAACATTAAACGTCTGGAAACTTATTAACCTGAGGATTTAAATTTAGGATTGTCCCCTTTCACCTTTTAAGATTACAGTGTTTCACCTTTATCCAGTTTTAATTCTTTAAAATTGTTTGAAACTGATAATTTTTTACTTATTTTAAGACTTTTCTAAATTGGAACCAAGTTTAAATGTCCCTTAATTATCAGCATTTAATGAGAAATAAAAATATTAAAACAACCACTAAAGTATTTACGAATTCCAATGATGAATATTCTAGTGAAATTGACCTTGGAAAATTTTACTCTAGCAAATAAATTAGGAACTAATATTTTAACTTTAAATATCAAGATGATGTATATAATTATTAGATACCTTGTTTAAATTATCTTCCCTATTTTTTTACTATTTAATTACTTTTCTATTTTTTTACTATTTTTTACCTATTTTTTTACTTTTTCCCTATTTTTTTACTATTTAATATTCACTATTATTTTCAGTTTGAATTTGTACATCTGTTTTGATACAATTAAGTGTATATTAAATTAATTTTTGTGAAGTATTGTGATGCAGATCCTATTAAATAAGATTTTGTAGACTTTAATGCCCCACCACAGTAAAAATTACTTTTCGAAAAATTTCTGGAAGATGTTTCGGCTGACGTAGATGACAGCACGGACAACGTGTTGATTATTTCATTGATGTTACAGAAGTTAAATGTGATTACCAATGGGTAACAATCTGGGCTACTTTATATCGCTGTTTATCTAGTGTCAAATAAAAATCTAGCGCTATTTATCTAGCGTAATTACTATCTAGCAAACAAAAGTGGCCTCATAAGATAGCTGGTTAAAAGATAAAATATCTGGTTATACATCTGGTAATACTGATTGTAATGATAGAAAAGTACCTTTTTTAATCTATTTAGTATCACGTAGTTTTCTTGCAATATTTTTACTTTTATTTTAACAATAATTCATCACATTTACATGAAGAAAAAATAACAAATATTAACAAAGATAATGTTCTCATTAAATCATGATATTCATTTTTTTTTGGTTAAGTATTTATAAAGAAGTTTGTTTTTATAAATTTTTTCATTTTCTTATCAACCACAATTAAAATATTTTACTTCCGGATTAACATTCTACATACAGCTTACGTAAAACTTAAAAAATTAAATCCGAAAATTAAACAGTTTAAAACTTTTTCTTAAGTGTGTGATAAATTACCATACAACCTTTAGAATTGACATTTTGTAATTGAAATCATTAAGAATATATTTGGATATTTGGCAATGTAAATTATTTTTTAATAAAATAATTTTGAAAATCAAACAAGTTGTATGAGATTTATTTTATACTCCATATAGAGTTTTAATTGGTTCTTTTAATAGCCATGCAATATTTGCAAAACATAAGCAATATTGTTTTCCTATTTTGTATTGTTGATTTTTAGTATATTTAATATATTAAGTAATGAGACTAGATAAATGTATGAGTATATTCATATGATATATTCATAGTAGGGGAATAACTATATATGATGTAGTAATCACATGTATCAAGTAATGACTATAGAAACTACTTTGCAATGCTATATAGTTATTATTCTTTTATAGTCAACACGTATGTTTTGAGCAATTTTTTTTCTTTTTATGAAAGATGTTTTTAATCGCACCTTTATATAAACATTTTGATATCAAACCATGTCCCAAATAATTCAATTAACTGTATTTGATCTATACACATAATAAATTCATTTGTATTTCCTTTTACACAAAGCTAACATTACAATCTAAATAAACTTTAACTTAATGAAAGACAGAAAAGGAAGTATCTAAATTCATATTGATAGTTGAAAATTATATTATTCATAAGTTAAATTATTTGCCCCAAATTCAAAGAATAATAATTCTCACGCTAGTATCAATACACATTTTCCAGTAAAAATTATAAAAAAGGAAATAATGCATCGGAAAACAGTTCTATTCCAAAAGAAGAGTTCCAGATCTCTAAAATACACGTAATTTGGGAAATCGAATACCACCTCTTAGCTGTCAAATGGCATAAAACATCACAGGAGAATCTAATTCGGGATTCGGGGTGTTCTAATTCAGCAATCAATAACCACCGCTGTCGGCTCCCACTACAATAACATTCCATTACATTAATGTCGTCGCAATTTTCGAATATGTGAGTGTCGATGAAAGCATTAGAGAACACATGTCATCCGCCAGATATCTCTTCGTCTTTCAATGCTTCTCCGCTTCGGATGGCGCACCTGTCGCTCACTTCGTGAACGATATTCAAGAATTTTGCCCTCATTACGTCAAAATAGTTTTATCGTTTGATTACCTTAGTATTTTTTTATGAAAACGTACTATTTAGAGATTAAAAAATAGTTATTTTTTATTTTTAAAATAATTTAGAAATCCTAAGTATGTATTGAACATAAGGTCCAGAAGAGAACAATTTATAAAAATTATGAAAATTTTGACGAAACTTTTGCATTTTATTTAGCATATAAAAAAATCATTTCGTCTTCTGAAGGTAATATTTTGTAGGTAGGTAACATCAGAATGATGATGCTTTGTATAAGCAAGTTTGTTTTTAACAAAACAAAAAAGGATTGCGTGACAAATATTTTAAGTTTTCCTAAAAACTTCAATTTCAGAGTTTAAAATTTTTTCTTCTTCTCTTCACAAAAATAATTTCTATAGTCTTGATATTCATGTATATTTTCATTTTCATAATAGTTCTTGCTTCACAGAATTCAACTTCATAGTTAATGCCAGGAAATGAATTTTTAAATTAATTTTCTTAGTAATCAAATTTTGCAATTACTAATTAAAAAAATTTAGTCTTGTGTTACACAATTCTGTTTGTGTGTGTGCAGATAATAATTCATTTTTATGTGTCACAAAAAACAAAATTAAAATTTCCAGAAATTCCAGAAACCTTCGAGAATTGTACATATACACTACTGGCCAGTAAAATTGCTACACAGGAAAGCGGCACACCACACACACACACGTGAAATTAGCATGACAGGTAGAACTTGCTGTGATATGCAAATAATTAGATTTTCAGCGCATTCATACAAAGCAGGCGACAGTAGCGACATCTACAATGTGTATAAAACCAGAGATTTGACAGCAGTTTTCTCATACTCAATTTCCGTTTTAACGTTGTTTTCGGCAAAGAAAGTTGTTGTAATGCTTCGTGGAAGAAGTAGAAATGCCTATCAGCACGTGCCTGACTTTGATCGAGGAAAAGATTATAGCTTACCGGGATTGCGGTTTATCGTACCGCATTATTGCTGCTCGCGTCGGTTGAGACCCCATGACTATTAGCAGAATATGGAATCGATGGGTTCAGGACAATCATACGGAACGTCATGCAGGATCTCAGCGACCCCCATCACTAACAGCAGAGAAGGCAGACATCTTATCCGCATGGTCACAAGGGATCGTACAGCCACGTCACGAACCCTGAGTCGAGAAATGGAGTCATTTGCAAGGCAACAAGTTTCTGCTCGAACAGTTCGACGACGTTTGCAGCAGCATGGATTGTCCGCACGGCGACCATGGCTTCGGCTACCATTGACGCTGCGTCACAGATAGGAGCGCCTTCAATGGTGTGATCCGCGACGAACCTGGACGCGGTAATGGCAACACGTCATCTTTACACATGAGTCTCGGTTATGTATACAGGACCATGATGGCTGCATCCGTGTTTGGAGGTATCGTGGAGAACGCGCATTGCCAGCTTGCATTGGACATTGCCATACTGGCCCATTTTCTGGAGTGATAGTATGGGGTGTCATTGGATACATGTCTCGATCACCTCTTGTTCACATTATTGGAACTTTGAACAGCAACCATTACATTTCCGATGTGTTAAGGCCCGTGGCTCTGCCTTATCTTCGAAGCCGCCCTAATGCTTTGTTTCAACGTGACAATGCACGACTGCATGTTGCCCGTACTGTTCTGAACTTCCTTGATACAGAACAGGTTCGAGTGTTATCTTGGCCAGCACGTTTTCTTGATCTGTCACCTATTGAGAACGTGTGGTCAATGGTTGCCGAGTGATTGGCACGCGATCACTCACCATCCACTAGTTTCGATGAACTGTGGCATAGTGTTGAAGCTGCATGGACTGAGATCCACGTACATGCCATACAATCTCCATGCCTAGGCTGATAAATGCTATTTTTGCAGCCAGAAGTGGCTGCTCTGGGTACTGATTTCTCAAGATCTATACATCCTAATTTCCATTAAATCTAATCACTTGATCTTTCCACTATACTGTATGTGTCCAATAAATATCGTTCTGTTATTTGCATTCCTTCTTGGTGTAGCAATTTTAATGGCCAGTAGTGTAGAAAGCAAAAAAATATTGCTAAATTAATATTTGCTAGAACTGAAGTTGGAACATCTCCTTTCTACATATTGGTATAGTCTAAGAGTTCAAAATCATTGAATATATCCCATGTTATTGCCTTCCTGGTGAACTTTTTACACTTATATATATATATATATATATATATATATATATATATATATATATATATATATATATATATATATATATATATATATATATATATATATATATTATATATATATATATATATATATATATATATATATATATATATATATATATATATATATATATATATATATATATATATATATATATATATATATATATATATACAGAGAGAGAGAGAGAGATGTATGTATGTATGTATATTCATGATGTGACACAGAAAAGAAACCCAAAATTCCCATTCCAACTGATAAATATAAAGAAAGCACAAATATAATATCTATTCCCTGTTTTTTAACAGTAACTTAACTCTTTTAATTGCAACAATTGACGAAGGAATAAAACAAATGAAACAGGATAGGCATTATTTGTTGGTATGCCGCATTATTAACAATTTGAAGTACATTAACACTAAATTATAACTGAAATCCTGTTCCCTATTTCTCATGCTAATAATACCTATTACTTATTTTGACATTGAAAAGTGACAGTTTAAAAATCATAAACTTGTATTTTTATAAGTTTTGAAAGTATCCTCCGTGATTTGTTTTTTGAGCAAAGGTTTATTTTATACATATCGCGTATTGGAAAGAAGGAAGCCAGGAAACTCCAAAACACCCACTTCAACTGACAAGCAAAGTGTTAGTCATGAATGAATTGAATAGTAAATAAAAATCGCAACAACTACTATTCATTTTTCAATAGTGATTGACACTGAATTTTGACCAAAGTGAACTCATATGACTAAACTTTTACGATTGTAAAATAATTATTATCTTCATTTGTGTCTAAGGACCATGATAAAGCAAATTTAGTGTATTTTAAAAAACCACAAAATTTGTGACCATTAAAATTTTATTTAACTGAATAATAGTTTAAATAAATTAGTAATTTAATAGTTGGTTTTATTTGCTCTCTTTAAATCTTTTTAAATTTTGACAGTTTTCTTTTAACAGAAGTCATAAGAAGTTCAAATCTAATTCAGCTACTCCAAACACATTTGAATATTGCTGGACCTTTACTAATATATATAAACTTTCCTTTCTCTCTTCTCGCATCATCTCATGAATAATTTAACATTAAACTAAAACATGAAATTTAATTTGCTATACCTTGTCTTCTCTAATGTTCAGAGAATTCCTTATGTTGCTCAGTTATTTTTAATCTTAAATATTTTCATTTTTTACTTTATGAACAGAAAGTTTTTAGGAATATAAATTTTTTTGATTAATGGTAGAGATATGATTTAATAGTGAGGTTCAGGAAGATTTTCCTACTTAAGTATGTTTGTAAAAAGACTTGAAATGTCATTGAAAAATTTTTTATGGATTTAATTTAAAAATTTACAAAGAAAATGAATACCAAATAATTTGCATTTTCTTGAAATTTTGATATGCATTTTAAAATTTTACAACCTATAGAACCAAAACCATATAATTTCGTTTGCAACATTTGTCAAAATAAAAGGTTTCATTTGGCGCACATTTTTAGCATTTATTACAGTAAGTAATAAATACTAAAAATGTGCTGCATATCTAAGTATGCAGTTATATTATCTCTGAAATGAAATCCTTACATTGTAATTTATATAAATTGCTATTGTTCACTGAATGAGATTATTGATCAATGATTATGGCAGTAATTCCATTTTTTAAAATTGACATTCCTAACGATTGAATGATCCTAAGAAAGGCTTGTGGAGATGCAATGGCTCCTTGCTAAGGAATACTACCAATCCCTAATTGGATTTAGATTTGAAGATTTCGCTGAACACAACGAATGGTAAATCCTTCTCAACAAGTCAATAATAATTGACAAGCTCAATTTTGATTAAAATCACATTATCAGAAATAAAAGCAAATTAGTTACTCACTTTTCAAAAATGTCCTCCAAAAGGATAAAGAATGTCATTCCAGTAGTATTCAGTTATCGCTCTACTAGCAAAGAAAATATGAAGCAGAGTATGACGTTTTAACATGATCACTTCCTTTACTAGTTTGTAAATGCAACATAAATGAAAGATTGCTTTGCTTTTGAGAATGATATGGTCTCTCAGGTTCACTCCAAGCGAAAAGTCGCCAAGAATCATTTTATGCGTTAAATCTTTTCTTGTCATTGAAGACAAAATGCTAATAATCTTGATTTGCTCAAAAGGGGTGTCTTACAGCTCTAAAATAATCTCTTTTTTGAAACTGCAAAAAACAATATCTCGCATCACCAGTTCCTGGCTATAATATTTCGGTAGCTGATCATTTACATTCTTTTAGGCTCGATATCTTACCAGTGAAATCTCGAGGCAGCTTCCCAACAGCCATGTCATTAAAGTACCATGTATTTAAGCAAAACAGTAATCCTACAAAAACATCTTTATTTTTGGACTATTTTTCCAATATTCATAGTGATAGCATCAGAAGTCTAAAATACTTGACGTATTGTCAAATAGTGACTACCATACACGATATGAGTAACAAAGGAGATATTTCCCTTGTAATCGTCTATCCAACCAACGTCTCAACATCAGAATTCATATTTCATTATATTGGAAGAATTATTGTAATTTCTGTGACTGATATTATTTTGCTATAAAAGAATGGAATTTTTTGCTTAAACTTGATAATTTCAAAATATATCTAAATTTAAATTGACCTTCTTTATTAAACAAATTGCTAAAGATATGAATTGATATTGTTTCCTAAATTACATAATTGTGGTGGATATATCAATTTACCACGAAACATTTTCCACTATGTTTAATTTTAAACATCATTGACATTTATATTCTATAATCTCCAAATGAGGTACAATTAATGATTTATTTACACTTTTTGAACGAATAAATTTTAATTAGATGTAGACTTGTGGTTTGAAAATTACAGAAAACAGTTTCTACTGTTGGAAATAACTAAAACAGTTGGATACTAAAACAGTTGGAAATATTTACATGTTATTGAAATGTGAATAGCAGAGAGCGGGTAATTCCTCATTTATTTCGCCAACATTTTGATAACGTGTTCGTTCATCTAAAAAGCTCTAATGCTTCACTAAAATCCCTGTTCTTTAAATTATTTTTTATGAAGCTATCAAGTTTCTTCCGTCAATATCAATGGAACTTCTTTACGCTAAATAATAGTAAGTGTAAACGGCAAGAAAATAACAGTTATTACATTTTTTAACCCATACCGAAATTTTGTTAATCACGTATTATTTATTCAAGAATGCCTTGTTTAATGTATGTAAATGCATTATTACAATGAAATAATTCTTATTCCTTGATTTACTTTAGATTTTTTTTAATATATTTATTTTGCTACTATAGAAACTTATACATTTTTCAAAAAAACTACAAAATTTTACAATCATTAATATTAACCTTAGATTTTCTTTTCAATTTGTATTTACGACTTAAAATTTAATTTTTTGCATTGAATTTATATAAAATTTCATGCTTAAAATGTTTCATTTAATCAATCTTGATACCTTATAGATATTACTTAATAAATATTAGAGTTACTTAAATATATATATATTTCTAATTCTATGGATTTATTTCAAAAAAGTCAGTTAATGAACATAAAAATCTTAATTATTTATCGAACTGTTTGAAAAGCGTACATTTATTTTCTCACAATTCAACATTTATTTTAAAAATAAAAATTTCGAATTTTTTTCCTTGAAATCTGTCAATTTTACAGATATTTACTTGAAGGTATACAAACAATCTCAGGGAAAAAGAAGTAAAAGAAATGAAACAAAAACAAAACAAGCCCCACAGAAAACTCATAATAGCTTTTTTCGAGAAATACGCACTCTTACATTTCCAGTAACCATCACAGCAATCATTCAGAAGGAAATAAAACAAAAAATCTCCTGTCCATTACACAGGGCCTCGCATCGCTCAAAACTAAATAACATTAACGTCATGCCTCAACTGTAGGATTTAGAGAACAATATAAAGGCTTTGTTTTATACTTGTCGTTCTCCTTTTACTGCCGGCCCATAAAATGTTATCTTGTTTAGGTACCGGCTGTTCTCTTTTATACCCATTGGCTTTGTTCAAAGGGTTTAAGATGATTCGCCAGGTAGTGTACTTCCTTTAAAGCTAATGTCGCGTCCAACAAATAAATATTGGAAATACTGTTATTTGATACGTCAATATCTTGTTTATTATGAAGAAAGACATTTCTCCAAACATTTCTCTATTTGCTATAAATTGTATAATTCAACTATATGTATAGATAGATACCTCTTTAGAATTTAAAATTTATTTTGTAAAATCAAAATATTTCATGAGGAGCTTAGTTTGTTACATTCAACGTGGAAGAATTTAATTCATAAATTAAAAGAAATGTAAATATGAAATAAAAATATGTAAACATGAAGGATAATGTAAAATTGTAAATACTTATAAAAAATATCATATTTTAATGAGAATGATTTAGTATATTTGATGAATCTGAATAAATATAACAAATGATAATGAAGGAAAAGCAATCCACCTGAATGTGTATAAACTTTAAACATAAATATAAGAAGACATAATTTACAACTCTTTTAATGTGAATTAAACTCGTGAAAAGTTTCAATTACAATTATTTTTTATTTTAAATTTTAATTTACCTTTATTAACAGTGTCTATTCTTCTTTTGTCTTAGAACTTGGAAAAATAGAAGCAAACATTTTTTTTAATGAACGCTATTTGAAAATCAATAATTTTCTCTATATTTGATATTCTGTAATTATAATTTTTTTTTTATTTTTCTTGAATTTTAATATATTAATCATATGCAGAATTTTCAGCAGTAAAAAGAACAAAGTTTGCAAATATCATTCATTTCAATAAATCTTATTTATATCGATATTAATATAACAGATATTTTGCATCACATTCTGTGATGAAATACAATAAAGTTTGTCAGTAAAAGACAAATGTAATGCAGCTTAATGAAAATAACAGTGATTTGAAAATGCAAATATTAAAAAAAAAACTTTTATAAAACTGATGTTTTGATCGTCAAAGACTTGAATATTTTCTTTAAAAAAAAGGATAAAGCCTTTTAAAAAAAGGATTTTTTAATGTTTTCAAATGTATCCAGCCAATATTCTTGTTACCAATTCCACTTAAATGACTTTCTGATAATTTGCATAGACACTATTGAATCTTCTAATCTTGATATAAGCAGATCTTTGTCACTACAAAGGAAGACATTATATCTGGTATATATCTAATCTAGATATCCGACAAAATCGATACTTGTCTCATAGCAATCCTTGCTGCAATTAAAGTTCGTTTTCATCCTTTAAACACCAGGAAACAAAATCGAACAACATTAAAATTGTTGATTATTAACATCCTTTGAGAAATCCTGCCTTGTTTTCTAGTTAAAGTTCTGAAGCTTCTCTCTAGATAGCTGGCATGTTCATAAACATAAAGCGTCTCATCTAAAGTATAATATAAATTTAATTTTAAGGTTTCTAAATTATTTTGCATGAAATAAAACTTTCTTTGAACATTTTATAAGCTTAAAAATAATAAGCAGTTTATTCCCTTTGAAAATATTAAAGATTCTTTGCAGTTCAACAACTTAGTACTTTTGTTCATTAAAAAGTCTGACAAATATTACAAGCTTCATCTATATAATAAATTCTGTAATATAATATTTCGCTTTCCTAACGAATATTGTTTTAACTTAAAAATTTAAAGCAAATGTGAATAGAAATTTGAAAGTAATTTTATTTCTTTATACCTGGTTTCATTTACTAATTTCATTTAAAATGCTTAGACTAAAGAAACAAATAAAGCAAATATAATGTGAATTTATATAGCAAAAATATATATTCTTATGAATTAAAGATAGAGATATATTCAAGATGTTACATATGATAAGATTATGATGAGGAGAATTTAGTTTAAAATTTGCGAATAATATCTTCAAAATAAAACCATTTAAAATGTATACATAAGAAATAGTTTCTATCTAAATAGCTTCTCAAAATTAATTTCTTAGGAAAAGAGTTCATTTCAAATCATAATGAGTAGTTTCAATAATTGTAAATGGATGTTTTACTTTACATCCATTTACAATGTTTATATGTTTTACTTATGAATTATCCACACATCTTCATAAACAAGAAAAGTTTTTAATTTCTTCGTCATGATAATTAGATTACGTAATTTAGCACCATGAAAAATAAATAAGAAAATATTTCAGACTTTTGTTATATTCAGGACATCATTCAATTATATTATTGTAAAAGTTATCGAAAAATGTTGAGCCAGAAACAGAGTGGTGTATATTCAGTACCCAGCTAAATACAGAGTCTAGAAAATCGAAGTGCTAACATCTAAGTAGTTATGACAGCCTAAAAGAAAGTTGTTTTAAAAGCAATGTTAAGAGTTATGAGCACTTAGCCTATATTAAATCTGTACATTTTATATTTACCATTATTTTACGTAGCCATACACTCTTTATGGCATTTCATAAATCATAAATGCGTCCATCTTCTATGCTGTCTTGACTTTCGATTAAAATTATTTATTCCAGAACTTCATTAGTTCTAACTGAAAATAATTATAATAATTTCTATGTTAAATCATATTTCAGAAATTTTGATAGAAATATAATGATTTTTGTAAAATGGAATTAACATTAGAAGTCTCCCATAAAACTTTTCTCCTAAATCAGAATTGTCTCATAACTTAAGATGGACTAACTAATTATCACTGATTAGTTTAGATTAAATTCCTAGATTTGGATCATCAAACTAATTATTTTTTACTAATACTGACAAGCACTTAAGGTTATTACGATCAACAAGCGAGAAGAGGAGTTTTTGGAATCCGGCCAACAAAGAAATTTTACAGATTGAAAACTGAACTTAGATCATTCTTATTCGAACTAATTCAATATCGCATACAGAGAAATATATAAAATAGCACGTAAATAATTTTTGTGTTTTCTTTTCTCTTTCGGTATTTCTTATTATATTTGGATAAAAGTATTTTTTTCCTTTGAAAAACTCGATGTGGGAGGAGTAAAACAAAAGCATTTCTATTCGAACTTATGCTTAATAAAATTTGCCTTCGAGGTAATTGCTTCGATGCCTCACACAGAAGGAAAAATAAAAATAAAGTTCCTCATATGATGCCAACCTTACATTGTGAAAAAATAGAAGTGGAATTAAATGGGAGAACTTGCGGAAATTGCTTTCGTTTCTAGTAGTGAAAAAGTAGAAAAAATGAAAATCTAACATCTGGCCCAATTAAGCAATGTGGTTCTTAAGAATAAGAAAAAGCTTCATTAACTTAGTTAGAAAAACCAACTTGCTTTATAGTTCGAAGAAAGAATGACATTTAGTAATCATGTTTGCCCACTCCCAGTTAAAGAACCAAAAATGACAGGTTTATTAGGCAGAATATTGAAAATTTTGTTTGTTTCATTAGCAATTGATATTAAGTAAATTGTATGCAGTTGTTAAATCTCTTAAAATAAAAATATTTCATTTCCAAAATTTATAAAATATTTCAGATTTTTTTAAATGTAAATCCCGAAAGAAATTTTTAACAATTGTTTCAAAGTATCATTCATTATTTTAAAATAATAGAATTTTGGTTGCTACTTATACTCAATCTGATAAGTATTATAAAATTTTGAATATTTAAATTTGACTATATCAAATTCATTTCCAAAAATCCTATTTCAAAGAAAAACTACCTTTACAATATTAATATTAAATGACACTTCGAAGCTTAATTTAACTATCACTACAAAAGAATATAATTATAATTACAACAGACAAGTTACGGTTCTGCAGAATAAATAATTTAGTTTTTAATTATAAATATAAGTTTAATAAACAATTCAGCATTTTAATTATTTTATTTACTAACTGTTGCTTTATTTTAAGTCAGTGTATTAATGAAATACGTATTTGTTGAAAAACCATTATGGCTTAATTGTACTAACCATATTATTTTAAATAATAAATGTTATTTATTATCAAGATATCATTAAAATGATACGTAGAAAAAAAGTAAATGAAAGCGTAATTAATTTCTGAATACTACTCACTGTTTGTTTCCCGTATTTTTTTACCCATTAGCTAATATGTCAAATACCACATCTTATAGTTAGAAAGACACATAGAAATATTAGTATATCAAAACCAAAGAGCTACTTATCATATATGTTAATAACAACATAAACAGAGTTATAATAAATTAAAATGAAGAATGCATATACTATGAGTGATATTATTTAATGCGTTAAATCAATTGACTTGTTATGAACTCTAATTGTGTGCAATTTATGCTAAAAAATTACACATTTATAAGTTCTATTGAGCTTTAAGCTTATATTATATAAAAAAAAGGTACTATTTTATTTTAAAGTGTGTTATAAGGATAATTTCATTTATAAAATTATAAATAGCTGTCTTTCGTATATGAGTTGTTTCATGTAAGAGTTGTTCAAAAAAGTATATTAACTCAAAAGCAATTCCTTTTTTTTTTTTGTTTTGCATATCGTTTAAAAGTGGAAAGTTTACAGAAAAAGAAGGATTGAAATTTCCAGTCACTTTTAAATTATTCTATAAGATGACTTTCTGCAGTAAACAGAATGTTTACAAGGTTGACTCTAACTTTAAATGGCTATTTTAACAAATACTATCCGTACTTATATATTTCTATAGCTTTTAAAACACTTTTTGTATTAATTTTTTTATTCTAATTTTATGCTATCTGAAACTAATTTTTATTAAAATTTTGACTTTAAATAATGTAAGTAATTCTGTGTATTATTACTTTAATTCCTTACAAATTTTATCGTTTTAAACCAATTATTGATTCGAATCTTTCGATATGTGGCAGCTATGAAACTGTGTTTTGGTGATATCAATCCTTACGAAAAGGATGAAAATATTTCAATCACACTGGAAAGGGTAAAGTTGTGAACAAAAGCTCGAAATTTAGCCTAATTTGAATTCATTTTTTTAAATATTATTTACAAAATTTTAAATTAATCAAAATTAATTTTTAATTAAAAAATTGCTTTTGCATTTTGAAACAAAAATTTCGGATATTTAAGAATATTTCTGGAATTTTGCTAGTACTAACAATAAAATTATATATGTTGCACTGCCTTACAATAAAATACTAAAATATTTATGAATATATAGGATACAAATATGTCAAAAGCAACAGTAAGTAAAGTATATTTTAATAGTTGATGTATTTTACGGGTTTATTTATATTAATATTATATGATTAATTTTTCTACATTAGTTTACTTCTCATTTTTTGCACAAAAAGTCGGGAACTCCAGATCGAAGTGGATTTCACGACATTAAAATAAATCACTCTTAAATTCAACATCGAATCATTCTTTTCAAAGAGAATGCGAAAGCGTATTGTTTGCAGATAAAACTATTAATTTTATTTTTCCAATTTTAAACAAAATTATATTTTTTTCTATCATTTATAATGGATGGAACAATTTATCACTGCTAACTGTGTATGTTTAAGATCGTATGGCAGTGACTTGATCTAAAATCATTTAAATTTCTAGATATTTAATTATTACATTAGCTCGTTTCACATTAGCACTTTTGCTTTAATTTAAATGCAATTTATATTAAAATAAAAGAAGATTTTTTTCAAAATTATGTTTTTAGAATTTAGTTTAATTTTGATGCCACACAAAAAAATATGAATTGCTGTTAGATTATTGCTTAGTTCTTACTACCTGTGATATTTACATCGGGAAGTAGAAACAAATACCGTGTTGAAATGTCATTTGTAGACATCAATAAAATTTACTTTGATTTATATGACAATAAACAATATATTAAAAAACATCTTAATTTAGAATCAAATCATAGTAAATATTACCTAAGAAAGGGAACAATAACACGGAAAATAAAATATGCATTCATGAAAAATGTGTGAAACGTAAGACAAAATTATCTTAAGATAATTGATATATTTAAAATATAAAATCTTATGCTCAAAACAAATACATTTTATATTTGTGCATTTTTCATATCAGAAACTTTAAAAATTACGATGTGTTTCATAATTATTAGTTCATATACATGTTAATTGTGTGATAACATATTTTTTATTAATTTAAATATACATTTTTTGCCTTCTTCATTTATGAAAGTTATTATCTAACTTTTATAAATACAAAATAATAAAAACGATTATCTTATTTTCCTAAGGATTAAATGTACAGAATAATCAGTTATTAATTAAATAACCTTGATAAAACGTGATTAATTGGCAAAAAAATTCTGTTCATCATAAAAAAAATCAGAAAAACAGTAATTCTTTATTAGACTTTATAATGGGTAGATTAAAGATGTCTTGTGTTTCTTAATGTTTGAAAAAATAAACTACAATGGAATTACACAGTCGCGAAATAAAAAAAGAAATTGTAAAAGTAGGAAAAAAATGCCTTTTCCCATGTGAATTAATGGCTGGTTTGATGTTTAGGATTCTGACCGAAGTTGTGTCGTATTATCTTTCAAAGTACGAAGTCTTGTTAGAAGATGCGTTTTTCGTAGTCCAGGGAAATCGAATCTGTAAAACTAAAGGGAAACAGATTAATGTGTTAGTATTAAAAAAACTCTTTTTGACTCTTCAAACTACAAAAAACTTTTAATGATCTTTTTTTTTATCTATCTACCTACAAAGTTGCTTGCTATAAAATTACAATGTTTAATAATAAGTTTTTACAAATTTGATACCTTCTTTTATTAAATTTTAAGAATTTATAAGCACTAATGAGTCTCTTTTTTATAACTATTTCATTTATTTAACTAATTAGTTCGCTTAAGTTTTACCCTTATTATAAATAATCACACTATTCTGTTTAATGTTCTACATCTCCTGTTTTAGTATTCTTAATTTCAAAGTACAATATGGTAATTATAAATAAAGCTTATTGCTTTTATATTAGTTTTTTTCTACATTTAATATTTTACTATTTCTTATACATATGTATTTAAAGTTAATTTTAATTTAGTAAAAATAATTAAAAGTTTAATACATTAATTTTTTCATCTCCTAATTAAGTAGATTTTAAAACATGCTTAATTTCATTTAAGATTTACATCGAATGTAGAAAAATTTTATCTTATGGTAGATTTTATTGCTTAATATCTCTTTCTGAAGTTAAAGAAAAAAAGTCGTTTATGAAAATAAAATTGTTAATTTAATAAATTATTTTATATTGTTAGATAAGAAATGTTTATCACAATGTATGATTTATTGGGTTTACTTTGTTAAGGAACTGTCTCTGTATTTCATAGAACGTAAAAGTAAAATTCATCTTGAGAAAGTATATTGAATGTATAAATTTCAGTGAAGAAAACCTTTCAAGTTAACCATACTAAAGAAATGACAATTAACATCAACAATTTTAAACCAAATTATTTTAATGCTAAATAAATCGCAAAGGATATAAAACCATTTTTAAAATAACAAATGGTAAATGACTGTTTTGAACAGTTTGATATATTCTGATAAATGATAATTTTCCGGGTGTCAGCAAATAATTTTCAAAATCCACCTCTCACGTCAAACTATAGGCTCCTATATTAGTGTCATTTTAAATTAACTTTGCAAAATAAAATTAAACAAGTTAAGACATATTCATGACATTTGTTAAAGTATAAATATCTTAGAAGCATTTCCTTTCAGTAAATTCCCACATTAATTTCAGGTGGGAGTAATTTATTTTATGTAATAAGAGAAAAATTTCAAGTCTCTTAAATTTAAAGATACAACTAAAAGAAAAGTTATTTTTAAGTGATTAGTTAAAAGTTGTTAAAATTTTAAGACTCTTTTTAGATTAACAATAAATGAAGTTAAATGATTTTAATAGCTAAGAAAAGAATCTTAAAGACATTCATCTATACGATAAATTCTTGACCCCTTTAAAGCAATGACATTTGTAATATTCCCCTTTTTATATTTTAATGAAATCAATATGTTCGAATATTATCCATATAACAGACCAACTGTTAAAGTAATTGCTTTGAATGGTGTAGAATTACTAAGAATTATTTAGAAAATTACTTTCTAAATGTAGAAAATCACTTATTTTATTAATTTAAAAAAATGCTAAATGGTAAAAAATTCCTAAAAGTATATTTTTAATTTACAGGAGAAAAAAGATGTTTTATGAAAAAAGAAACTAACATTTCTTTCACATTTACGCGACAAGGATTGACTAATAATCTGTTTTAGTGAGCGTAATAGAAATTTTAAGGAGCTTATCAAACGCTTCAAAAAGCAAATAAATTTATAGTAGTGGATTCTTATAACTTCATCAGATGATTTTATAAAGCTATTATTACTTAAGTACCAGTTTCACAATCAAATGCCATGCATTTTTTGAAATATTTAAAATATTTTCATTTTTAGTTTAAACTGATATAGGGGTGTTATTAAATATTTATAAATTCAGTCAGTTAATTTGCAATGAAATAAAATACATTTTTGTACCCACAGTTATTAGTTTCTATATTTCATTTAAGAAATATTTTAACTGAATGCTCTTTACATAAAGAATTGCAAGTGCCTTTGGATCCACGTATGTTAATAGAATATTATTAAAATTTAAAAATGAAACTTTCATTAAATTTACCACGTGTTTTATAAGCTAATATCAATTTAAAATATCAGCTCATATGCGTTATATATAATATTAAAATGGATTTATAAAAATGACACCAAAGAAGAAGCAAATGAATGTTTAGTTAAGGTGAAGAATAAAATTAAAATTGTACTCAATCAGAATATGCGATTATATTTCTCTGAGTATATTTATTTAAAATGCATCTGGGGATATAATGTTATAGTATATTACTTCAATAAAATAACTCAGGAATTTAAATATGTAATTCAGACCAAATCTTAATTTTGTAATGGTCTGCATAATAGATTCCAAATCTTTTTTTTTATAATGTAAGAAATATTTAAAATTTTACAAAGCTACAAGTAATCAAATATATATATATATATATATATATATATATATATATATATATATATATATATATATATATATATATATATATATATATATATATATATATATATATATATATATAAGGATGATGAAAATTGTTTAAAATAGTTTAAATCTTTTTTTATCAAAAACTCACTGTAATTAAAACTTGTACAGTGACATTGTCTAGACTCTTGAAATAAAATATCTTCATTATATCATGAGTAGATTTAATTTTAAGTGTTCACACGTCCTTAGGACAGCATTCTCTTATTAAATTTAGAAATACATAAAACTACAAAGTTAAGTAATTTTTTGTAACAGCAAAATATTTCTGATTTTTATATAAAAAAAATCACTTCATTGTTTCCAGGTCATTTCTAAATGAATACCATGGCTTATTCACGTAAAAGAGACTGGAAACTTCATCAACAAACACTCCAATACATATAAGACAGCTTAAAGTTTCCTTTATTATGATTAGAAAAAAAATATTTTATTGACAAAATCATAGTTTTATAAAAAAAAAATATAAGCTTATTAAGATACATTACTTTAAAAAATTTTGTTCTAAAAATATTTGACAAAAATAGATATTTTGATACATGCAGGTCTTATAACAAAAGTCATTTTGCAAATATTTTGGGGAGAAAAATAAAATTTTATCTTATTGGTAGCTATATTATAAAGATACGGTCTCCGTATTCAGGGGATAGGTCAGGTGATAATCTAACTATTGAAAGTCATTATAAGACCTTTGTATATCCCTTTCATCTAGGTTGGTCTTGCCATAGATAATAATTCACATTTACAGATAACTAAAATGGGCACCAGAATATCTTTCTAAGTCCTTACAAATGTAATGCAGATCGAAGACACTCGTGCATATCCCTTTATTTAACAGTAACTTTGATTAAATCCAAGAATTTTCAATGAGAGAGTATCAGACTGATAGTTAGACAACCTAAAGAGTATTTGTCAAATTTAATACAATTATTATGAAAATAGATACAATTTAGAGCACTTTGTTTATTGTAAATATTTATATATTATAAAAAAGAAATTACCTATAAATATTTCAAATGTTAAAAAAAGTATTTATTCCAACTAAATAACATTGCTTTTTCTTTAAAAATATTATAAGTTACTTCATTTTTCTTAAGTTTAGCATTGCACTCTTATGTTTAACAAGCTCTCCCTATTATCGTAATGAGAAGGGCATGCTCACAAAGAAATTCAAATCTTGGAAAAGTTTGTACTTGCAGAATGGAAATTCTCTAAGATTAAAAAACATAAAGTAAGTTTCATTTTTATATTATTTTATGCAATGATATTTTCAAGTAGCATCTACATTTTTAGAAAATCGTAATTTTTGTTCAGTTGTGCAATTTTTTAACGAAACAGTTTTTAAGTAAATTATTTATTGGTATGAAATTTTATTTGAAATATTCATCTCCTTAGATATGAAATAATAGATTTTTTCTGCAGTCAATCGATTCACGTGTTGTTCTTAATGTTGAAAATTAATTCTTCCTTTTCTTTTGTTTTCATTTGGGAAAACTTAAACCTGCTTAAATCCATCTTTCACACAAAGCAAAAAATTCAAAACATATTTATTAATAAAAAAAAATATACGATTTAGATTTTGGTTGTATGAAGAAACTGTCAGTTTTATTTAATGATGTATTCAAGATTCTATATTATTTATCTCTGTATTTAATATTTCCTAAAAACAAAATGAATACATTTAAATAAACAAATTTTAAATATTAATTCAAAAAATTTGAATCAACGATATTTCAAATTATTTATATTTATAGAATGAATTGAAAACATTAAAATTCTTGTTTTATTTGATATTATTTTGGAGAGAGCTTTTCGTGCATTAATATCTCCTATTTAAACTTTTTATTTAAAAAAAGGATAACAGGTTTTTAAATAACACACGAAAGATTGTTTTTCCGAATACTTTTGTCAGTTAAAAGTATCAAATTACATTTCTTATTGAAAACCAGAATTATCCTTCAACAATCAAAATACTCTTTATTTAATATATATTAACAAAGTTTTGTGTGTGTCATTTATGTTTGAGAATAATCAAAACAAATTTTCTTTTCCATAAAATGGAGAAGAAAATTCGATAGAATTTATTTAAGGAGTAGAATCAGAGCTTATACTTATATTATTTTCCACATTCATCAAAAAAATATACTCTCTGATACATTTTACATATTAAAAATAAAAATATGTCAACTTTTAGAATAAAATCATTACTCTCTCTTATAAAATTAATGCTAAAGTAAATATTCTGTCTTGACATACCTTTTTGATTTGTTAATATATTTTAGTAACTTTATAAAAATATATATAAAAACATTAATTGTCGATTTTTATTATATTATTTAGAAGTTGAACTTCTAGAATGAATACTTGAAAAATTACTATGCATAATTTTACTATACATAATTTATTATACATAGTTTAAATTATGTATAATAAGAGATAGCATTAATATTTTAAAAAGGAACGCTAAAAAAGAAATTTGTATATTGGTTATATAAATTTAAATTTTTCTCGATATGTCTTTCTTATTCAGAATGTTTCAGTTTCCTAAATTCAAAACTATTTACTTCTCTTTCGATAAATAATTAAATATTGACAGATTTAAGTCTATTACTTACCAAAGAGTAAATAAAAATTCACATGAAAGAAAATTCAACTTCATAAGACTATATTAAATCTTGAAAATGTGTTATTCAAAATATACTAACTACTAATTAGAAATGAATCATTTAAAAAATGAAATGCTTACTACTTAATATTCTTCTAAATAGAAATTAAATTAATCTCTGTTAAATTATTTTCAAGTACCAATATATTTATATTATTGACACCTTATCGATTATGCTTACAACTCATGATAACATTCGATAAGTTAACGTTAATAGTTTAATGTTAGTTTAGCAATTCATTTTAAGATATTTAGATTCATTCAAAGATTAAACACGAGGATAAAATCACTTGGATTGTCTTTCCTGAGCATCATTGGTACCACTACGCGCGTTCAGGTGCTTCCATGGCTATTGATCTTAATAGACAAGAACAAACGGCTATTGCCTGTTTCAGAAGTGGCCATCTTAGTAACTTGAAATTCGTCGAGGGTACGAAGAAATTCGAAATTTGCTCCAAGTGCTTAAATGAACAGGCTTCTCCTGAACATATTCTTCAATGCCTTGGTCTCTCCGGGAGAGATCTGATGGAGAATCCACTTATGGTACTGGACATTTTACAGGTGTACGTGCTCATGGACCTGGTCTAGCACTGCTGACCTCGGGGAATGGACAATAACAACAACAACATTTTAAGATATTTAAATTAATATCTGCAAATAAAATAAATATAATACAAACTTATAAAATTATTCTGTAATAAGCATTATGTCTATAAAATATATATATGATTAGAGATAAAAGCGATTTAAAATATATAAATGAAAAGAATGTTTTTTTAGCTTATAATCAAAGCAAAATATATATTTCAGTATATTCTTTGTTTTTAGTTTGAAGACATAAGCTAAAGCTATATGAATAAGTATATATCAACAATTTCTGGCTAGTTATTAATTAAAATGAAATAAAGTGGACTTTAAAACCAAATCTAAATAAGCAAGTAAATATTAGGTATTTTTACATATTGCAAACAATATTAATGCTTAACTAACATTTAAGCATATGAAGAAAACTCCCCAGTGAAACTGTCTAGTAGTTTGCAGTTATTGATATTGTAATGATACGCGAAAAATGAATAAGTGTGACAAAAACACGTCTATTTTCCTGTCTAAACATCATTTTAGATTTTATAGTATCCCATTAGTTATCTACCCATAAACTCCAAAATCATTAGAGTATCCTTTATAAATAGTAGAAAATACTGAAAAACAAGCAACTGTATCAAAAAATTGCAACACTTAAAAATTAATTCCTGAAGTGATTTGATAGTTTCCAATAACCATCAGAAAAATGCCATATTCCAAAATAATACCAAACAATTAAGGATGGCTAATACTTTTAGAGTAACCTACAGTTTCTTGCCAATTTGGAGCCATATTTTTAGCTTCTTTGGTTTATTTCTGATTGGTCTATCATGTTTTCTGCACGATCTTGTTCCTCCAAACAATTACTAAAACAAAGTTAATGGAAAAAATCGTTAATTTTCTTTCACCAAAGGCACCCTAAAATACAGTTTTCCCAAATGAATTAGATGAATTCCTTTATTCATTATATGATGAATTGAGGCTGAACAGTTTTCAATGAAATATTTTTACAATCTTAATCAAATGAACTGTCAATCAAGATTTTAAGTATTTAGTTGATACATATTTACATATCATATAAATATGAATTAGCCCAAAAGAATAATGAAGCTACTTTCATTTGAAATTAATTTCAAAATTTATTTGTTAATGATTTACATTAATTTTCATAAACTTTCAAGATTTTATAAATTAACATTAGTTTAGTTTAAAACTAAACTCAACATATAAAAAATGAATAATTACTTTATTCGCCTTTAAACTCATCTAAAGGAATTTAACTAAATTCTTGAGAAAAATATATTTTTATCAAAGATCCCAAAACCAGAAAAATTAATTTTTTTGCTCTTGCATAACTTTTAAATACCAGCTATTTAATTTATAAACATCAAGCAATTGTTTTATTTATTTCTCTTTTAAAAAGCATTCAAAAAATTTTCTTAAAAACACCACTGTAGTTAGATATACGTGATGCATTCTTCTTACTTATCTTGTCGCCTAAATTAATTGAACTCATTCACGATCTACAAACTTGACGGCATCATTTTCCCCTTTAGATTCCTTCTGTTTTTTTTTTTTTCACTGAAACTTTCCGAATCGTTTTACTGAATTAAACAGTGACTCAAGCTCTTTTCCTCCCCAGTGCATTTCCTCATTTTCAACTGTGCAGTATTTGGGAATAAGAAAAGAAATCTTCTCTTTTAATTGCTCAATGTTATCTCTCTCTTTGCAATGGTAACCGAGAGCCAACAGAGGAATAAAAAATAAACTTAAAAAAAACACTCCTTTTGTTACGCTGAGTAATTTTGCACAAACATTGGCAGGAAAAGCTCATTCAAATGTTTTTCAGCTTGCTTTCTATTTGGGAGAGTATGGAGTGGTCATTTTTTTTTTTTACTTCGCAACCTATCAATTCTCTACAGTACCTTAGATAAAAGTTGCTCTGGCAGTAAATTCCAATAATGAGAAATTTTACGTTTTGCGTTTTATATTTTTTTCTTGGCGTTAGCAGCACTTGGTACTTGATGGGTGATGTGAGTGTTTGAGGAACTCTTCAGGGAGGGCGAAACTCCTTGTAACTTGGAAGAATTTATTTAGTTGGCGATATTCTTTCGTCTTGGCACTCTTTTAATTTTACGCTGGATTAGAAATGGAAGAAGCGGAAATTGACGATTTCAATTCTAAATGAAATCAAGCATGAATTCCCGGTGTTTCATTTATTTTATTTGTAACTAAGATTACAATCAAAATTAACTCCTCAGCACATAATAATACTTTAATTTCTTAAAAGTAATACATTTTATACTTATATTTAAGCTTATCCTTTTAATGAAAAATTTAGTTTAAAATGTCTTAGTAAATATTATAAAAAATATTCATTTATGCTAAATATTAATACAGAATTCCCATCATGAAAAAGAAGATAAATCTCATCATATGATATAATTATTTATTCACTAGGCATATTAAAAATTGGACAGGCATTTGATTTTGTAGTCAGAAATAATAATCAAATAAATTCTTAAACCTGTTTTATTTATTTTAAGGATTGATACAGAACCCTTTTTAAATTTGAAGTTTATATATATATATATATATATATATATATATATATATATATATATATATATATATATATATATATATATATATATATATATATATATATATATATATATATATATATATATATATATATATATATATATATATATATATATATCAAAGAAACGATAACAATTTAAGGATATATTCATCTCCTCTAATAGATACAAGTTTTTGAATCGGTAAAATATTAAATATATTCATTTGGATCATGTTTGCAATTTTGACCTTAGTTGAAAACATTAATGGGCAGAACATTTTCAACTCAATTAAGAGTATTTATAATAGCTTAAATTTCATTTTTACTGGTTTATAAATATTTAATATTGTGCATATATAGTTGATCATTTTTTTTCTCTGTAATATGATGGATACGCTGGCTTACTCAATATAAAATCGACTAATTTTACTCTCAAGAAAAAATTATGTTTAAAGAGTGAATCAGTAAATATCTAGCATTTTTTAACGAAATTTAACTATCGTATTGGTGATATTATTTGAGTTAAAACATACTTGAATTATTTTTTCTAACTTTTGCTTTTTGTTTTCTAATCAAATATGAATCACTTAATTAGAAATAAACTACCTTCAGATCATAGATCCATTCCCTTAGTTTTGTGTTTGATCTCGAGGGTGAGCAAATTTTCTATAAACTGTTACACCCATGGTAACTACTCAACAACCAACCACAGGAATTTCAATTCCACAGATTTAACAAATACGTATATCGCATGTAGTCGTTAGGTCTTTGGCGGCATTGGGAATCAAACTTAATCCTTCCGGACGGAAGGCCTATGCCCTAACCACAAGTGAACCAAAGCCCTTCTACTTTAGTAATTTACTATTCGGTAATAAATTTTACTCCACTTCTTTGCATATTTAAGTAAAATTTATTACAACTTCTGCACACTATAAGTAAAGGGGCTGAAAGAATTTTTGAACTCACTAAATAGATAAGGGCTCAGAATTACTTGTAAAAATTGTTTTGTGAAGTGCACATTTAAATAGCCTCAAATTGGAAGTGAAAAAACTACAGATTCATCATGTGATCCTTTCAAAATTTAAATAAAGGAATAGTGGGTTAAGAGAAAAGCCAAAAAATGTGCAACACGTATATTTAATGCATATATTTAAAACATGATAAGCGATAGGTCAACAAAAACGACGTTTAAATTTTGGAGATTCGGAATTCCATCACCTGCAGAATTAGTGTGCATGAAAAATATTAGAAACGATTTAAAAATTGAGAAACTAAGTTAATTCGTTAATGAACTATTTAGTTCTTAAATTAGTGAGAAGGAAAAAAAGAGGCAATAAAAAAAAGATATTAATTAAGAAATAACTGCTTAGTTTGATAAAAAAAAAAGCTAACTTGATTAAATATATATACATTTGATTTGTTAATTTCTGACTTTAAACAAACTGTTTTCTTTGAATTATTCAATTATAGATATTGGTTTTTATTTCTATATTTCTCTTGATTTATTTCTATTTGCTGCATTACCATCATCATAAATGGTATAATGAATTTCAATGTTTAGTTTCAACCTGTATCCTGAGAGGGCGTTGAGACCTGATTGGCTATAATATCGCTCTCATTATTGGGAACTAGAGAATTTGAATCATGAATTAACCGAAGACCTGGCGTGTTCACGTAAGCAGGCTGGGGTGCTTTCAATAGATCGTAGTTGCAATATCCTCCAAGTAAAATGATACCTCTGGGTTGGCAAGACAAATAACGAGAGCCTTCTGCTCGATCCTGGTTCTAAATTACGAAGATTCCCACCCAACTGTTTACAACTCACTGGTAGAGCCCAATTCTGGGCTAAGTTCAAGGAAGTATGAAGCAACAATATCAACAACCTGTATCCTGACACTAGATCGTATGCATTACATTAAATTTTTTAATAATTATATTAAAATTTGTGTCACATTATTATTTTGTCTAACTTCATGGTAAACTTCCAATTTCCTTTGTCCAGTCGTTAATTTGATTGTTATGATTTATGTTAACATCTGACAGGTTTATTTTCTTTTGAGATAACAATTGATCAGTTTTTTTTTCTAAATATTTAATTTTGTTTTCCACACATAATATCTTAAACCAAGACTATTATAAATTCATTTAATAATTTTAAGATTAATTCAATATTTTATTCTGAACTAGAATCACGAAATCATAAGGAAAAAAATGATAAGGTAGTGCTCGCTTGTATAGAAATATCAGCAATAAAAATGAAAAATAGCATATCTCCTAATTTTCTGCTTTAAAATTATTCCCAACTCTTGAAAAAAAATTATGTATCTAACTTAGAAACATTTATCAGTTAAGTAAATACAATTTAGTTTCATAATATTACGGGGAAATTTTAGGAAATATAAATAACTTATTAATTCCTTAATCCTTATTTTACCAAACACTTTTATTAGGAAATTATGAATTTGTATTCTTTATATTATCTGTAAATATAAGTTTTTCGTTGTTGTAATTTGAAATCGAAATTACTAAGCCACTCTTGAGAGTTTTAACTGAAATCTGAATTACTTTGGTTTTTAAATTTTACTTGTCAAGTGAATTTTTCTATTTAATATGACATTCTTAGCAATTTTACATAATGAAAAAAATAAATTAATTCGCTTTTAATTTTTTGTTGTATTTAAATCTTTACTTAGCTTTGATAATGTCTAACCTTATATAATTTTCCTTGCAGTAGAAAATACTTAAGATTCAACAAAGTGCTTAGAATAAATGTTTGAATTATAAATTCTAAGAGTATTTTCATAACCCTTATAACATTCATGTATTATGTTTCTAATGTCATCATAGAAGTAAGATTTTTAAAAAAATGTATCATTTGGTCCTGAAATACAATTCTAGTATTTAATTCCATTTTATTTCAGTAAACATTTCCCACAATTTCCTTTATTTATTTATTTAATTTGTCATTTACTTCCCTTTTATTAACAAAAATTTGTCTAAGCTCTCAGAAATTACTTAATGTTTACTTTTTCTGAATACATTTTATAACCGTATTATTTAAAAGAAGGAAGAATATGTATTGCCTTTTTCTTTTAATTTTTCTAACGAATTTTCTAAGTGATTATTTTAGGTAATCTTAAATCCCTAAGTAATATTTTGGTTTATTTTGATTAAATTCACATATTTTTATTTTCTAACTTTACAATTTCGCTATTGCTTAAATTAACTTTATACATTAAATGTTTTCACTCTCATGTTTTTCTAGTCTTTGATCTGTTGTATTTTAATATAATAACATATTAAAAGCTATTTGTTTTAAGAAATTATTTGCAACTTCTTGGTTTATGCTATTTACATATATTCTTTGGCAATACTTCTTCAGAGACTTCTTTAAATTTGTTTCTTAATTCCTCAAGTCAATTATCTAGATCAATAACATTTATGATAGGGCAAAAAATATTTTTAGGTACTTTTATATTCATCACAATTTATTCTTAATCTATTTTAGTTATTAAACTAGCCAAGTTGGAATCCAAGTTAATCATTCTATATTTATAATAAAAGGATAGTTCATCTATTGTATAAAAATATCTTAAAAAATAACTCTAGTCATTGCAAAATCTATTATATTAGCTTTGATATTAAAATCCGGATGACAAATCAAGAATGATAATTTTAAATTTATTTTGCCAGTGATTTCAAAAAATTTAGAACCCATTCCATTTTCTTTACAGCAATTCTCTCTATTACAATTTTTGGCCAGAAAAGTTTTATATTAAAACTTAATAAAACTACAGCACCAATTGTAAAAATAGTTTCTTGAGGCTTTACATAAATAGAGTCCACGAAAATATTTAATTCTTCCTTATTTGTTTTATTAGTTTGAATTATTATTTGGAACCAGGTACCTCCATTTTATATCAGAATTCTCTACCAAATTCTAAATAAATTCATCATTTCCTAGTCCTACTTCATCTGATTGACCACTCTATTTATATAGTCTTATGACCATCTTCTTTATTTTATAAAATATGGCAATCTTTTAATAAAACTGAGGTATAAGTTTTCATAAATTGACAGCAAGATAAAAGAAGATTACTTCATGGCATAGATTTCTAGGCACAGAAGCATCATTTCGTATGGAGATCGTTGTGATAACAAATTCTTTTACGTGACCCAAGCGCCATTATTAACCACGAGAGACCCACCTTGGCCAGACACAGTAGTCACTTCTTGCTGGTAAAGACAACGACCTGTTTTTCAACATCCCATTGAAACATTACTTTACCCGCTTTTAACACTGGTGTTGTTTATCTATGTGAGGGCTTAGAACATAACCCCTTTTTATATCAATAGCAAAAATTCTGATATCTTAAACTATGGAAATTCCAATGTCCTATTAAGAAGCTTTTTATTTGATTGATTGAACTATTATATTGTATTCTCAATTACATTTTCTTACTTAGTTTGCCTGTAAAAATTGAATTTTACCTTTTATATAAATAATACATATTTTCAAATTTATCATATTTCACATATTTATCACATTTAATTTTTAACCAAATATATTATTTATTGTGTAAAAATCAAATACTTTCTTTTAAATAGTCAAACAAAAATATTTAATCCTTTTATCTTTATTTTAATTAATCTTTCACTCATTTGTTAAAATATTTTTTCACTGCTTGTGCAAACTTGAAATTTTTTATTTACAAAATTATAATTCATTTGGATTTTCGTTGATTAGTTTTATATTTTACTTTGACAGTTCATTCAAATGCTAAATATTTTATACACTCGATGAGTGTACATCCGTTGTTTGTGTATACATGTTGACTTTTCGTTGTTGTCTTTTTAGTTTATAGATTAGTCACAATTGTTTTAAAATTATTTGGATTAAAAATTAAACTAATCTATTGAATTGGTATCAATTGGCTTAATTATGCCTTTTTAAAAATTTTCACCATTCTAACTTTTTTCTTAGTTAAATTCTCACAATTTTGCTTATTTTGATTATCTTTCATTTATTTTCACTTTTAATATTTTTGATTTATCCATTTGATAATTAGCTGCCTAATTCGAGAAAAGAAATTTTGCAGTTACTTTTTTAATTTTTAAAGCAGCAGAGATCTTGATTACTTGAGTTTAATTTTTAGATATAGTTTTATACATAACTGTTAAAGGGTTCTTTTGTTTTTATTTTAAGATTTTTGGGGGTAATTTTAGGGAGGTTTACTTTCACAAAATTAAAATGTATTATTCAGGTAACATTATAGTTAGTAACAGTTAAACGGCTATTTTTATAATCATAATCATTAGCTGCACTTATACAAAATTAGTAAAATGACATCCTTAATCTCATTAAAACAAAAAAAACATCAGTATAAAATTAGAGTACAAGATCACCAGATAATTTAAAAATGTAAATCACAGATTCAGAGAGGGAATTAGGAAAAGGTTTGCAATTAATGTGTTAAAAGTAGCATCAAAATTTAGAAAACTAAAGAAACTTGTACTTACCTCAAAAAATTATATTCTTACGAGCTCGTCCTCTGTATGTATGGATGTCGAAGATCAAATTCTAGTTCATTTTCTGTCCCATACAATTCCATCTTGAGTCTTTTGTAATATTCATTTCATTTCATTATATCTTGTTTTTGTACAAGTTCAGTACCATTCATCTGAACAAGCGTGCAGTTGATTCCTGGAGTCACATCTTCTTAATTGTTGTTTTTTGATTAAAAATCATTAATTTCCTCATGAGAACATCCATTATTACCTTCCATTAATTACCTGATCTTCTAACCTTTATGATAATTTTTTAGAAGCAACATTGAGGAAAATTTCACGTCAGTAAACAAGGAATCTAATGAGAAGGTTGAATCAATTGTTTGCTTTCAGCTGGAAAAGTAAGTAAATGTCAATAGTTTGGAAGTACAGCTGATTCACAATTTCAGTGACTACATGTCAGTTGCCAGAAGTTCCCCAATACGGAATAAAATACGGCTTTTTATTAACTAACTTATAACTGGAGTTGAAAAATGGCTTACCTACTTTTTTAACTTTTAAATAAAAAACATTTTAAATTTAAAGTGTTAACCACTCTAAGCTGGTAAAAAGTTCTTCCAGACATTCCAACATTCCAGCAGAAATTTTGCAACCATGAGGTGATAAATTGTTAAAAAAGAAGATTGAAGAAAGTCATGTACTTGTTAGTTTTAAATATATAAGAAGTAAGCAAAAACACAATTTTTTTACTTAATGAAAATTATCTGACTATATCTATCTATCTATCTTTATATATATATATATATATATATATATATATATATATATATATATATATATATATATATATATATATATATATATATATATATATATATATATATATATATATATATATATATATATATATATATATATATATATACATACATATATACATATAGTTATATATATATATATAGTTATATATATATATTTTATATGTACTTACATTTCGTAAGATTATATCCAAAACAAAAATATTCGTAATTTTAATCACATTTGATTCCATTTAATTTTTGAGAATTTAAAACTTAAAAAATTTACTTTTCTAAAATCCTATGAAACATCTAATTAAATTGATTTTTTACAGCATAGAGAAAAATAACAATGAAAAAGATGTAAAAAATCATTTGTTTAATTTTTTTCGAAGTCATAAAAAAGGATGGGAAAAAACGCATTACAAAGATTGCTCATAAGCTTTAATTTCTTTCTTTTCGGATTACTCAAAGGATCTTAAGGACAAAGACCAATTCACAGATTTATAAAAAAAAATTATTAGAAAAAACTCACTTTAATTAAATTCTTTCTTAACTACCCTGAAAGGAAACTAAGTTGCTAAGCAAAAAATGTTTAAATTCAATGAGTTTTATCTTATTGGTTATTTTTAATCAAAGTAATTTTTATAGAGATACGCCTTTAAATTGAATAATGTTTTCGGTTTTGATTTATTCAAAAACTTAATCCTTTCGTAATTGTAATTTTTAATAGCAACGATTCAACTAATTCCTGTTTTAATATTCAAATTAAAGGAATGTTAGCAAAAAAAGTCTCATAAAATAAAAATTCTCTCATAAATTATAAATATGCATTTTATAAAGTTATAATTCATGTTAACTTACATCTACATTTTAAGAATTGAATATATATATATATATATATATATATATATATATATATATATATATATATATATATATATATATATATATATATATATATATATATATATATATATATATATATATATATATATATATATATATATATATCATAAACAAACATCAGGTCATTTAAAAGTTCATTTTTAGCATATAAACTCTTTATTTATCGCAATTTCTCTGTTTTCTTCCTTCTTGTCTCTTATCCTTCCAATTAAAAGATTTAAATCATTACAATTTTAAGTTTTTTTTCAAATTTTCTAATTTTTATTCTTAATTTTAAAAGAATATTCATCTTACAGGATATAAAAATTTTTTTATGAACTCTGAACCAGAAAAACTGTTTTCAACAAGTTATGAATGTAAGTTCCAAGTTCATTAAAAACAAATTCATTTTATTATCCAGGGATTTTTAAAGCATTTAACTATATTAAGATAAGAGATTAAGCAAAATTTGGAAACTAATTTTGCATTTTGCAAAGAGGAAATATCGACACAAGTACAGTGTGTATACGTCTTCGACATCTTTTCGCCTGTTCTTTAAAGATTTTTTTAAAAAGATTGCGACTTTTGTCTTCTGAAAAAGACTGCCTTAAAACATGAACTAATTGCCTCAAACAACGAAGTGTTATTCATATCAGCATTTATGAAGGAAAAATATAATACAAAAGTGTTTCAACTGGATATAATATTCCACTTTTTATCACACAAGTGATATAAAGCAGTGTGATGGAAACAAAAAAAAACACGTGTGGAGCAATTTTTGAAAATATTTATGGTAAATTTGAATAATTGATTTTTCAAATTACTTTACAAATTTTGATTTTAACAAGAAGATTTTTGATGTAGGAGAAATTTTCTTTTAAGAAGACATGAGGCACTGTATGCATAGTTTCTTAAAATTAATGGTCTATAGAAAGTAATAAAAATATAAAAATATCTATTGAAATTTCATTGCAATAGAGAGTGTGATGAATAATTTTATATATATAAAGAAAAGCCATTACATTGGAAACTTTAAAATTGTTCTTTATATTTTTAACTATTAAATTTCAAAATGTTCTAAATTTTTAAATTTCAAATCGTTCAAAAAATATATTACACTCTTTGTATTTAAAATATCTTTAAGTATTTTTTTCTTTCCGAGGTTTTGAGTCAAAAATTATCCAACGTCATCCTTTAAAAAGAATAACGTTGGAGTCCTTTAAAAAGAAACTGTCACTGATATAATGGAGTTCCATTTATAAAAATTTAAAAACAACTCAAACATCCCTCATTTTTACATGATAATATTAAAAAATAAATTTGATATTTCCTTTTAGCATGCTTTATAGCTATAAATATAAAAATATTATGATATTTTGAAAATTCTTAACCGCTCTTTCTTAAAATATAAATAAAGATGCACCTTATTTACCAGAATTGTAAAATAACGAGTAGTAAACCTAAGTTCCAACAGTCTCTTACAAACAGAAATAAACTTTTTGTTGTGTATTTTTTGCTTTAAATAACAGTCCCATTTGTTCTTATCTATTTGTAACGAAATATTATACCTAGTCTTAAACCATAAAACATCACAGCTTAACCATAAAACGCAGTTATTTCTTTGTAAGCTCCTAATGCCTTATAACAAATGTTGCCTCGATGTCAAAATATCTCGTAGGTATTTACTAATACATTAGACTTAAGCCATTTCACCTTCGTTAGTTCGAATATCCTCATAAGCGTTGATGTCATTTTTCAAGTTTGCTTTCTAAGATAAATTGAGTGAAATTTTCTTCATCTTCCGATTTTCACATCTCAATGGCGTTAATCACGGTTGCTAAAATGCTTTTTTTCTTTTTACTGCTTACACTTTCAACACAGAGCTCTAGCCGTTGATTTATAAAGTGTGCTTTAAAAAGCAATAATTCTTTCGTGCTTTAGATATTTCAAACTAGGGATCTGGCAATAACGAGAAAGCTTCTTTTTGAAGAAGAGTTATAGCTTATTTGGAAAATAAATATTAACAGAACATTGTTCTATCAACGTCAAATATTTCATATTTTCTCCATGAATATTGCCAGATTATTTTTAAGTACAATTAAGCTTCCTTGCATATATAAAAATGATGATTTAAAGTATTGAATGGTTAAAGTTAACAAGATCTATCTATCATTTTAAATATATATATATTTAATTAATTCATTTTAAATTTATTCACTTAAAAATTTACTGTTCGTATAAATAGTAAGAAAACCCAAATAAATGAGTAATGATAAATAATAATATTTTTGTAGAAAAAATATTTGCTGCATCATGACGTCATAAATATCATCATCATCATAAATAATAAAAAGTGATGACGATGTATGATGAAAAAGGATTACTACGATGCGATGTGAAATCGAGTGATATTAAAATTGTTTCATCCAATGAATAAAAATAAAATAAATCAAACTTCACAGAAATTGTCCATTAGAGAAACCACGAATTTAATGAACGAATAAGAAAGTATCTGAGACAATTTGCCTTAAGATGATTTCAAAATATTCATATCATAATGTAGGTAAAAAACGTTTCCTCATAAAATAGCAAACTTAATAAGGATATTTTTAAAGTATAGCATAATATTTATTTTCACATTTATGTTCTTTTCAATATAATAATAAAAGAAATATTACAATAATGTTTTATTTTGGAGGTTAAAATATACATATTTATAATTAAGATGGATGAAGTATACATACAGCCATAAATCATTGTCATGATAGTTTCTCATGTGTAGTTGCATTTATGCTTGCTTAATTAAAGAGAATTTTACTATCGGAATAAAAAAAATATTTAAATATTGATGAGAAAAATTGGCCTAGATGTTCAGAAATCGGATTTACTAATCTTAAGTTTCTAATCAAATATTTTTAATAAGTTGTATTTAAGAAACATATTAATTTCTTAAAAGACACAAAACAGACATATTGAAAACATTATAATGTCATTTATTCTTTAAATATACTTTCACAGTCCTTTGTTATAAATTTAATAGCGTATCTATCGCAAAAGAACTGCAAATGATGAAAAGTTACTATATAAAAACATTATATCATATAAACCAATTAAGTCAATTTATTCTTACAACGATGAGAAAACAATTATTTATGCTAAATATATAAAGAAAAGTACCTATAGTAATTATCTCAATAAACATTTAATTTCGCTCGTTTCTAAATAAAAAAATATCTCTATTCTTCTCCAGTAAAATATTATCTTTAACATAGAAAACTAAATAATTAATAACTAGTATCACTGCAAAATTTAAAACAAAAAATTAAAAAGTTTCAGCGTTTTTATAAATAATGTAAAATAAAAATTAAACGATTAATGAGAATAAAGAAATGAAACTTAATGAGAATGAAGTTAATGAGAAATTCATCATTAAATAAATAATTATGTATCAAATAAATTGCTTAATAAGCTAATTTAAAATTTAATTAACCAAAAATAAATAGTATATTGACCGAAATTATATTTCTTAAATTATTTGAAATAAACATTCTGCATCAATATTATGCTATTGAATAATTATTAAAGAATTCAAATATATTCTTCTTCTTCTTCTAAGGTTGGGTTTGTATGTCATTGGCACCTCTGCTTTAGTCAGCATTTTGTACCATTAACTCCAAATCCAATGTTTCCTAGTTCCAGTTACTCGGGTCACCCACTTTATTAAAAAAGTCCGATAACCCTTTAATGGAGTCTAGGTGTAACTCTCTAGTATGGGTAATGCCTAAAGAAGTTAATTTAAGGAGGGCAAGAGCCTCGCATTCATAAATGATGTGCTTGGCCGTTTCCTCTAGCGTATGACATTTCCTGCAGATAGGGTCTTGTTGAAACCGTCCCATTTTATGGAGGTGTTTTCTGAAATAGTAGTGCCCAGTTATGAAGCCTACGATTAAACGTATCTTCTGCCTAGAACATCTAAGAATTTCAGAGGCAATCCTCGCTCATGATCCACAGATCATACTTTTAGCATTGGTTTGACCAGGAGTGTTGAGCCAAGCTTCATACATCTTCCGTTTCTCGCATCTAAGAACATTGGTTTTTGCGGTCTTCAAATTGATCCCACAAAAAGGCTCTGCACCAATGGGAAAAAAAGACGATTCTTGTTTAGCAAGTTCATCAGCCCTTTTATTACCTTCGATACCTTTGTGCCCTGGCACCCATAGAAGGATCACCTTGTTTCTAGTTGCCAGTTCTGTAAGAAGGTTTCTACATTTGATTTTGAAAGAATTAGGCACTTTAAAAGTGGCTTGACTGTCACTAAAAATGAGAATCCGCTTACCATAGTAGCCCTTCCTCATATTTAGTCGCAGACAGTGGATAATGGCCAAAACTTCTGCCTGGAAGACCGTAGCGTATCGCCCAAGGCTTACAGGCAAGCTAATTCTTGGTCACACGCCACATACTCCCAGTCCTGAGAGGCTGTTCTTCAGTGATCCATCTGTGTACCAGATAAGATCTCCTGTTTTAGTTTCAAACATGTTGTTATCCCATTCGTCTCTTGTTGGAAAAACTATTTCAAATGTAATATGAAACATGTATGATTTTTCCATGATGTCTGAGGGCTTCAGGAAAGTAAGATCTTGAATTTTCCTGGTAATGCCCCTGTGCCCTTTGGCAACAGGCTGGTCGTACCAGTGGTTTTGCAGCTTCATTCTGTATGCAGTCATTCTGGCAGGGCTGCAGATGAAGATGTCCAAGGGAGTCAGATACAACACAACCTCCAATGCTCTGGTTAGCGTAGTGGACATTGCTCCCGTGATGCAGAGACAGGCCAGTCTTTGAAGGGCTCCTAGTCTGTCAATCACAGTCTTCTGTTCCACCTTACGCCACCAGATCACACAGGCATATGTGAGAATGGACCTGACAATAGCTGTGTACAACCATAACATCAGTTTTGGATGTAAACCCCAGTTTTTACCAAGCATTCGCCTGCAAATCATAATGCTTTTCTTTGCTCGGTTAATTTTATCATCAATATGCTTATTCCAGGTGAGTTTCTGGTCTAAATAAATGCCCAGATACTTCACCTCTGAAGCCACATTGATTTCAACATCAAAAAGTCTTGGTATGAAAAAACCTTTACGTTTCTTTTTGCGAGTAAAATGTACAAGGTAGGTTTTCTGAGAATTAACCATCAGGTCCCTGTCCATGCACCATTGACCTACATAACTTAGAGCATCCTGCATGAGATGGCAAGTTATGTCGAAATCTTTGCCAAGGATAATAATGACAATGTCATCAGCATATCCTTGAGTATAATAGCTCCTATCATTTAGATGTTTTATAAGGCTATTCACAACTAGGTTTCAAAGTAATGGTGACAGAAACCTCCTTGAGGACAACCTCTAGTAGTCTTTTTTTCAAATGATTCACCGAAGATGTTCATTTGTATACATCTATCCGAAATTAAGGCCTCAATCCAAGTACACAGGGTCTGATTAATCCCTGCCCCTCTAAGTGTATTGAGGATGGATGGATGGGAAGTGTTATCAAAGGCACCCTGGATGTCGAGGAAGGTTGCCAAGGCAATATCTTTTTGATTCAGAGTGGTTTCAATCTTGGAAACTAGCTGATGTAGAGCGGTTTCAGTAGATTTGCCGTGTTGATAGGCAAATTGAAGAGCATGCAAGGGACTATTAATACCCAAGTAATCTCTAATATGCTGATCAATGATTTTCTCCATAATTTTAAGAAAGAATGAAGAAAGACTGATTGGTCTGTAAGACTTGATCTGGTCATAGGTGTCCTTGCAAGGTTTAGGAATGAAAACAATCCTGGTCTTTTGCCACATCTTTGGTATGTAACCCAGTGCTAAGCTAGTTCTGTAAATTCTAGTTAGCACTGGTATGACAACTTCCTCTGCCTTCTGGATTATGATGGGCATAAATTCATCAGGCCCTGGGCTTTTTAGAGGTTTAAAGGCAAAGATTGCCCATTTAACAATGTTGTAGTTAACGATATTTTTAGCAATGCTCCATTGATCGCTTTTGACTCTTTGCAAAGAGCCAATGCAGTGCTCCCCTTCGTTGTTATAAATATCTCTAGCTCTTGGTCATAATTTCCATAACCTCTTACCCGGAAGCAGCAAAATTACCCTTCTCGTCCTTTAGGGTGCCAACCAATATATTACTAAAAAGCTTGAGAATTTTAAATATAAGATTTTTTTGATTTTTTTCAATTTTTATACAATATATATTTTGTGGTAACATGTATAGATTTAAATTTCAATATTTTAAATAAATGTTTAAATTTCATATTTCCGTAGCTCTCATATGGATTAATTTAATCTATTTTCAACCCACTTCCCTGGCTCTAAAGGAATTAGAAATAGGGCTTATTATTCTTTAGTATTATTTCACTAATTAGTAAGATTTAGAAAAGGTAAAATTAAACTTATATGTTAAAGTAAATTTATTTTATAAGCATTAAAAATTAAGATTCATTAATTCATTTAAATTTGTTTTAACATAATTAGTGCTATAAGTAATTTATATGACACTAAAAAATGAAATATTTATAAAATTAAAAATTTCAACATTTTTAATTTTATAGATAAAAATTTCAACATTTTAATTAATTAAAACTATTTTTAATTTAATTAAAAATTTCAACATTTTGAATTTTACTATTACATTAATAATTTTTAATAAATTTTTCTTATAATAATGAAGAATATTTTGAAGAAATTTTGTGCATGAAAAACTTTTTTTTTTCCAATTTTATCCATAAAATAAAATTTAAAAGCTTAAAATTAAAACAAATTGTATTTTTATATATTAACCAAAATTCCTTTGTTGTAAAAATTTTTTTCACTAAAATTATGTAACTGTTGATTCATTACTTGTGAAATTTATACCAGATTATATAATACACTAACTGAAAAATTTAAAATGATAATATTTTCAGAAATGCAGAAAGCAAACATTCTTAGAGAAATTTCCAAAACATTAAGCTATTTTTTGAGTAGTTTTAAAGCAAATTTTCAAAAAATAAAAGAAGCTCATTTTATTTCATGACTTTCGCTTTCAAGGATTTCATTTAAAGGATTATGTGTGTTGCTTGATATAATATCATTAACATCAATATACGAATTCTCATGCGTCATTATTTTTTTTATTTTATTTTTTTTATTTATTTATTTTTATTTTATTTTATTTAATTTTTTTATTTTTTTTTTTGCAGTTCTTTACGCATATTGTAGTATCATAATACTTACCAATACTCTACAACTTTATGATTCATTTTTCATCCCTATCTCTTTCAGTTACTAACTTATTTGGTATAATTTTATTTTAATAATAACAACGAACAAACTGTATATAATTTTCTTACAGCACCAGTACATTTGTTTTAATTTTATGCCAGAAAATTCTGTAAGTAAATCGTCATATTTAAAATCTCAAGACTAAACTGATTTTCTTGCACTTTTTCCTTTTGCAACAAATTTTAATTTTTTTAATCACTATACTCTTTCAAAATAGTGGTGTATTTTTCTAGTGTAACCATATTTACTGCATGCAACTCTATTTCAAAATAAACTATATATAAAATATATCATTCTACAATAGTTTGAATAGTTCAATAAACTATTCAGCAGTTTTCACGGAATTCAAGAAAATCACATTTTTTAAACCTATTTAACCTTTCTCGCTCTGAATAGTGTGTTGTTTACTGTTTCTCTTATATTGACTAGTCGAGAAAAATGTCTGCTTCCGAAAAATTCTCACTACGATAAAATCTAGAGTCATTTTAATAAATCTATTTACAATGGCTTTTACTTCCTAGGCAAGAAATCTCCGAAAAAGAAAGCAAGAGAATATACTGACTAGCGTCTGTGTGTATAAAAATGACCGTTTTACAAACTGATACGGAAAATAAATGGGGGAAATGCACCTCGTGTAAAGGGGTTCCAGCGAAATTTCTCATCCTGATGACGCTCTGGCAGCTGGCGCCCAAGATTCGGATCCTCAAAACCTCGTCAGAACTCCAGCCCAGAACGTTCCGATATTATTTGTTTGCTCTTCCCTTTAATATGAAAGAAATATTTAATGCGATTTTTTTTCCGCTGTAAGCACTCGCATGTCTTTTGTAAAAACATTTTCAAAAATACTGAGAGGTAGGAAAGCTTGAGCGAGTAAAGTACTTTTTGTGAGATGCATAAATCAAGTTGTTTGAAATAAGTATTAGAAATTTTGTTTTATGTTTTAAGCTAAATATAATACAAAAAATGAAAAACAAATTAGATGAGTTAAATATCTTGGGCAAAAAGTTCTATCACAGCTTGATAGTTTTATAAAAAATATAAGCTATGAAAATTCATTAAGGAAAATATTCAAATAAAATAAAAGACTTATTTCTTTTGACGCTAGAAAACAAAGTATATTTAATACATATGTATATGTGATATTTGCTGCATAACATTCTATATGCATACTCCAATTTATTTCAATTTCATTTAACACCCTCTGAAACATTAGTTTTCATCTATTTATATCAGATTCAAAGCACGTTAACAGTCGGATATAAATATTAAATTAATAAGAAAAATTTTTTAAAGTATAGTTATTAATGACACCTGATATTGTTTGCTCAAACTAGCTTATTGACTTTTTTTGTCTTTCATATATTCTTATTTATCTATATTATCAATCTTTAGGCTTTCTTTACTCAAGATGATTATCTGATTTTCAATGAATTTGAAGATTATTACTGAAAAAAAGACTTTAATCTTCTAATTCAGCCTGAAATTTAAAAACCATTTCTTTCTTTGAATTGTCTGCTTAACTGATGTTTTGAAGGAACGGAATTAAATGAAACTATGCATACTTCATACTGTAAGCGATAATTTTTTTTAATTTTTTAACTTTTTAAAATTTGTTTGTAAAATAACAAATTTTTTAAATTTTGGTATACAGAGCAATAAATTTTCATTTGGCAACTATAGGATTATACATAGTATATTTACATATTAATTTTCATGTTTGGCTTTCGGGAAGCATTTTAATATGAGTAACATAATTATTCATTCTGTCTTAAAATTTTGAAAGTCTTATAAGCAGTGAAATATGGTTTTATGAAATTTTGAGTTATTAGTTCCAAAAGTGCTAGCAATATTTTTCTCTTTTATGTTAAAATCTTCTGTATGTAATGTATGTTAAAGATTCTGTATGTAAATCTTCTGTATGGTAATTATCCTCCATGTGTAATGTATCCCACCTTCTTTTACTTTCGAGCATAAGTATTTAGAACAGAATTCTTTGTAACGTATAAATTCCTGAAAGGTTTTTGAAAACATATTTTTTTAGTTTTCATTAATAACATACTTATCGAATTTTATCAATAGTTTATTAATCCCATTTTTGTTAACAGTTAAAACTTTTGGATAGCATGATTTCGAATAATATTTTACAATGATGAGAGCAATATGTATCGGCACGAAAAAGTCTATCAAAATCATTATAAAATTACAAATTTCTATAAACATTATAAGCAAAATAAAAAATTCAGAAAAAATAATCTTAAATTTATAGTATATATTTGTAAACTATCATATTATCTGCATTTAAAGATGAAAAGAGTTTGTTTTGTTTGCTTAAATATCTCTACCTAAAACAGTTACTTATGCAATAAATTATTTTTCTTGGATATGCCTTCTTAAATTATGAGATCGTTATTTTTAATATAATAATTGTTTGAAAACATGATTATACAAATTATTTTAAATGAAACTTCGTAATTTTTTTACTATTACTATATGTTACTTAAGATGTTTTTAGGCTCCTTTGAAGAAAAAGAACACGAATCTTTGAAAGAAATGAAGACTACCAAAATTTTAGCTTCTTTGAAACGGGTTCTCCAAATGAATTCATATCTATTGAAAATTTTAACTTTGCATTCTAAATATATATTATTCTATTTTAATTTCTAAAATAGAAATCTTCATATGTTTTTTACAACAATCTTAAATGAATTCACGAAACTAAAAATTTCACTTTGTAAATCAGTAAAATCAAAAAACGTTTACTTATTGTTAAATTAATATAAACAACTACTTGTGTTTAACATTTGTATGCCCTTAAACGACTGGATAATACCAAATTAAATACAATATTAAGGAATTTATTCTTGAATTGTTAAGTACAGATAATCATAAATTGGGCTACATAAACATGCTACCCGACAAATATTTACTGACAAATAATAATTTTACTTAAACCTAATACTCTTTTTCTTTGACAATAAGTTAAAGAAAACGAAAGAGGATATTCACAAGCACACACACACGAAAGATTATATCCAAAAGTCTACAAAAATAATAGAAACTAAAATATTTCGTGATAATGTTGTTATTAAAAGTTTTCGGTGTTAAACACCCAGAACGAGTCAAAACATAACTCTTATCACATATATGACATTCAGTCTCTCATGTTCAGAAAACGCTGATGAACTCTTCAGATCTTATAACATATTCCCCTAATTAAAATCGAAGTGAAAAGCATCCATAAACACAAACACACCATGTGAGAAAATCAGTTTATCAACATTCACAGTGCTGGGCAAATAAACATTGAACCCCAGAAGACAACGAGCTAATATTTTCTAATAAAATATTTGCGTTGTTTTCGACTTTCCAAAACTCTCTCTTTTCCTTTTCTTTCCTCTTTCTTTCCTTCATCCTTTTGCAGAAAGGGTGGGTGGGCTCAACCACACACACACACACACACGCAGAGAGAGAGATACCAGCAAAAGATCCCGGGAACGCAGACGCAGGTGCAGTTTCTGTTAATGCTGACAATCACAGGGCCGATCCTGTGGATTTAGTGTATCCCTGGGGATCTGCGTTGGATTTCTAGTGCGGGTTTTCGGGCAACCAGTAGTAATTAAACGCGATTCTTTTTACCGCGTCCTGGATTTGGATAGATTTGGGATGCTCCATGGGGCTGCAGGCGTTCCCACCTGCTTCTGGACCTGCGAGGGAAGTTTTAATAACATGCGCGTTGCTATTTTTAAGATTCAACATCCAATTTAATTACGAGTCTTTTAATAAAGTACCTAAGTTTTCCAGAAAAAAAGGAGATAAATACGGAAAATATATTACGATAATGTGAGAATATGCATTAAATTTTTCAGAAAGTTTGTAGTGGCAAGGCAGGAAATTCGGATATTTGTTATAATCAAGCTCAAGAAAAACAATTAATTTGAAGAGCATCACAATCGTTTTTGTTTTAAGTTATGAATTGTGATATGTATAGGAATTTTCACTTAAAATATACAAAATCTTCACAATTTCAGTTCTCGTTGCCTTACATTACTAAAATTATTATATTGCTTGAAATAATTATCTAATTATAACTGGAAAATATACAATAAAGCAATGAAATTTGGAAAAATAAAAATTCACTCATTACAAGTTATGCAGTAAAGATGAAGGTAATTCAAACCAACACCAGATTATTTATAATTTTAGATAAAATCTGCACATTAATTTAAGATGATCAGAATAATTATATATATATATATATATATATATATATATATATATATATATATATAATGTTATAATATATATAATGAATAATGTTAGACTGGGAAGAAATATTTAATAAAATATTATTTTGTTTGATAAATATGTATCAGTTAAATTATGATATTTAATTAATCAAATTTTGATTAATTACTGGTATTAGTTTTAAATAAATCCAAATAAGATCTCGTTTATGTATAGTAGTTATTCAGAAATGATTAATGATAATGTGTACCATTATTACTCTCTTATTACTTTACATATCATAATATTTAAATTATTTTAAACAAAATGGTTTATGTTAGTATCTTAATATTAGCAAAATATCTAGCCGTAATCCATTCTGATCAAATAAATTTAATCGAAACGTTTTATTAAAGTTGTAGTATTCTTTCCACAATTATGTAGTATTATTTAATGTTAATATTATAAAATAAGTTATATTATTATGTTATATTAATTCATTTTTGAAAAATAAAATTATCAAAAATAACTTTGTTTTGATTATATTTCCCATAGTTTCAATTAAATCAAAATTGCACAGTAATCAAAAATTAAAAGTTAATACTAGAGAAAATTTTGGAAATAATTGTCTTCAAATTGCAAAATTATATGTTTTCAAGAACACATTTTGATATTTGTTTTTATAACATAATTTTTATATCGTCCTAAAAAATAGAATATTTTAAAGGAAAAAAATCTAAAAAAAATATAAATCAAATACCAAAAATGATTAAAAAATTTTATTGACGTTTTAATAACAATATTATCTGCAAAAAATTTGTGGAGCCCTAAATTTACATTTTGCCGTCCGATGGCTGAGTGATCGGCGCTTCTGATTCCTGAACTGTGGGTCTCGGGTTAGAATCTAAGTTTGGACAAGATCAAGCAATCTTTAAATCATTTCTAAATATAAATTCACTGATTAGTTTTTACAGATATTGATAATCAATCAATCAAATCAACATACACTATGTAATCAAATGAAATCTATTAATTTAAAAGGCACCAGGCATTTAGTTGATAAAATATACTTCCTTCTCCTTTTTTGCAGTAAAATACTAAATTACTACGTGTTTAAAGAATCTTTCTTAAAATTACACATTTATGAGAACACAAGAGAATGTTAGAATATGAACAGTTATTACTGTTTATAACATGTCGGCAAAGAATGTTTAATCTACTCTACCATTTTATTAAATTATTAATATTTTATTCCCTCGTTCTTATGACATTTTTATTCTTTTCTAAAGCTATCTTCTCAAATACTTTTATTAAATATTTTATACATTTAATAAATCTATAAATCATCAAGAATATTGATTTATTTTTCTTGTGTATAGAATGTTTCATAAATTTTATTTTGCAACAATATTTTATACATTATTTTAGAGTATAAGACTGATTTATTGAAAACTGTGAATTAAATTAGTAAAAAGAAAATATCTAAACTTGCAAATAAAAATTGTTTTCGAACGTGTTAAATTTAGAGAAAATTAACTTAAACTCTGAACAAGAATATACTATTTTCAAAATTGATTTTACAAAAAGTTAAAAATGTTGCCTTCATAAACATAGAATCTTTGCTCGGAAGAAAGTTCTTTTTATTTAACTTAAATCTTAACAAAAAGAATTTTCCTTTCTTTTCTGATCGGATGTGGCAACGAAAAACTCGAGACATCTTCTTCTTCGTTGACCTTTATCATGCGGTTCGATCTTTTTAACCGAATAGCCTCGTTGTGTGCTGAGATCATGAATAAAACATTACTCCGTTAAAGATGCAAAATCAGCAACACGAAAAGAAACTAGCAAAAGCTTTTAAGTCCTTTAACAAGAATTCCCTCCTTTTTCCCTGTTTCTTTCCCTCTCGACCAATGAAAAGTCCCTCGGCTTCGGATAAGAGCGCACTTCAACGGCTAACAATCTCACTCGAACGATGCTGTTCATCAGAATGGGTTAATTCAAAGGCCAAACTTCCCCGCAAGATGCATTGGGGATTATGAAGGGATTTATGAAATTCCAGACTGCTTAAATACTAACAGGAATTGAACTGTATGTAACTGAAAAGATGAAAGTAAAATTTGTTATGCATAAATTAGAAGAGTTTTCACCTCGAATGAAACATTTAAGAAAGAAGCTTTATCATGTACATTGATATGATAGGGGTGTTTTAAAATATAAATGAAACGATCAATGATATTTTGTATTCATTTCCTAGTTTAAAAATTATTAAATGATTTACTAGATTTATTAGAACATTCAAAAGAATATTTAGTACTAAGTACGTGTTAAATTTTTATAGAATTGGTAAGTACATTAAAAACATTTAATACTTCTACTTGCTTATAAGCAATGATCTATACATTTTCTCAGATCTAGTGGCTCATTTTTTAAAAATATAAATTCCTCATTGATATTACATATTTCATTATTGCTTGATAAATGCAAAGAATAAAATATACTTCAAAATAAAATTCGCTAAATGACATTATTGTAGTTTAAAGCCACATTAACAAACTTTTCAAATAATGAATAAATTTTCAAAATTACTTTTAAAAGAACTTCTCAAATTTAAATGCAAACATTTTTCAGAATTTAAAAATATCATACGAAGTTTAGAAAATTCTCATGCCCTTAATAACATAAATTGATTTCAACAAGTGTCACATTAACAATAATATAATTTTGGGGAAAATGCTGTATTTTTATATAAATAACTCTAATTTCATAGAATTTATAAGATTAAAATACTTATTAAAATTAAATGTTACTGATTATTAATTCAGTATAAACCTATAAAAGAATTCAACAAGGTGCAAATAAATCATAATCTTTATATAATTTATAAAGCCACACACTTAGTAGGATTTATAAATCATTGTTAGGTTTTAAGTTGATATTAAAATCTATATTCAATTTCAATTTTGGGAAATTTTATTTTTTGAAATGAGTTCATAGAATTAGTACTTTTTTTATATGTTTATCTCTTTTAAACACTTTTAGAAAAATATTATGAGTTTTTAAATGCATTCAATGCTAGATTTATAATATTTGTTTCCAATTATTTTATTATAAATATTTTTATGTTAAGTAAATTGCATATTTATTTCAAGACAAATTATATTTCAATGATAATTTGCGTATTTGATGATTAGTTTACTATACGAGATAACTTATCTTAATGGGCATCATGTTTTATAATAATGCCAAGAAAAATATTTTTGTTTATTGCATTCTAATATTGTTCAGCATACAAAAAAACATTTGCTCTATTTTTCACCTTAATTAGATTTGAGACAGTTGAATTTTCTGGTTATAAAAATTATAACAAGCAAAATAATGTCTCATTAAAATCATAGTCATTTTAGTTGTTTATAATTAGTTTTGACAAATTTTTGAACAAAATATACATTTTATAATAAAATCCACTATATTTACCGAATAACAATATATTTTTCCATTTATATTTGTATCGTTATTTCACATTTATAATATCAACATTTCGTATTAACAAAAGTTTCTGATGATTCACGTTTCTTTTTAATAACTAGTAAGACGAGCCAACTCTAATTTATTTTGAATGTGCTTAAACGATAAAAGTAATGTACTCATATTAAATTTAAATGAATGTCTTACTTTTGTATATTTGTATATTTGATAAAAATTTAATTTTTGAAAAGTATCTTGTTAACCCATTTAAATTTCAACTTAAAATGTCTTTTCAATAATGCTTAACTTTTAGAAACTTGCATTATTTTCAAAGAAATTTTCAAATATGTAATTTAAAATATGTACACAGAATTTGAATCACTCATCATATGAAAGTGTCGTTTTCATAAATAGAAAGAAAAAAACTTTTTTTCATAAATTCGAAGTATCAATCATTAGGAAATTTAATTTAAGAGAACTCAAAAATTATCTTAAGCTTTATTTACTATACATGCGTATATAAAAATTTACTCAAAATAGAAAAAGTGAATTAAAAAAACATTAAAAACATCTCTACTTAACTGCTCAGTGAAAAATAAAATTTAAAAAATTCTATTTCTTACCTTAAGATGTTTCGGAAAAAATAAATCCTTTTTGATTGAATATTTTAAACATGAACAAGAGCAAAATGCGTTTAAAGTGACATTTGTGTTTTAATAACAAAGGTAAATAAGACCGATTCGGTGAGGAAAAAGAAAGAAGACGCCTCCTTTTGGGAAAAGCAATTTCATTTTGATCAAAATAAAGAAAATTCTTTCTTCTTCTGTGGCGAAAGCGATTTTAATTCGATCGAGAAGTTATTTCTGTTTATTTAGCACCAATGATATTTCGAGACTTCTTGTGTTTAAAAAAGATGCGTAGAGCTGATTTTTATTTTCTTAGAGAGATCACTTATATGGCATCAACAAACGAAAATAATCGAAATATATCACTAGGGAAATTTTTCAAAAATGTCTAGAAATCTATATTGTTTTTTCATGATTACGCTGCAGCAAGTTTTGAAGTTTGAAAACCAATTATAAATTTGATGGAATTTTAAGAATAGTGCAGAATATTGAATATTTTTCATGCTGTAAAAATTTTTTTTGCGTGTTTTTTCATTATAATATTTTTTTTTACAGATTGCATAATACTTGAAGAATTAGTTGAATAGAGAATATTTGATTAATATACTTCTTTGTAAAATTATACCTTCCTTTTACTTTTGCATTTGTTCTAATAAAAGTTATTTTATATATCTAATTTTAACATTTATTTCTTAAACTATTACACGAATGGATAAAATTGTTAAGCATAATTTTATATAATGATAAATTTGAAAGAATTTTTAAAAACAATGGAAGCTAACACCATTTGAAATTAAATGGATTTATTTACAACTTGAACATCAAGATTTTAAGAGCCATTATCTTTTATCATTTGCAAGCAAAATTCAGTAAAGAGCTCTGCCAGTAGAAATATAAGAACCACCTGAAATAACTAATTCAGTTAATATTCAAATACTTGTACGTAGTATCAACAGAGGAGTTTATTATTATGAATGTAGATAATTTAATATTAAATTATAGCACAGCTGTCATTGTATATATTATCCGCTTATCATATTTGATTACGCTTTAAACACCTAATATAATCAGAAGAATCACAGAAAACTTAAAATTGCTCATGTTACATTAATCAATTTATATTATCTTGCCATACTATGTGAAAGCTTAAAAAACTAGAAACAAAATCATCAGGTGTTTACTCATAGAAAGAATTACTTAGCTCATTTGTGTTTTTTAAACAAAATTATCAAACATAAAATGAAGATTGTAAACAGTAAAATCAAATTAGTAAAAGTATATGTTGGGGAGAACCGCTAATTAACATTTAATTAATAAAAGAACAATTCTCTGAGTTTGAAAAACATACGTATGTCTGAAAAACTATTAAAATTAATACTAACTTAACTAACGAATGAATTATTATATTTACAATAATAGTTAAAAACAAAAAACAGGTCATTTAAGTTAATTAATTTAGAAATATTAAAAGAATTTTAAGGATTCTATTTATTTCTAAATAGATGTCGAAAATAATTATCAGAGTAAAATGAGTATTAATCAAATATCCTTCATTATTTTTTTTGAATTACAGATTTGAGTTTGTTTGCTTAGATGAAAATTAAATTAATAAATTTAAAGAATATAAGTGCTGACATTCTTGATAAAGGAATAACATTAGGTATTTATAAACGCTCATTTTATTCGCTTATTAACCGATTAATTCATTGCAAATTAATGACGTACTTTATAATAAGTAAGCAAATTATCAAACGCACTTTTCTTTATGTACTAAAATTTCATGAGCATTCTCTTAATCTCCTTTTCACGTGTGTGATTTGTATTTACATTATAAATCAGATTATCAACGTATATGTATTTGATTTCCAAATCGCAAAAAATTTTTGTATTAAATATTCTTACAATTTCTGATAGATTATATGTTGCTTGTCATTAGAATTGCAGCACCAGGAAAGAAGACATTGGACTATGTAAATGATTAGCATTTCATGGTATTTAAACAATGCAAGAAAGACAAATACATGATTTATTGCATACAGAAAAGTTGTACAATGAATTTTTTATTCAAAAATCTCTTTGGTAGATCAAAGTTTTCTCCGACTATCGTGCTATGCCTCAAATAAAAATAAAACTTACCAGTTAGTGTCCAAAATCCATAGAAATAGTGTCGTTGCTTATTGAGGGTGTAGTTTGCTATTTCCACTGCTTGTAACATAAGCAATGTTATCCGAATATGGGATCAATAGATTGCTGAATGTCATATTATGCAGTATCTCAATACTTCCCTATACAAATACCCAAGAGTATTGACATAGTGTGAGTTTGATCTTGGAAAACCATACAATCATATCTTGAACCATTAGTTAAGAAATGGGTTGCTTACATGTCATCTAATACCTTTTTATACCACGTGTAAGCATCTTAACGCTACATAATGAATAGCCTAACTGTGAAAGGTCATTGCATAGTATATTAATATCAACCGCACTAATTGCCTTATGGGAGGATTTTTCACTGATAGTGGGCTTTATACATGTATAAAATGAGAAAACCAGAAAACTCATAAGCACCCATCCTAACAGACGTGCATGCAGATATTAAAAGCTCAACACCTTCTTCCGTTTTTTTACAGTGGCTGGGATCAAACCCAGGGCTTTATGCTCCTAGGAGAGTGGTTCAAACACTTGGCCCGGTGACCTTACTGCGACGACATTTTGAAGTTGCACAGTCTGTGAACATCTAGACCATTGCTTTCACTTCTCTTAACGATTCACCATACGAGAGAGTTTACAAATGATAAAACTGATTACAGGAGGGGAGTCTTTTCAGACTTATCTCGGTTCAATTTCCTGCATCCAAAAATTTGACGAAGCCCTCTAAGTCTTAAATTTCATGACTACGTCCTGTTTGGTGGCCTGAAGTTGTAATGGCCGTATACATGACTAGAAGTTCCGAAGAGAATAATGATCGGTTAACTGCTTTTGATATTGTAATAGATGTCTTGCACCAAATTTATTGATATAGGAAGCCAATAATTACACGACACACACTTCTCAAGTTCAGATCGTCAGTAAATGGATGTTTCTAAAGTCTTAAAACCAATGAATGTGTCTTTGAGGCCAAAGAAATACTTGAATGGTCTCCAAACCTCCCACCAAAAGGAAACATATAGCTATAGAATGGTGAGGAACTGGCCTGCCACCCCTTTCCAGATGCTTAATAAAGTGAGGCTTAAACTTAAAAGGGCATTAAATATAAAATTTTATTCCTATTATTCAAGCAAAGTCCGACTCCATGTCTATATAGGTAAGTCTGCTTTAATTGCCAGGGGCAGCAATTATATTTTAAAATTTCACACCATTGCAAACTCCTAAAATGCTAATATATTTATTCATTTTATTTTCTTACCATATAGTTTACATATGATTAATATCCTATTTTTTTACTTGCTTAAGCATTTGGTGTTGCAAGCTTAGTTACCAGTAAAGTGAGGCTTAAATCACTTAAATCACATTTCCAATTACTTGGGCTATAATCCAAAAGAATAGTTTTAACTATTAATTTTCTTACGGCTATTTTTATATAGTATTTAATTTCTCCTTAATTGTTCTGATTTTCCTGATTAAAAGTGTTTAAATTTTTTTGTTTTGAAAAATGTGAAAATGAGGTATATCATACTATTTTCACAATTCATTTTAAAATAAATAAAAATTTAGGTTAAATCTATGTTATCAGTATATATATAATCATATATTCAATTATATATATTGTTATAAAATATTTTTATTATGATATATAATGATGAATAAAGCAAATTTTTATTTCAGTTAAATAGTTTGTCACAACTGACTGGAATAAAAAATGACATAAATAGCTAATTAATATTTTTTACTCTTATATGTGCCTAGAATTGCAATTTAATGATTTCATTTAATTTTAATAAATTTCCAATTCAAAAGTTATTTCATCTTTTAATATCTTAATATACAATGATAACTTCAATGAAATAAAATTGTTTCCACAGCAATGAAGTGGTTGAAAAATTAATTCTATATTTCATCAGAAATATAAAAAGAAATAATAGAATAAAAACAGAAATTTTAATAAATTCCTGATTCTAAAGTTATTCCATCTTTTAATATCTTAATATACAGTAATAATTTCAACGAAAGTTATTTCATTAGCAATGATCAAGTTGAAAATTAGTTCTGTAAATCTTCAAATATTAAAATAAATAACCAAATAAAATATATCATATTACAATTATCAAACAATATATAAAAAAGAGCGATTTCATTCGAAAAAATTCAATATATATAAGTTCTCTAAATAATATTTAATTTTAAATTATGTAAAAATAATAGAAAATTATGTAATTATTTAAAACGTTTCTTAAAATAACATAATGGTTGCAGATTCTCAGCAATAAATGAAAAAAATAGATTTTTAATCAAATATTATAGTTTAACATAAGCTGTAAAGTTTTTAAATTAGGAGTTTAAGGCAAGTTTTTAAAAATTTGCATTTTATGAAATATAAATAACAAAATTTAAACCTCAGAAAAAAATCTTCTTTTCAAAAAAGTTTAAAAATTTATGTAAGATTAAGAGATAAAAAGTTAGGAAAACTATATAAATGTTGTTGTTGTCGTGTGCCAGCTAGGCTGGCATCATGGGATGCACTGCTCCACATTTCCAACTGAACCATATTTTGGTGTGGAGTCCGACTTCCTCAGTACACACATGCTATAGGTACCCGTTTATAGGGTACGCAACTATTGACAACCCATTCATATAAGGAAAGGACAAAGACAGGATAGATAGAGAGGGAAAAAAAGTATATCCATGCCCAAGCCGGGATTCAAACCCAGGACCTCCCTATCCGCTGTCAGGCACGCTGACCACTAGACAAGTTGGGAGGCAATAATATAAATAAAAGTTATTTAGAAATCCTTTTTTGTACTACTTGTTCTTTATGTGCTATAATAAATAAAATACCACATTTATTTGATTACTAAATAAATTACTCTTTCATTCAATAAATAATTATTTTAACTGATAACTGTTTCTTAAATTCTATTTAATTATTCATTTAATTAATTTGAAAATTTCCTTTAATAAGCGAATTTTTTAAATCTATTAATTTTATGATGTAACTTCAGCTAATATTTTACACTGTGAAAATTTTTCATAACTCTTTTAGATCACTCAAATTATAAACATTTGTTAATTTTTTTCTGTCTCTTTTTTCCAATAAATATTCATTTTTCATCATCAAATTTTATCAGTAACACAAACATTCAAATATTTAAAATTATTTTTAATTTCTTAATAATATTGTATAATATTCAGATGTTTGTATGTAAACCTATTATTTATAGATTGTTAGATAAATATGATATCATAAGCCTAAGTTTAATGCAAAATGATTTATTCTTAAAAGATTATAAGGACAAAATTTAGTTACTGATAAAATTTGCATTTTTGCTTCAGCACGTGACGAAAGTTTGCCTTTCCAATAAATTACTCATCTCCTCCGAAGTTAATTGCAGAAAAGAGAACATTTCTAAATAAGATTTTATTTCCATATCATGTGCTGAATCTTATAATATCCTCCTCCAGCAAACCTATTCTTACGCTTATAAGAATAACTTTTCTACAATATATGTTTGAATATTTGCATATCTTTCAAACAATTTTAATAACTTTTAATTTTAAACGACCGCATAAGCTCTGCACAGCTAGATTCCTCGTTGGGAGTACATAAAAGCTGCCCAAAGAAGCGCTCCTGTACGATCCGTAGTTTACGAGAAAAATACAAAAAACAAAGAATGACGTCATTTCCGGTGCAAGGAAAACACTTTATTGAACATATCAACAGCAGTATATGCACAATTTAAAGCATATGTTCAAAGTGTCCACCGTGAATGTCGACACAGGCTTGAGCATGCCGTGGAATGGCTGTCATCACACGTTGCAGCATCGTGGGGACCACCGAAGTACAAACAACATGCAGACGAGCAACTAAGTCCATTGGTGTTGGCACTACGTCTCGATACACCAGTTCCTTGAGATGGCCCCCATAGGAGAAAATCCAACGGTGTAAGATCTGATGAACGTGGCGGACATAGAACCGGATCCCCACGTCCGATCCGGCGGCCGGGGTATTCCATATCCAGCCAACCACGTACAGGAGCACAGAAATGTACCGGAGCCCCATCATGCTGGAACTAAAGGCATTTCCATTACATCGGCCGTACAAGTACATGTCGCAGTAGCCACGAACGGAATACATGGCCACCATACGAAGACTACCGGTAGCTGCAAGATGCAGCATTTTAAATACCAGTTCAACGGTAGCTTAAAGTCATTCCATGGCGCAAGCGCATGCATGACGCAATATGCGGGGCGAACGTTTTAAACAGAATTGTCTTGTATTTTTTCTTGCACCGGCAGTGACGTCATACTTTGTTTTTCGTATTTTTCTCGTAAGCTATGGATCGTACAGGAATGCTTCTTTGGGCAGTTTTTATGTACTCCCAACGAGGAATCTAGCTGTGCAGAGTTTATGCGGTCTTTTTAGGACACCCTGTATATTAAACATTCTTTTCTTCAAATATTCAAAGAATGTGAAAAGGAAATAATATCCCAAGCAGAATCTGAAAAAAGTAATTTTGAAATTGGGTTCAAATGTAAAAGTTATGGGGTATATTACTTTTATTAAGGCACAAACAGAAATAGTTTTAGACGTCTTCCCATGCAAATAAAGGAAAGTCGATAGGTAATGATTTTTATTTCCCCAATAAAATCCTCAGTAAAAGATTAAATTTTATCATATCCAGATTTTTTTGTTAGTGTGTTTAATTTTCATTGCCACTGTTAAACGTTGAATCAAACAATGAATAATGCATTGCCTTACGTATTCCGTTTAAAATAAAACCGATAAAGACGAAACATCATTCTGAATTCTCCAAATTAAATTTTGTATCATCTAATAAACAGTAATAATAACTCGAGAAAGCCATTAGCCATTTCAAAATTTCATCTCTTTAATTATTTAGAGTGTTAACTAATAATGAGTCATAATCTTACAGAAATGAAAAGTAAAAACTTTGCCTTCAAAAGTTCTAATTCGCACTTTTCGTCACATTTGGTTATTACAGCAATGAAAAGAAAGTCGGAATTTTCATTTACAGGAGTTATTTTAATTAAAGCCTTACGTCATTCACCCTCTTCGCATTTTAATAGGAAAGATAAATATAGAAATAAGCGAAAACTGCTTACTTGAGTGTTTGTCTTTGCTTGTCGCTAACTAGTTTGCTCGCTTAGCCGAAAATAAATGAGATCAATTCATTTAAGAGGCAAACCTCTCCTTTCTCATAAATTTCTTTCGGGGTTTTCCTTAAGCGGCTATTTCCAAGATTGTGCAATCTTGGAGAATATTAATTAAGGAACGGAATTGCGTGCTGTGCGAAGTCTCGAAAATTTCTGATTTAGTCTCTCTTATATTCATTAAAGGCTATAGTTGAAGATGAGAGAAAAAAAATTTCCTGAAATTGATTGTTTTTTGCCCCGTAAGTTATTATTAAGCGTATCCATCACTTGAAGTGATATATGACTCTTAGTTTTATAAAAAAATATTTATTTAAAAGTTTAAAGTAAATAACAATAAAAAATTTACTTTGTATATTAGAAATAATCTCTTATTAACAATTTTATTGGTTTAAATTGGGCATATACTTATAAAAAATATACATCTATTATCTAAAAATTAAATATATCTCAATTTATAATAAAAAATATACGCTTATAAATATCTCTTCATAATCAATACAAAACGTTAGTCAAACACTTACTATTTATATGACGATTAAATTTGATGTTTTATTATCAAAACTGTAATATACCAGAATATGGAATTTCATGCTTAAAATTCAGCTGTTTTATATCTCATTCAGGTATTTTATGAGATACATTTGAAAGTAAATTTGGTTCATGTTTCACATAAACATATAGTTTAGCGTTAATTGTTGTTAATGCTTAGTCTGTAATTATTTATTTTTCATCACTAATTTGTGCGATAAAATCTAATAAATAAAATCTAATAAGTGTAATCTAATATTGTAAATTAATCTATAGTAAATATAATGCTGTAAATTAAGCCGATGATACATGAAAAAAATTTAATTTCATAAGCAAATTCTTAGTTTATGGTTACATGCCACCAATTTTCTTTTATATTCTGTCATCACTATTTACTTCTCAAGAAAAGGAAAATTTCAAATCAAATTTCAAATCAAAATTTTTAAAAATTTCAAAACCGATCCTTAGTTTACTGACTCATAGAAAGTCTAATGATTCATTTCAATCTTTGCAATTTCTCGGAGATAAAACATTACATTACTGTAAGCAGTTTCTGTTTTCTCAAATATGCAGCTTTCTTGTTTAAATTTAACTTAATGTAACAATGATGCTCAAGAAAATACATAGCAATAGCCATTTGGAGCAAAATATCATTTTGATCATATTTTCGAGAAAATTTGCCATTAAAGTTCCCTTGATATAAACTTCTCATACAACGCCTTAAGAAGCTATCGAAAGCAGGGGGGTAACTTAGTAATCCATACCACCCACATAATCCAAGCCCTCTCTTGAAAATCCCCACCCCCACGACCTCATTTTCTTTTGTTTCACGTTATGGGATGTCTCCCCCTGCACAAAAAGCCCATAAAGAGCAAGACTTCGGATTTAGGCAATATCCCCTAGCGTAACGATATCTTAGCCATTGCTTACACATCGCTGCCAAGCTGACGGTCACTCGCACCCCACGCCCCCATTCTCATTGCGCCCTTGTAGGATAAGTTTGCAGGGGCGAGGAGGCAGAAGATAGGGGGAGGACAGCTATGAGAACCCTGCCGTTAAGGAATAGATTTTCCATCAGAGGTGTTAGTGATGTAGCCTTATTCCACGAAAGAATTCTGCAATATTTTCTCCCCCTATTTCTCCAAAGATCTTTCTTTCCCTCTGTGACGAAGGGGAAGAAAAAAAAACACCTGCGAAAGATCGAATGCTGTCAGGGAGGAAATGGGATACATCAAAAGGGAGAAAAAATTTTCTTCTAAAGCTTCTGAAGAGATTTTAGAGACTTCAGTTTTAGATTATATACTATAATAGCTTTCATGCAACCAAATAGGAATACAAATTGGTGAAAAGTAGTGCTTTTACAGCACTTGTTTGTTAATAAATATTTATGGCTTCCAAAATAAGATCGCCATATAATATTTACTTGCATTTCTATATATATATTTACTAATACTGACGTAACAAAATGTCAAAATAAAAAATAAAAGATATTTTTTTACCTGTCTATATGATCCTTAATCATTAACATGACGAAAAAACTTTCAAATCATAGGCATAAATAATGGTATCGCATAATATATTTATAAAAATATCAACCAAATATTGGCCAAATTACTATGATCTTTAATATGCTTCTAATCTTCAATTGCCAACCGATGGCTGAGTGGTTAGCACTCCTGACTTTCTGCTGTGGGTCCCGGGTCCGAATCCCGGTTCGGCATGGATGTTACTTTCTTAATCTGTTCTCTCTGTGTTTCTCTGTCCTTTCTTCTGTGATGATGTATGAATGTGTCCCACCCTATAAACGGGTTTGTGGTGGTATGGCGCGGGCAACACTACTCGCCTCCGTGACTTGGTTTACAGGTGCCCGCTGGGTAACGACAAATGAGTAGCAGTTTCTATCCTTGTTGGGGCATATGGTTGGTCACTCAAGTGCCGGTCGTTAGAGAAAAAAAATCTTCAATTTTAATCTCATATTCATATTATACTAAATGCATTTTAGCCAGCAAGTAATAAAAGGAAGTTCTCAATAAAATTAAAAACAATTGTTTTAATTATTAAATATTTTTATTAAAACTATTTTGTTCATAACAGAAAAAATATATTTAAAATGGAAAGTTTTAATAAAATCATAAATTCAAGCTTTATTCAATACGCTTTCACCAAGACGTAAAAATGATCAAAAAGTAAAGACTCAGTATTTAATTTAAGTTTTAAACTGATTATAAAGAAATTTAGAATTGTTTCAATATATGTTTTATTCAAATTGGTTGTTCAAAAAGCTAGCAAAGGGCAGAAAAACTCTTTAACAAATATATGTGGTTTTCTTCTTATAAAATGTTTTAGATTTTTTATATGAGAATGTGTGTTTTTATTGTTCAGGATTTAACCCCAAATATATCCAATTTGAAATATGTGGTTTTTGATAAAAAAAATAATAAATATTTTTTCCAAATTTTTTCCTTTTATCCTTATATTAAATTTTCTAGACACAATTTATACACAGTATTTATAAAATCTTACAATGTGATAAATTCCTGATTATCAGTGAGTGGATTATTTATTTTGTGGATCAACCAATATGTCTAAGTCCTATTAAAAGAAGTGCATAAACGAAAAACACTTGGTTTTCTAAAAAAAAATAATTCGTAACCAAATTTGTAAATTGAAATATTTTTATTATTCCTTGATTAATAGAAACGTTTATGTTAATTATTCACTGTTTAAATTGTTCAAATGCTTATTTATGTTGATTTGCTACTTTTTTACAGCGAAATTAATTTATATATGGTAACCACTCTATTCAATTTTGCAGTTAATCAGAAATTTACTGCACTTTGAAATTCAAGGACTGTGTAGACCGTTATTGTGAAAATCCATTTTAATCTTTCTATTAATCCATTTTTCCAAATAAGTTAAGATATAAACTTTTGTTATATTTTGAATTATGTAAATTTTAATTCTTCTATTAATCAAATTTTCCCAATAAATTAAGATATCAACTTATGTTATATTGTGAATTATTTTGTTTTTACTTTTTTAAATTACTTTGAAATTACCATTGCTTTATGAGGTTTATAATAAATATCAAAACAATAAATAAAAATCTTTTGACGTTCAGAAATTTTATGAGTAAACATGAGTGTTACTCAATTTTAAAACAAATAACAAATAAGTAAAATATAAATTATTTAAATAAGTAATAAAATTGAAAATTTGTTTTTTATAGAATTAAATTTTTATTTTTACATTGATAAATGAAAAGGTATTTGAGCCCTTCAGAAAAATATCTCATATATATAACTATAAATTTTTGTAACTTTGCTTTATAAATTTGAATATTTTATCTAATTATGTCACATAAAGTAAAATTTTGATTCACGTATTTATAAAAAACTAATAATTTAAACCTACCAAACATAAATGTACGCTCTACTAAATAAATTAAAATGGTTATGAAAATATTTTTTACTTCCAAAATTTATGCATGGTAAACCATATTTGCCCAGACCATGCTGAATAGACAAATGTCTGTTGCTTTTAGTTAATTAGAAATCCATGATATGTTAGCGAATGTTAATTTTAGCTAATAAGTCATAAGTTATTTTCCTTAACTTTTTTTTCAAGTGCCCGGCTGCATTTAGGATATACCTATTTAGCACTACAAAGGGTGAATATGAGGGCATCTTATACCTACATACATAACTGTGTGAGGAGACCCCGGACTGTACCTTAAGGTTAACAGGTGCCATCTCCCCAACACCTAGTGTGCTCCACACCTCAACTAGGTCCCTGAGGCCGCCACTATCGTGGCATTTATAAAAGCAATCAAATTGTGTTTACAAAATGTTAGCAAGGAGTTACAATACATTTTAAATGGCTTTAAGCCTTGTTAAACATCAGGCAATACCATTAAATATTTTCTCTGAGTTAAAAACAAAATTTGACATGATGACACATAACAATGTCACCTTATACAGTGAGGCACTCTGTAAATGTGCCCTTTTCACCCTCAAAGTCAAGGGATAAAGAAACACACAAAGAAAGGAAAAGGAGCATCCATGCCAGACACATGATTCAAACTCTGTACCGACTTTTTTGAAGTTAGGATCACTAACCGCTCCGCTATCGGTCTCCGTATCCGAAGACATTATGTGACATGTTCGACGAATATTTTTAAAGTTTTGATAACTTTTTAAAAACTCGGATAACAAGTTAAGCAGGTAGTATTTTATTCGAATCTTACGAGTATATGTCGTTTGAATTCAAGAATGAATACTAAATATTTTTACTGTGAAATATTGATCAACATTTGAAGTTATGAACGTATTTATTAAATTGAAATTATAATAATTTTATTTTTTACTTAATTTTAGCTATGAAATTATTTCTCTTTTTGTAACTTTTGAAATACACATGCTCAGTGGTGGAGAAATACCAGACATAGCATATAGCTTCTGGTTACTTCTTTGTGAAAATAGTTGCATAATAATAGTTTCATGTAAACTGCACTTTTTCTCAATTTATTTCTTATATAACGAATAAAAAAATCAGGTATAAATTCTTTAAAATGTGTTTATAATCTCGCATTTTATAAAAATCGTATTAATAAATTTCAGTTTAAAATAATTAACATTTTAATAAACCAGATCATGGAGAAAAAGGAGATTATTTAACTGTGTGCACTACTAAATAATTTAGCTTTCCTAATTTTGTTTTTCTCCTTTTATATATTTTGGATATTAGATTTACATAATTTGTAACGAATATCCGATTGGATTTTTTTAAATATTTATAGCTGATATTTTCATATTCAATAATGAAAAATCATTTGTGAGAATCTTGATTTCATTTCTTAGCTAAGCATTTTATTATGAGGTACTTGTGTGAAAAATAAGGCGAAAATTTCATAATCTTGTTTTTTACTTTAAAAAGAGATAGAAGCTCATGAAAAATTGTTATCATACATTGTTTCTAAATTCCTTCAATTTATCCTTTTAATAAAGCAAACTTTAAAAAATCTGAGAATCTCTCTAATGTACTCTTCTCTTTTTAAACTCGTTAATGAGTTATACTGCTTCGCATGTACTCAGAGATCACTAATTAATAGTCTAAATTTCAGTCTGACAATTCAGTGCTTTAATTCCCTCTTCAAACTCCAGAAAGACGATTATAGTTAGATTTTCACAATTAATCTATGAAAGTCGAATTACCCCTCGTGTGTAAAAGGTTATCACAGAGCAACAAAAATTATATTTTATTATTGCAGGATCATAATGTGGAAATAGTTTGCGTGAATTTGATATTCATCTTATTTATAAATGAAAAATAAATAATTTTTATTAATTTGAATGTTATTTTGTGCATCAAGTTTACAAGAGCTCGAAATTAACTATAAAGCTTTATTTTTTATTATGTGTATTATTATTGCAAGGGTAATCACACAAAAATAAATTTTAAAAAATTTGCTTTACTTCTAATTAGAAGATAGGTAATTTATTATATGCATTTTAATTATTATAAGTTTGAAATTAATTTAGTTTCTAGTTGGATTTATATGATATGGATAAAAGATGTTTATAAGAGCAAATGTGCCCCAAGATAAGCCCAAGTCAGAAAAAATCAAACTTTTGCAGGATTTGAAATGATTCTTCTCATCATTTAAAGTCAATTCTTAGCAAGATCTATAAATAAATACGTGCGTAACTTACTTTTTAGTTGGTTGTCAAGGTAACACTCAATACAATAACTGAATACGTGTAATATATTTTTTTCACTTAACAAACACATAAAATAAAAGTCTTTCCCGGAAGTTTTTTCTGAGTCTCTTTCTTGCAAAATATTAATAAAGTTTGTACATTAACCTCACAAAATAAGCAGAAGAAAAATTCTGATATTTTGAAAGATATTTCATGAAATTTATCTTATAATTACACATTTCAGAAAAAACTTTTTGTAGATTAACGATACATGCTTTACATGCGCCAAAAACAAAACTTGGTAAAAACCTTCATTGATGCATTTTCAATCTGTTTGTGCTGATTCAGCAAAAATCACCATTGAGCCATCTGCGCAAAATTGGAATATAAAATCATCTCCTATTATTTAACAGCTGCAATTTTCAATTTGTTATATTATATTTGAAATTTCTTTTTGATATTGCTTACAAGGATTACAAGGAATTCATTCGTTTACACAGGGATTGATATTCATTAACTATTAATTTTTAAGAAATTCAAAATATGCGTAAAAAAGCATCACAAAAGTCTTACAATAAACTTTTACAACTAAGCAGTCCGCTTAAGCGATTCTCAGATCATTTTTATTTATAATTATTAATTAAATAAGTTATTTACTTTACAGCATTTTATGAAATAATGACATTTTGGACAATTTTTTACATTCATAAATTAAAATACAGTTAAAAAAAAGAATAAGATAAAAAAAAAGAAATAAAAATATCAATCCATTATTTTGAGTAAAAACATTTCCGAAAATTACTTTGTGATATTGAGGTTTTCTATTGCATAAAAAGCTTTTAGAATTATTTCAATATCATTCACAAAGCCTATATTAATAGAAAATTTGTCTTAAAATATAAAAAATATGGGAATCATTATGTAACCTTTTAAATATAGAATTTTTAAATGCTGTTTTTAATTTATTTCTTCAAAAATGTCATCTTGAAATAAAGTTTTCCAGCTTTTGAAAAATAAATGAAGGATCTTTTATAATTTCCCAGAAAAAATTCAACTATAATATATTTTTTTACATTTTCGGTTTCAATCAATGGAAGATATTTTAGAACTTTTTTAACAGTTAAAGAAGATACGGAAGACATTTGTAAATATACTAAAAATGCACATAGGAGTATTATTACATGATTTTTCTCCTATTTTTTTACTGACAGAAGAATCTTTCTTGGTTAACTACTGTGATTGAACCTTTTTTCTTTTTAACGAAAAGATTTTATTCAATGCCAAGTTAAAAGTAATTGTAATGTTTCAAATTATAATTGATATATAATTCGTTACAGTGACATTGTATATATTTGTTCGAAGAGAATTTTTGATTAACTTCTGTTTCTCTTAAGACATTATTTAATAATATTTATCATAATGTATTCAAAACATGATAGAAATAAGTAAAATTCTATTTTTTAAAAGAAAAAGATCTTATAACTCTAGTTTCACTAAAAATAAATTAATGAGATGATGTCAGTTTGGAAGGGATATTCTTTAACTTTAAACGCTAAAAAATAGTAAATAGAGAATATTTCTCTAGTATTTTATTCATAAATGTAGTTGGTGAACAAGACTTGTACTATTTAATGATATAAATATGTAAGGAATGAGCAACAATAAACATATGCAGAATAAAATTATAAGCTTTAATTTTGATGTAACGCTGTGTAATTACTTTCTTTTATTTTACCTCATAATATTATCGAAGAAACCTTAAAAATTAAATATTATTTAATTATTATCAGTTTCGCCATATTTTTAATTCATTTACAATATTTCAAAGCTAACTAACAATAAGATTAAATATATATGTGTTAAAAAGAGAAATTGTAAACGATTATTTTATTTTACTTAAAATATAAACGGAAAAGCGGAAAATAAACATAATAATTTATAGCCTCTAAAGCATATTTGCTATTTAGACAATATAAATAAAATTTAAAATTATAATATCAATGAATATTAATAATCTCAAATATAGTTTCAAAATTTCATTATCAATCAATGTTTAAATAATCTTGATGGAATCTGTTAATCACATTATTACTTTTTTCTTTAATTATTTTCTTTTAGAAATTACTTGGGTTCGCACTTTTTACTCCTAGTAAAATAATATTTTGTACGTTATTCAAATCCGTCTGCCACCTCGAGAGAGATTTCTCTCTGAATGAATTGCGTTAGTAATACTATTTTTGATTATCAATAAACTTTGTATTCAATTTATGTAAAACAGAAAAGGAATTAAACATACTTTGTCTAAAAGTTTCATTTTATATTATAACATATCCCAGCAGCCAGTTACAATGATCTCATTTCAATCTATTTTCTAGAATTTAATAACGTAATACCAAGTGCTTTAAGCAACAGTTTTTCACAAAATGTTGCTAATAAAAATTTTTATCAGTGACCTAAGATAACTCACATAAAGCAACATGTCAATTTCATAAAATAAATGTTGCATAAACAAAGGGCGTTTTTTATACTTTTCCACGTTAAAAGTTGATATATCTTTCAAAGAAATTATTCATTATAAATATTTTTATGTAATCTAATGAATCTTTTAAAGCCATAAGCCGATAAGCTTCAGATTACGATAAGCTTTCCATAATTCTTTAAAAAAATATTTTCCTTTCGCTAATATTTAATTCAATAAATAAAGAGTTTCAAAATGTCAAAATATTTCCAATTATATCTCAGTTTTAAAAAAGAGAAGATTTAGCTTGAGCTATTATCAAGAAAAATATTTTTTTTCTCAACTGATGTGATCATTAATTAATTATTAATTAATTAGTTATTCACGTTATTTTTACGATAAGATTCGTAATATAGTTTTTTTTATATTTTTCAGATAGTTAGGCGCTTAAAGTATTTTCTCTTTGATTAATGTCTCATGATTTTATTATAAGCTTTATTTTAAATAAAGGAGAAAAATAATAAATTTTATGTTTCTCAATCAATTTTCATTTTAATAAATTTTAAATGATATCATTTGTGATGAACATATATTTTGATATAGTAATTTGTAACAGTCTAAGGTGATCCGAAGAAAATACTTTTATGAGATCATTTCACTAAATAATGCTCAATTACTCTTCAGAAACATTTATGCGAATTATTCTCATAAAAACTAAAGATCATAATGTTGAATAGAGAAGTGGAAGTTAACTAAATAAATTTTAACAAATGTGATGTAAAAATAAATTTAAATTAAATATCATTTCAAGTAGGAAATATATTTAAGCCTACTTTGAAATTTGATCGTTAAACATTTTCATGATAAGAACTCAAATTTATAATAGCTACTAAAGTGACATTAATTCACGAAATGCAAATAATACTAATGTGTATATTACAAGAACACTTCATCCCTTTTTTTAAAAATATTTTGCCTCTTTCTATTTAAAATAGTTAAAAATTAGCAGCATAATTAACTCTATGTAATGCCAAAAAGTATTAAAATAATTTAATATATCCTAAATAAAATAGACTCAAATGCGCGTGCACACACACGCATCTATATAAGTTGTCGTTAAAGTATGAATTCCATTATTTCATAGAATAACTAGGTATTTCATAAAATAGACAAACAAATCATTAAAGTACATAAAATTATTTAATTTTAGAATTTAACTAGATAATCATAAAGAATAACGATCGCTAAAATAAGAAATACGGCCCTCAATAGTTCTTCGAACCAATTCTAGTTGCTTTCATATACTGCTCATAACTTCTTCGCAATGATATTTGCGCTTATTCCGTTGCTTTTAAATTTAAAAAATTTAGACGATTATTTGTGACAATATGAGTTACAATATGAGAGATAATAAATTATATCATCTGCTTTTCTTTTCTTATTATTTATCAATTAATCATCCGTTGGCTGGTTGGTGTGGTGTCCATTTGAAGTCAAATCAAATTACTCCAAGTGCCAAAATCATGGATCTCTACAGTTTTATCTTTATCGAAATTTCTCTGAAAGGGAAATTTGAATCATCCGTTATTGGAATAAAATGTATTTAGCTATTTATGATGAAATAATTTATATGCAAAATAACATCGAAATTGCTTATTTTTCACTTTAACAATATTTAATCATTTATTCCATTGAATAATTAATTAAAGTATGTAATTCTTCATCTATTATATACATAAAATGACTTTTCCAATTATTTCACGAAATATCCAGTTATATATATAGTGGCAATTCCAAAAGATCATCATAGAGAACATCTATATATCATGGTAAAACTCACTCATATAACATAACCATATGAGAAGACACTTGTCAAAAGCAATTAATACAGTTGTGGGGAATTCAAAGAAAACGAAATGATTTAATCTCGACCTTTGAAAAAGTTATAAATTTCAAATCTCGATTTCATTTCATAAAATATAAGCTTAATATCAGTGAAAGAGAAATTATATAATTTCTTTTTTTTGTGCATTGAGTTAAAAGCTTATTGAAGAAACGTAGCAATATATATTCCATGTGAGAAAACACTTTAAATTGAGCTAAGTATAAATGCTTGGGGGAAACATCAAGCCTCTCTACGATTTCCGGTCCGCCATTATAGCAGCTGGCACTTGAGCCATGCAGTTTATGCAAATAGCTAGGACGCGGTAAAAAAAAAATAGATAAATGCGGCATTGAGTTTTTATACTTTATTACGCTCTCAAGAATAAAATTTACATAATTAGATTTTGTATTTTATCTACATTTAAAAGCACTTAAGTGAAGCGACATTCCAACCGGCAACGAGACAGTGATTCAGCATTTTTACTTGGTATGTCCTTCTTCCATTTCCTTCTTACTTTACTTTTCCCCTCCGTTTTAAGTGCACCTCATTCGGGCAACCTGCGGTATCAATGCACAAAAGAGGGTTAAAACGGTCTTTTACTTTTCGGGCATTTTTGTCACGTTCCGTGGGAGGTTGAGGGGTGGAAGCGAAAGAAGCTTAACTTCCACTGCGAGGGTGAACTAGAGAGTAAAAAGTGAGAAAAAGAAAGTGAAATAAAGAATAGAAATTCACAGTGGAATGCGCCAGATACGGACGTGCTTTTTGTTTCCCCCGTTCCACAAAAACAGGGTAGTGGTTGACACGTTTCCTTTAAAGCCTGTTTCTTTTCACATCTTGTTTTTTTTTTTTTTTTTTTTTTCATTTTTTGCAGAGGCAGCTATTTTTTGAAGTCTATAACAACCCATTGGCAGTTCAATCTTCACGCAACTTCTATTTTCCGCAACCATTATTTGCAAATCGGTAAAAAAAAAAGTTTATCGATAAAAATACCATCCATGACACAAAGAAATACAGCGATTAAATTATAGCAATTCATCTGATAAATCTTTGTGAATATGTTTATACTTTTTCCCGTGAATATATTTAGATACATAAATAGATAGATATCGATTGATTGATTGATAGATAAATGAAAATTCTTCATGTTACAATTATGTTTTTCACTGTGTTGCTACTTCCAATCGAACTGACTGTCGTCTGCTTACAGTTTGTCTTCAGTTCAAAAACTTGAATGTTCGATCTTTAATTCATTATAAATGCCTTTAATTGTTCAGAATTCACTTAAGAGTTGGTCTTAATAGATACAATTTTAATATGCAAAAAGTGTTATTGTAGAGGGGCAATTAAACTAGCAAACGCATCCACTTCTGTGCACAAACAAATGTGGACAAATTCACCATCTTGTATTCGCAGAATGATAGTTGTAATAGAAATGTATCATTTCATAAGTGTATCTCCAGATAAATCATAGGAAAATCAAGGATGATAGTATCACCAATTGCATATCAAACAAAATAAAATATTACTTTAAAAAAATAATTATGACCAGCAATAAAGACGACTAAATATTTTAAAAAGTTAAGCTTCCAGTTGAATGAAAAAAATGACAGTGATGTTTAAAAAATGTTATTATTATTGGTTTATATTGAAAATAAAATATAATATCTAAAAGTATTTTATCTTCAAAAATCTCAAAATATTTTAATTAAATTTATTTGTTCATAGTCATATCTCCTTATTATTAATTTTACTTCTCAAACAATCGTAAATAAACTTTAAAGAAAAAATGCCAGTTATTAAGTTGCATATGCAAACAAATTTAATGGTATTAATAAGTTTAAATCCTTTTCTAAAATTTGTGACCCAATAATAACCAATAAAAATTACTTTAATTCTCTCAATAAAATGTTAAAATATTGCTATATTATTCAATTTTTATGAAATATAACAATAGATTACAAAATTTCTGTAAAAATAGCTTACAAAATATTAATTGATTGAAGAATTTTGATCCGTCACTGTGTAAAAAAAGGAGTAACTCATCTGAAAAACGATTTCTTCAGGGATTTTGTTTTTTCTAAATAGGAAACTTAAAAGACAATTTTTACTTCTGAACAAGAAGTTCATGTTGCTATTAAACACTAAAAACTACTAACTGGGTGAAAATAAATTGTACACTTTATCTCTTGTTTTGAAAATGTAAAAATATCATTTTAAAAATTTGGAAATTCAAATAAAAATAAATTTTCAAATGCTCAGTAAACCTCTTTGCAACAAAAATAAAAACATTTTTGTACAATTATTTAAATTAACACGCTTGAAAAATAAGTGCTTATTCATCTGTTTTGTTTTCCCTGAAAAATGTTTTTACTTTTTGCGATTTATTTCATTTTTCTCATAGATTTTCAGTTTTCATTTTTGGTTTGTTCAGAATTCTTTTTGCTGGATTTGAAGGACTTAAAAAGAGAGATTATGTTATTAATTTATAATTAAAATTATTGCAGTAAATGAATATGTCTTTGCTCTTAATTTTTACTTTAGATTAATATTTAATATCAAATGTAATGTCTGCTTATCAATTACATTTTTGATGCCTAAAAAACAAAAAAGCATACTTATTTTATACTGATTTTGTAATCATTCTAACAAATCATTAGAAAATCAGGTGACACTGTAGGTTATTTTCTTCAGCATATAAGCATATATAAATAAATATATATATATATATATATATATATATATATATATATATATATATATATATATATATATATATATATATATATATATATATATATATATATATATATATATATATATATATATATATATATATATATATATATATATATATATATATAATAGTTTATAAAAGGCGCGAGTGTTTCTTTTAATGTGGTTTTGCTCTTTTTTCAAAGCAATAAAATGTTGAAAAGCATTACAACAATCTCTACTTGTCAAATTACTGTATAGGGAGCATTAAATGAAAATGAATTCAACTATTCATGAAAATGAGTTCAGCTATTTATGAAAATGAATTCAACTATTCATGAAAAAACAAGGATATTCTTAAATTCAATATATTTAAAACTTGTCCAGATTGAATTGTTAAATAGCGATGCTTGGAACTTATTTTTATACAGATCGATTATAAAACTTTTGAAAGCAAGTGTCTGATTCAAAAATTAATAAATTAATGAAATATTTGATAATACAATATAACCTGTGACATTGTCCTATATTTGATAATAATGTTATTAAGGATACTACTCAATTTGAAATTTCTTTCAAGATTATTTATAATCCATTAAAGTTAAACAAAAAAAATAATGACGTTGAATACTCGTTTGTAAAACAAGTTCAATATTTTGAATTAATAACTTTCATTTCAAAAAATATTGGTTTGAATAAATAGTAAAAACATTTGTGGTAATCTAAATAGCTGTTGCTTCGAACATATTATTATCTTTAAACAGATACATTTATCTTCAGCAGTTACTTATTTCTTTATACTACTGGAACTAAATTTACTTTGCCATCATTTACAGTATCAAATTCATATCAAAATTTTAAGATTTGATACGTAGAAATTTTAAATATTTTTGAGAAAACTTTCATCTTACTTTTACCATCCAACATCTTATAATTTTATTAAGAAATAACATTTATTTTTTAGTTTTTCTACTTCAAATGAATGTTTGAAACAAATTGCCCACAGTATCAAATTTATATCCATTTAACTGAAAAATCTTGGATTTAAAATATCATCCCAAAAGTTGGGTATTTCATGGAAATAATATTCTTTTCAAATCAAATTATGTACTTAAGAACCATCTGAAAAATACATTGCAAATCTGAATTCATTCTTCCAATTAATATGAGGATAACTATATCAAATGCAATTGCCATGTTTATAAGCAAATGCCAAAAGGAACTTTCATGAAATATAGAATATAGAATTATAAATCAAAAGATTTTGTAACCTTTTATTCTTAACATTTATTATTTCCTCTGTCAAAAACTGTAAAATGATGAATGTTGAAAGAAATGTGAGAGTTTGCGTAAATTTTCTTGTGAGGAGAAAGATGTGAGTTGACTTTATAGGTAAGCTATTTACCAAAAATATGCCACTAATGTACTTTAAGCATATATAAAATGTTATACATATATATAAATTCCTTTCAAAATTTTTCATTCGTAAACAATAAGACTTGTTCAAAGTTATAATAATCATTTCTAATCTTTTTTTTAAAAAATAACTTTTTTAAGTGGTGATGTTTTTAAAAATTTAAGCATTTTTAACAAGAATTTTCTATAAAATTTTCATTGTTGTGATTAATATTGTTGTGTCAACTGGGAAGAAATTTTACGATTCAGTGAAACTGAAGGAATTTCTTTTTAATAGGACTAAAACAATCAAGATTAGTTAGCCATTCTTAGTCAATCATTGTGATATATCTTTTATATTTATATTAAACATAAGTAAGACATGCCCAGTCTTATTTATAGTTTAATTGAGATGTCTAAGGCATTTCAATATAAATCTCATACAAAATATTATTCAAAATTTTTCATGAAAGACACATAGTAAAAACATTTTATAGAGAAATTAATATTCTATGTTTTGTATAAATTATTTTTAGTTTTATTGATAAACTTGATCTTGAAAATTTTAAAGTTTGATGGATTTAATTAATATTTTATAACTATGGAGTTTTTTATTGCTGAAGCATGTTAATTTAATTATTTTAATCAGTAATGATGCAAGGAATAAAATGTTTGTAATTTCGTTATAATAGTACACTTTAAAACGTTATAGCGCTTTATCTGATGCACACTATAGTCTGTTTTCTATATAAAATGCAGATGTATTTTTTATATTAAATCTTAGTTTCTATGCAAAAACATATCTATGTAACTATTAGATAGGAAATTTGTAGTTTTTTCAAAGATTGTTGTAGAAAATATCTATAATTTTCTTACATCAAATCGTAATTTTGATGTAAAAACTACAATTTGATAAAAAAAAAGTCTACAAATATTTTTATAGAATTTGCATTAACAGCTCATCAAATTAAAATGAAATTTCCATTGAAAAAATCTAAAATATAAATTGAACTTTGTAAAATAAAAGGAGCTCATAGGATACCATTTAAAAACCTTATAAAATAAATTCGAATCCGATATAATCTAATCAAAAAGAAAACTGATGTTTTCTAAGAATCATAATGGGTAATATATATTTAGTAGCTTACGCAATGTCACAAAACTTGAGAAATGAAAAAGCAAGCACTTTTTTCAACTGGATGGTATGCATAGATATGCTTACTTGGAATTCCAAAAATATTCTCTGAGGTTGAACCTACGGAACGGGATCAGCGTATTTATTATTGTCTTATACTCCTGGCGGTAGAACCATTTTTCAGCATAACTCGGCATCCTTTTTGCATTTAAATGAACTATAAGTATGGCCCGAGTAAGGTTTTGATTCTCTTTGATGCGTTTTCACCTTTTTCTCTTTCTTTTGTGGCAACAGTATCATCAGCCTTATGGATTTAACGCAGTGGGAAAAAAAGAGAGAGTGATCCATCCATTTGGCGGTAACCGTAACTGGCTAGAATGCAGCTACGTGACAGCGGTTACGGCTAAGTTTCAGGCGGGATTTCAGGCGCATACCTAATCAAGGGACCATCTTGATATTGAACTCTCAGGATCCGATCTTTTATCCTGAACGCAATTCAACAAAAATATTTTAGATCAGCTTGAATTAGTTGAGTGCGTTATTTATTTTTCAAATCAACATTAATTTAAGAATATTTTAAAGCACACTTTTGTTTAAATTAATATATTAAAGAATTATATTAATATATTAAAGAATAACCATATGTTATTTTTGAAACATACATTCTTTTTCTTCTTAATTTATTTGAAATTTAATTACTGTTACGTAGAAGAGTGGACAACCAAAAAATGTGGATACTTCACTGTCATGAAATCTTGCAGATAAAAATTTTAATAGCAAATTTCTGATAAAATATGCTACCTTATCATTATAAAAATAAGTATATTAAGAGATTATGAAGAAACATTTACAAAATATTTTTCGAATATTAAATATTTCTATTGACTTTATTTAGTGAATTATTTAACGATTTTTCTTAAAGTGAATATACTCTCTTTTCCATACTTTGCCGTTTCAAAATTTTTAAAAAATTAATGTTTCAAAATTTTGAAATTATATTTTGTTTTAAAAGATTTAAAATGTACATGAAATAATTCTAGACTATTGAGAAATCATTCTGAATGACGATAATTAGATATTTAATAATTTAGCAAAATCTGTTCTTGCAAGTCTTTCCAATCGTTTCACATCACTTTTATTTTAATTTAAAATTCACCCAAGCAATATCATAATTATTTTATCCATAAATGAATTTACTTCTTTATTCATGAATAAATAAATTTTAATTGATTAATTTTTTTTTAATTTATATATCAGTTTTTATCTCTATGACTGAAATTGAAAAATAAGAAATTTCTTCTTAATAATTTCATAAAAAATTTTTACAGCATGTCATTTATGTAATAATATTATTACAATTATAATATTTTTACTTAAAACTGAGTGTTTTAATTTTCTAGGTATTAAAATTCTGTGCATTTATTACGTTATTTAGAAATAGCCAATGAAAATTCACCTTTAATTTTTATAATTGGGTTCTCTCTTTTTTACTATACATATTTTATAAATTGAGAGCTACTGCTTTGTTATATATATATGTATGTATATATATATATATATATATATATATATATATATATATATATATATATATATATATATATATATATATATATATATATATATATATATATATATATATATATATATATATATATATATATATATACATGTGTGTGGACTTTCTTCTTGTTATGTCTTGCTAAAAAATTATTTATTGACAAATATCAAAAAGATAAGCCTTATAAAATCCCTGTTTGTCTATTATTATTAAATGATATTAAACGCGTAAAACACCAAAAGTCTGAGTATATGTGCTAAATGAAACCTTCTAAACATTAGAGAGATTCATTTATTAAACATGGAATTACACATAATATTATTTCTGATTTGAAGTATAATTTCATGCTATCATAATATCAGTTTCAGAAATCTACAAAATCTTTGTAAGATTTTAAAAATAAATGTGAAAAAGAATGTATAATTTTGCTATAATAATAAATTGGTTACATATATACAGATCATTTGAGAAGTTAAAACAAAAGATCAAAGTTAACCATTTTTTGAAGAACATTGTTATGACAAAAATTAGAATTGGAATATTCATTGTCAAAAGTCCTTATAATTTAACAAATTTTGAAAATGAATAAGTTTTAAAATTTTGAATTTTATTGTATATTTTTCTTTATTTAAGGCCTGTAGATCATCTGATATAAATCATTAAGTTCGAAATTTGTGACCATTGAACAACAGAGAAATTCTCTTTTCCAGAATCGGTCTGACGGTGTTAACGGAATAAAAATTCGGGATGTTAATAAAACGCATATATGAGTTATTTATTTAATGCAATAAATAACATTTTAATTTTTATTTGATTCGAAATTGGATAAAAGTTTTATAAAAAAAAATTTAGAATGACCTTTTAAAATATTATGTACTTTTTTCCTATTTGTTACAAATTTTAAATTAACTCAAAATATTTTCTCTTATTTTATTTCATTACCTTTACGCAAAGTATTATTAATATTCAAGAATCAAGACATTTGATTCAAAAACAAACAAGTTTCAAATTCAGATTCCGAAATATTTTTTTCTCCATTGTTTTAAAAAAAGTTAGCTGCACTCAAAATAAACATACAGTCTTGTTCTTTCAAACTCCCTAGTTAAAGTAAATAACTTAATGTCTGTTTTTAAAAGAGCTATATATAAATTATAATTGCTATTTATATATAACCACCGAGATGATCTCCTTTTATGACAATCAACAAAGCTTACTAAGTTTCACTAACTGCAATACCGATTCCCGCTGCGTATTTCCACTGACCTCTGTGGACTACTAAACAACTAACCAACTTCGAATTTTCAAACCCCATTCTATTTACAAAGTAGAATTTGAATCTCCCCTCTCCATCATGCCACAACAGTGGAGATAAAATTAACAGTATGGAACTTTCAATGTATATAAGCTGTCAACACAATGATCTTATGCCGGGACCGATATCATCTTTGCTTTATTTTGAATAAGGAAGAGAAGTCTTTCTCCACGAAGCAAACGTTATTCGGAATCCAATATAAGAACTATGAGATAACAAGAAATATGAGCTTATAGCATAAAATTCATATAAATAAATTATAATTCATTTAACACATCAGAAGCCGAAGAAAATTATATGTATATTTAATATATATTTTTTCATTTATTTATATAAACATTTATATACATGAATTATTTATCTATCTATGTGGATGTATGTATACATTTATTTACATATAGCTTTTAAAGTTCACACGAGAGAATCAAAAATTATTCCTTAAATTACTTAAATACAATGTCATAACTCGAAGAATTTTTAAGTTGGTCTTAGCTTTAAACTAGTTTTTATATATCAGATAAACATCACAATTTCATAATTTAAGATACCAAGCAAATTAAATATGAACTATATACTTTTTCTTTATCTTTTAAAGCAACATCTCACTTTATATCATTATATTATCATTATAAGTAATCCGCTCCACTATGAATTCAGCTAGAAATATATAAGTTGGTACATTCAGGGAAATTCTATATACTGCAACATAAATTGTTGCAGTATATAGAATTTCTTGTTGCAGTATATAGAATTTCTTGTTGCAGTATATAGAACACACAGATAAAATATTTACTTTTCACACAGATAAAAAGAAAATATTTTATCTGTGTGCTGAGAGTTCCTTCAATATATTTTTTGTCAGAAGTGTGTAAACATTTTAGCGCCTATTCATGTACATTTTCATTCAAATAAAAAATAAATTTCATATTTCAAATTAATGCTAAGCATAAGTAACTAATTACAATTTTTAAATCTCTCTCTCTCTCTCTTTCTCAGCTCATACTAAATAATGTTATACAAACTATTTCTTCACTTAGATACATCAAAGTGATTACCATTTATAAAAGGCAGTATTAGTATTGATTAAAACTGCTTACAATTTCTTTCATTTGCGCTCAATAATATATTATTTTTCAATGCTTCGGTGTGTGTGTGCCTATTTCTATACATATATAATAATATTTCATTATATATGCATATATATATATATATATATATATATATATATATATATATATATATATATATATATATATATATATATATATATATATATATATATATATATATATATATATATATATATATATATATATATATATATATATATATATATATATATTCTCTAATGTATTCACAATGATGATATTGATTTCCTTTTTATAAGCAAATATTAAATATGAGAATCTTTATTCTAGTTTTGAGCAAAATTAATTAATTAGACTTTAATACTACACACTCCTGTGTTTTATACTAATATATACAATATTTGATTAATATAAGATATAAACAATTATGTATTTTTATAATTGTTAGAGATATTACAAAATAATTAGAAATAAGCGATCCCTGCTCTAATGTTATTTCACAATTTACATTATTATTCTAGACTATTTTAAAGTTATTTAAATTTTCATCATTCAAGTATAATTCATTAAGTGGTATTGAACTTAAAAATATTTCTATTCACTAAAGTAATATTATGATGATAAAATGAATATTATTAAAAATACATAAGCCCGGTGGCTTAGTGGTAGCGCTACACGCTTCCAATTCATAGATGCGTGACCCGGTCCTCGGGTTGGACAAGGTCTATTCAGCTATTATCCCTTCAGTGGGTCGATAAAATTGAATAACAAGCATGCTTGGGAGCTAAATACTGGAGATTTCACATTAGGTTGACCATCTAACCGGGATGTTTGCTTCGCCCTAGGGCCCTTGATCGAGGAAATAGATATGGATGCTATAGTCCTTGGCCCCAGGGGCCTGTTGTACCACTGAATATTATTTATTTAGCAATAAGTTAAAGTCGTAGTTAAACGTCAAACTTTTTTCACAATAAATTTCTGTTCAAAATAATTTGCATTTCGAATCGCATATATTTTATTTCACACATAAAATTGTTTGGAAAAAGAATATTTTTTTATGTGTCATGCTATATTTATTTAATCTACTTGCCTTAAAGACATAAAAATACATTCCTAGTCATATGATTTATAAATAAAATTTATTCTTTACTAACTTAATCTATCTTTTTCAATCTTTTGTCGTGAGTTTTGTGTGAATCTTATTACAATATTGCTGAATAATATTTACATAAAGCATTAATATACTTAACATTTTTTATTTTCTCGTTATCATCTTATAAAAGGACACTTTTCAAAAAATATCTTGTTGTGATTTGTAAGATATTTTCTAATTATTTAATCACTTGCGAATTATATAGATTAGATTTTCAAAATGCCTAGAAAATACGAAATCAGCTCTAAATAATATCTTATAAAACATTTTAATTTTTTATCGTAATAATATCTTTATGATAAAATTTTTTAAAAATTTGCTTTTGTTGAAATGTACGAAATACAAATATAACGTTTGACATTTGATTATGCATTTGATATTTATGTGCTAGTCCCTATGATTTTCTTCAAATAATTATGCAAAATTGGATTTGATATTTTTGAATATAATATTTTTTAATTAAAGAAAATTACAGCTCTTAAAATTATTTAATTAATAATTCAGCTTATAATTTTGTATTTCAAAATTTTTATACTTTGTTTCTTAAAAACAAATCTATATATTCAAGCATGAATTGGAATTCTGAATATAACTTATAAATCATTAACTCATCTCTTTATGGAAACTTTTTATGTAGAATAAAAATGAAATACAGATAAAAACACATGTGAAAATACTTGAAAATCTTACGTAATCAAAGATTTGAATTAATGATTTCAAAAAACATTTAAAAGATGTAGTAAAACTAAGAAAGAATAACAAATGATAAAAATATCAATAAACTTATAAAATTATAATTTTTTTCTAACCAACTTATGTATTTATTAAAGTAAATGCTTAGAACAAACATTTAGAAGAAAATTTTTTATAAAAGCGAAAATAGGAAATAAACTATTTCAAACTCTACAAGAAAAGTCTTACCAATTTTTTTAAAATTGAAATACAAATTAAATTCTTTTAGATGTCACAGAAGATTCCATGCATAATTTAACTGTCAGTTTCGGTAACATGTGGTAATGATTTTATAAATTTCTTTTATGGGGCAGGAATTCATAAAATTATAATTGCAGACAGCGTTAAAAATTATGTATTCTTCTTATAATTTTTAACGCTGTTTACGATGTACACATCTTTTTCCATAGAACTTCATAAAAACTATTCTAATGTCTAGAAGACAAGAATTGTGTATTAATTTTGTGCTTTGACTTGAAAGTCTTAGTATCTTGAACAGTCTTAAAATATGGTATTTTAATGGAAGTTTGAATTTTAAATATAGAAAAATCTATAAATGAGTTATCATTTTGAATACAAAATAAATCAAATCGTTTATTGGCAATGCTTATCAATTATAAATAGATTTAAAGCTAAGTAAATATAAATAATATCCTTCAGTATAAAGCTTTTGCGTTCTCACAAACTTTCATGCAAAGATATCTAAGAGTTCAGATTATTTTCTATCTCAAAAGATAGATATTCGTAATCTATAAGATTTCATATTCTTCAGGAGTAGTCATATTTGAAAAACAAATGCTAAAAAGGCAAATGAAAGTTTTTCGCTATTCTTTTAAATAATAAAAGATATAGATACTATTACATATGACAAAATATTTGACTCATCTGTATCTCCACCTCGAAAGTATAATAAAGTGGTTCACGACAAAAGCAAAATGTCATAATATAATATCATATTCAATTCTAGATTTATCGAAATACAAACTGCTTACATGCATTAAATCTCCATTTCCTGTTCCTATAATTGTAAGTACAACTGGTAATATACTATATACTAATAAATATTTAGACACCGATGCAAATGAAGATATCTGTAATCCTAGTCTATGTCTAGGATTCTGTACTTAAATTTCGTGTAGAAAACGCCATTGACATTTATCGCATGCAAAATGCCATGGAATTCAGAGCTGTATGACTTCGAGAAAGACGTAATTGTCAGAGATCAAAGAAGTGACCAATCCTTAAAAGGTATATTTAATGAGTTAAATATTCCAAAATCAACAATGACTTTTGTGATTCAAATGTGAAAGATGAATGTAATTTTCGCAATGGGCATTGGCCCCCAGGACTTACGAAATTAAGAGATAGAGACTGATGAGAGCTGTCCGAAAAGAAATTTGGAAAAACCACACCAAACTGATGTCCCACATATTCCAAGTTCCAACAAGTATCCGCGACTGATGTCTAGATAAATACGATTTGTAAGGAAGTACTTTGTCTTGGTTTAAATGGTCACACTGCCTCCTATAAACCTTTGATTACAAATTCCAGTAGCTGTACTCGATTGAACAAGTGCGAAGCAGTTTGAAATGGACCGTGGATGAGTGGAAAGAGTTTCTCATGTGTGATAAAACTAGATTCAAGATTCACCTATAGAATGGCAGAGTCTGGGATTGGCATGTGCTTAGAGAACACTTTTGCCAGAATGCATTTTGTCCACTATTACGTCTGGTGGAGTTGGAATTATGGTTTCGAGATATTTCACTTGGTATGAATTAAAACCATTCATTTCAGTTCAATACCAACTCCTACTCCACTATTCTAGATGACAAAGCCTACGCTGTGGCAACTTTACGAGTTGGATCAATGATACTTCAGGATGACAAAATCATTTGTCATCCTGCAGCATACACTATAGATTGGTATGCTGATAGTGAGGTGAACCGATCGGACTGGCCTGTGCAGAATCTAAATTTGAATCCTGCAGAACATTCTGGGATGAGTTGGATCACTGAATTATTGGATGCAGCAACCGTCTAAAATTGGAGTGAGAAGTTACATATCTTCTCCAAGCCAAGGGGCAGAAAATACTACTGTTCATCATCTTAACAATTTTAAAAAGCATGTTCCGGAGGATTAAAGATTTAATTGTTTTACATGGACCTTTACCAACCATTGAATATGATCTCTTTCATCACTGTGTTACAATACTTATCACATATCGTATAGAATTATACCATCATAAATGTTTTCATAGATCAATTATAAGCTATTAATATAATAAGTGGATGACCCTTTTAAAATCTAAATATTAAATTTAATGATGAAGATTGCATCTTGGAACTGTCGCATTATTAATGATGAAAAACATTATCTAAATTATTTCTACGGTACTGAAGTACTGGCAGTACAAGAATCATTTTTAAAAAGGAAGGATTATTTTAATATAAATAATAAAGTCATATTCCGATCAGATAAATTAAATAAAATGTAAGAAGTCTTATGTTTGCAATGGACAAAAATATCAGTCAGAAGGATTAATTTGCTTATAAACCCAGAATAGACAGGGAGGTTTTGGTTGTAAAAATAATTTCAAGTAAAGTGACTTTGTCTATTGTAAACATTTATTATCCAGCTACGAAACTCTCAGCTTCATGGATAAGTTCATTTATATCTAAAAATAGACTCCCTTTTGTTATTGTGGGAAATTTAAACAAGTGGAACCATGTCTATAGTTAATCGAACTCACCTAGGTCAATTGAGCTTTTAAATTGGATAATGGATACTGACATCCGTTATTAAACTCATCTGTTTTAACTCATTTTGGTTTCAATCAGCACTTTATTAATTGATTATAATTTTGTTGTTGGCTCACATAAGCTACTGTGATGTTCCTCTAAATAACTTTGGGAGTGATTATGCACATATTTGTATGATCCGTGCTCTTCTATTTGAACAAAAGTTAGTAATTCAAATACTCTAGCAAATGCAGTTCCTTATAGGTGGAAACTTTGATGTCAAAGAGAAAAGAAACTTTGGTGTCAAGTGAAAAAAACATTATCTGAAGTAGCTTGTATGCAATTCAAACAAATTGCACAGCAGCTGCGTATTTTATTAAATCCTTGAATCTTCAGTTTTGAATAATATAGTTACACATCTACAAGAACTATAAAAGATATTTTTAAATTACTCAAAATCTTGAAGATCGGAGCTCAAATTCAATAGATACACATTTATTATTATAAAATGTTAATCAATATGTGTCAGAAGCCACAGAGCAAGCGAATATGTTTGTAAAATTTTGTTCACTATTATCCCCATTAGAAGGAATTATAACAGATTTTATCTCCATTATTAATTATTTATATAATAGGCAATTTATGTTATCAGGGCTTTCTAATATGCTGTTTCAGGAATGAAAAACTGCTTCCAATCTAAATAATATCTGTGCTAGAATCATTATGAACCTTAAGATTCCTTCTTCGCATCAAATTATCCATTACTATATTAATGCATCTTAGACATCAGTTTCTGTACTCAATATTTAGAATAATTCGACCCATTTCTCTTTTACTCCATGAAATAAATTGCCTATACTTTCCGATATCCAATCAATCCATCCGATATTTAAATTAATGTCCAAGTTAAACAGTCTTTCTAAAAACAATTTATATTTATTCAACCATTTTTGGTTATTTTTCTGCATTATAGCGAAACCTGAGTTCCCCTCACAGTTTAATAAAAAATAATGAAATGGATGAATATGTATGCCTTCTTAACCGATACTTTGGATATATAATTTTTGTTACGTGTAAAATAACATTAATAACATATTCAACTTTAAATACTGACTTTATTTCCAGTATTCAAAAGAAATTCAAATCATTTTTGTGTTTAATATTAGGTCTGAAAATCAATAATAACAGAATTTTATTTTTCAGACGTGTTTTATTACTTATGCACATCATCTCTAATCCTGAAATTTATATTCTAGCCAGTAAAATATTAGCACATTTTTTGGTTGGTTAAAAATCTATCAAAAGAATTAATCAAATATAACTAATATATTGTGTAGGAAATTATTAATTTGATATACCTCTTGTTTTTTCATAAAAAAATGTACTGTTAAAGATATTACATCTTGTATTTGAATAGCTTTTAACTCAATAACAATGTGGGAAAGTATAATATTATTTTCTGGATTATTTTAGCAATATAATTCATGGATATACCCCAATTACTAATACGATCATATCAGTCATAATTAAGATAGTCATTTAATGAAACCCTTAGCAGATAGTTGTTCTCTACAAGCTGTCATGAAATTGTATGGAATAAGGTGGCCTCTATAAAATTAAAGTTTAAATTAACGTTAGACTTATAATACATTGGGCTAGCTAAATATAAAAAAGAATGTGACAGTTTCTTTGGATATTATTCAGAATATATATCCTTCTTAAAATATTTAAGAATTTCTTTCTATGTATTAACGAATATTTGAATTTTTATCTGTGATATAAATTTTACTCAAATTAAAAGTTTTTTTACAAAACGTAGAGTTTTTAGTTTGAAAACTCAAATGTTCCATCCATTCTAAAGCATATAAAGTGGAAATCTTACCTCCAAAATTACATATCACTTTTATAACTTTTCCCCATCTTGGGGATCAAATCAAATGTATAGCGAGATTCCGAAGCAATGCAAAAATAAAGAAATCAGCTGAATAATAACATTAGAAAACCCAGAAGACACGGAAAATAATCTAGGAATCGAATTTATGTATTTTTTTTCCTCGTATAAACAAATATACGAAGGACGGCTGCAAAGAAAAACTGCAACTTTTCTGACCAGATTTGCATGATCTTTGGGAAGCTTTGGGCGGTATTATTTCTATATTGATTCGCCTGTCATTAATCATAACTAGGTTAGACTACCCTGACGGCAGTACTGATCCCATAAGCTCTCTCCGTTTAGGTGAATACAGAATCTAGCGCCATTTCTTTTGGCCAAGTCTTCCCTTTTTTGTTCTTCCTTCCTTAGAAGAGTTTTTTTCCCACATTTCTACTACTTGGACTCATAGAAAATCCTTGAGGTTTTAAAAAACGCTTATTACTTGTTAGGTAAGAATGCTGCTGGAAGGACTTAAAAGCTTCTGGACATTTTTTCTTTTGTTCTTTTACTCTCATTTTGCCCAGTAGTGATTATTTGCTTATTTATTTCGAAGCTTGATTTATTAAAGAACGCTGATAAGGTTTTAGTTTCCAAGTTTTTACCTTCCTTTTTCGTTTCCTTCCCGCCATAATGGCCATGGAATGCAATAAATGTACAAAAAATGTTGGCAGGTGATTTTTCTTTTCGACGCCAAAGGTATTTTTGTGGAGATTTTGTCAGATTTTATCTTCGAAGAAACTTGATGGTAAGAGATCTGGTAGGGATGAAAGTATTATGAGAAAATAAGGGTAAAATTAGGTATATATGATATCACATCAATTTCAAATTACCCATTTTCTAGTCAGATTTTGAGAAAATGAGATTTTAATGATGGTTTTATAGAGACTTAACATAGTTTTAAGGTGAAATAAATTATCATTTAGTTAGTGGATTTTTTGCTTAGATATCAATTTGTTTTAGAGAAATATTTATATTTTCCAATGAAATAATTACAGCTCAAATGTAAATTACAAAAATGTTAAAATAGAATGAAAACGAATTATGAATACATAAATGGTCAGTTTTATATTAAAAAGTGTTAAGTAATCAACGAGCGGGAAGTTTTTATCGTGAATAAAAATGATAATTATAATTATCATTTTATCAAGAACATTAATCCTTTAAAAAAATTTAAAATAACAGTTTTAATATTTAAGAAACAGAGTTTCGTCAAGTAAAATTTAAATCTGAAAAGCGAAATTTTAAAAAAGCCAATTTTAATTTATTTAGGCATTTTAATGAAACAAATGGAGTAAGAGTAATGAAGTTTGAAATTAAATAGAGTATTTTTAGAAAATATTTTCATAAAACTAACTGCAGTGTAATATCACTAAATAATAACCATTTAATGTGATGAAAAAAAGCTTATTTTGATAACTTTTTTCTCATAAGGCAGACCATGGTATATGAGAAAAAATTAATCCCTATGTCATCATGAATTTGAACTATATAAAAGAATACTTGTTGTATCTTAAGTTTATGTAAATATTCAACTTCAAACATCCTTGTTTCGCTATCACAACAACGCAGTCATTTCGAAGTCCTCCTCGATACGATATCAAGTTCACAGTGTATGCAGTGATTTCTCAATGAAGAATTGCTTAATAATTACTTATTTTGGGAATATATAAAAAAGTAGTGTAAAAGTTTAAATAAAGACATCATGAAATCTAAAGCAAACAAATTATTTCCACAGAGTTTTTGAATATTGTCCAGGGATTGCGATTTATCCAGTTATAAATCTCCTCAACATCTAGCATTATAACATCAACAACGGTCTCAAACTAATAATGGTGATGTTATTAGAAATGTCAAATATCCATGATGTATAAGAGAATCGGATCGTGCATCAAGGAGAAACTTTGTCCCAAGTGCAACAAATTATGTTTTGTCAAGACGCATTTATTTCCATAGTTGAACAGCAGGAAGTGCGATGAAATATCTTTGGTGTAAACATTGTCGCGATTTTTATGTGAAAAAAATTTTAAAGAATGAAATCCTTTACACTTAACATCAAAATATTACAAATTTATTTTTAAGGCTAAGAGGAAACTTAATAATAAAATATATATAAAAATAAGAGATTATGTTAGTTTTATGAATAATAGACTTACATAAAGAGAAAAATTATGTTTATTATCGTGTTTATGTGATTAATTATTTTATTCTATTTATACTAGTAAATGTATTTTTTTTATAATTTGTCTCATAAACTTTCATGATTATTAAAAATTAAAAATAAGTTTTCTTCTAAAATTGGAAAAGAAAATTAAACTTATTGAGATTGGAACACTTCTCAGATAAAATTTAAGAAAGATCTGTTCGTTTAATTTTCGATGATGATTTATGCATATTAATTTTTTTTAAAAAAAAGCCTATCTTAAAAGTTTTAGCGTTAAAGAAAGTTTTCTATGTGTTTTTTCTACGTTCCTTTTAAGGAATTCAAACTGTGGAAGAACATCCGGGAGCAGTGGCATGTAAAAGAAGCATCCCCGCAGCGTGCCGGAATCTCTCTCTGGTCTGCCTTTCCGGTTTCCTCTGAACAACACTGCGAGCAGTTCCGGCAGCGTCCTAAAATTTGCGATGAGAAAGAAAGAAAAGAAATAAGAAAAAGTAAGATAAAAAAAAGAAAGAAGAGAAACAAAGAAAATGGAAAAGGGGTTGGCAGTGAAAGATAATCGCAGGATCGATCGTACGCTGAGAGTGCTTTGGTATCTGATATCGGACACAAGCACTTTCATTGTCTGACAAGATGTCAACTATGGACCTCGGCTGCTTTTGACGTCCAAGGCGATTGCATGTCCCGGCTTCTGAAGTGATGTCTTCCTGGGCTGCACCACCCCTCCCACCAATTGCTGTCGATCCCATGTGATGTCCACCAGAAAAAGAAAGGACGAAATTGAAATAAAATATTAAGAGCACTGTCTACACATTCTCTGTCTCCGTTACCATCTGAAAAATTTTGCGATGTCTATATCTACTGCTCACGTGACTTTTTCAGAAAGCCAACTTGAATCAAACACAAACATCACCGAGTTAAATTGTATTATTATTTATGTGGATTATATATATATATATATATATATATATATATATATATATATATATATATATATATATATATATATATATATATATATATATATATATATATATATATATATATGTATGTATAAATTTATATATATATTTAACGTACATATAATGTTAAGAAAATGTTAAAATATATTTCCTGTTAATGTCAATGTAAGATAAATGTGTTTTTTACTAAACCTTATCAAAATACAAGAGCACTATTAGTAATAAAAATGAAAAATATTATGTTAAGTTTAAAGAGAGTAAAATAATATGAATAAAATCAACCAATATCAACTGCATGCTAAATAAAATATTCTTAACAATTATAAAAATTTTCATGTCGTTTAAGCCGTAACTTTTGATTTAATGTTAATTTTTTAATTAATATTTATATAAAATTCTTTCCAAAAAACACTGTGATTATAATATTTTTCAGTTTCATTACTTATCAACATTTGATTGAATTTTTACTACAGAGCTATTTATACCAAGGTTCAGTAACGTTTTGCAAAGAATAAAATAACAAGTGCTTGTAAAATTTTATAACATCTTTCAGTTGCTAATGTTTCATAAAATCAATAAAGTACTACATATATTACTGACAGATTTACTATGAAAAAACTTAGGGCTTGTGTTTATTATGACTCCAAGATACGTAATAATCATCTTTATATATATAAATATATATATATATATATATATATATATATATATATATATATATATATATATATATATATATATATATATATATATATATATATATATATATATATATGTAAGGCTTAAATATGTATTACATAAAATTTAAGATTAAATAAGAGAAAAATGTTTGCAAATTAATGATGAAAAAATTAATGATATAATTATATTTAATTTATATTTTATAATATTAAAGTCAGCCATTTCGATTCTAACTGAAAACTGTATAATCTTGCGAAACTGGTGGAATAAAGTAAATGATGTCGAATTTACTAAACGTCGATTTAATTTTCATTTCTAATATTTAACCTTTTTCTTTCCGCTAATGTCTTCATATTTCACATAATTTAAGTAGATGTTTTAGAGGATAAAAACTCCTTAAAGAGCTCATTGCAAAGTAATTTTCTCAGTAAAATTCATGTAAACTGTAAAAAAATATTATTCATTTGCTTCATTCATTAAGTTTCAATTTTCATTCTTTATGATAGAAAACAAATTATTGTAGAGACATGAATTGGCTTAATAAAATTCTGTAAATGAATATTTAATCTTGAAATGATTATCTAAATCATAGTTTTAATTATTTGTAATAATCTTTAAAATTAGAATTTTTTGCGTTTATGCTTAAACTTTTCATGATTGTTATCATTTCTATCGATTTCATGGAAGAAGGGTATCTGCCATTATTCTCTCATTATTCTTTTAAACATCATGGAAACACTTAAAAAAATTTTCCCATCTACAATACATTGCTTGTCCATAAGATATTCATTGATGATAAACTTCATTTATTTGCAACAAGAAGGGAAAACTCAGAAAGTATCTGCGCAACTAATCGGGCAGACGTTTAAGACTACCTTTCTTTAGTTTTCAACAATACCAAAGATCAAACCGATTCTTTTATTCCAAAATACTTCGTTTAACTGTTATATTATGGTATAAGTAGATAATAAATAAGTAGATTAATACTTATTTCTTAAAGTACTATTCAAACGCTAAGGTTACAGAAGAGTGGCTGGTACAGGAACTGAATTTATTTGCCTTTTCTCAAATTCACCAGTCATTGGCATGAAAAGGCCATCTATATTTAAAATATTTGGAGTTTATTCAATGGGGTATCTTGATAAACAAAAGAATGGTAACTCTACTGCTGATTTCATTCCAAAAGAATTAGTCGCAACTTAAAATTAGTTTCATTCATCTGATGTTAATAGAAAATTATATATGCATATGTGTGTTGTTATTATCATTATTATAATTAAATTATGTCATTAAAATATTATGTTATCAGAAAAATAACACTGAATTCATACAAAATAATAAATAAAATAACCAAAATGTAGCAAATTTAGTTCTTCTGTAAAAGTGAAGCGTAAACTTAATATAAAACTAATGTGTGCTAAAAAAAAAACAGAAATTTGTGAACAAAATTTAATTTTTTTTCTTTTTAACAAGTTTTTTAAAATAATTTATATATATATATATATATATATATATATATATATATATATATATATATATATATATAAATACCTGAAAATGAAACCAATGTTATAACTCTAATGAAAAATAATAAAGCTTTTCAAATTGGTAATTAAGTTAATCTGCTAGATTCAAGAAAGCTGTTTTGAAAGTATATGAACACCAAAACGCACAGTTTGCTCTGGAACAAGGTTGTTTCTTATAAATTTTTCCATGGTTTTTATAGCGTCTCATAAATACGCATTTTCATTTAAAAAAAACTAATTTTATATTATTTCTAGACAAAAGAGTAATATTCTCTGTCATTAGTTTGTAACGGATTAGAGGATGTTGTAAGGCTTTCTAATGTCTAACACGTATAAAAGACATGCCATGTATGTTAAACGTGTGGAATCGAATGTCTTGCGGTAGGTCATTGAACAGTTACAATGGGTATAATAGTCTGGAGAATCAATTCAATGTCAGATCAATGTCAAAATTGAGGGAGTGGATCATTTGGTGGTGCCATCTATCGGAGGAGTTTAGAGCAATGTCGTATTTGCATCTTCGTGGTACTCTGGTTAAACAAAAGACGCACCCTATTGACTTAAATACGTATAACCATCTACGAGCGAGCTTGGTTTGTCCAAGTGTCATGAGTAACAACAATATATAATAGCATTCTGGGAGGAAGTAAAGAGTGGTGTTGAGATGCTTCATTAAATAATAAATCACGAGAACTCCAAGCGCTTACCCGGTTGATAAATGTGCAAGAAGTGGGAATGCAATAGTCCTTAATTTTTTATCGTGACAATGCTTTAACAACAGAATACTCTTTGTGACACCTTATTTTATATTACATCAAATTTAAAACTATTAAGATGATGCCAGCTGAAATGTTTTACTGGGAATCTCAAAAAGTAATGAAGATGCAATAAAACATTTTCTGAAGATTGTTAATATTTTTGGCACTTTTTTTTCTTTTGCATTTCAAACAATCAGAAATTATTAACTTTTAAAGCATAATTTTTCACATTGGCTAATTTTTTCACGAAAAACATTCGTTACTCTACTAAATAAAATTTGATGTCTTTATTTCTCTATTTAGAAAGGTTGTAGAAATAGTTTTTTTTTAAATCAGAATTTAGTTGTATTTAGTTTGTTCTCATGTGACAAATTTTTCCGAGGGCATTGTTTTCAATCTTAGTTTTGACTAGCTAAAAAAATGGTTTGTTACACATTTATTTAAGTATGTATATCGTCTCTCACAATTTTGTTCACTAAATACTTTTAAATCCTCACATCTTATCATTAAAAATTAACGAATGATCTTAAGCTGTTAATCACAGAAAAATCTTATCACGTGTAACTGCCTATATATTTTAGTTTCAGTTAAAATTGTCCAGAAAATACTTAGAAATTCCGTCATCCATATCGATATATCAATATTTTAGAATATATATTATTTCGTAATTTTTCTTTTATCACCAAATAGAGGATAGCTCAACATATAAAAATCATAGGGCAATCATCCGGACACTTTAAAGACAGTGGGATGTAATTAAATACTGTAGGGTAAAAGGAAAAATGGAAAACTAAGTTCCTACCTAAGGACATGTACATTCAGAAAACAAAAACACAGTCCTCCTTTCTCATTATTCAATAGTAATTAGGAGAGTACTTAATATCTTATGTTTGTATTATCATGGTCTTATCATTAGGAAACAGTAAGGCTTAGTGCAATTTTATTACAAAATATTTGAATTTTACACAGTTTCTATAACTTTTACATATTAAAAATGAAAGCCAGCAAATATACTTGCTTTACGTCTAGCAATTACATTACTATTTCTTTAAATTTTGTCCTTTCCGAAATTTTATAAATTGAAACTTTTTAGGTTTAAAATATTCTGATATTAATTCTAAAATTCCTAACAAAAATAACTAACTTGGTGATTAAATCGAAATATCAAATAACAAAACATCATTATTAAAGTGATATTTTAGTTTATATGCTCATTATAAAGGTGGAAAAACTACTCATCAAAATCATAGTAATTTTAATTTAATTAATGGTATTTTCTTCTTATTTATTTTCTCATAAGCGATTTGGTAATAAGTCAGAAGTTTGCTTGTATTTATTGTTTTAAGAATTTATTTTTCTGGAACTATGGCATTGGGTATTTTGCATTATATAGTAATATCAAGGTCGTGTTGACAAACACTGATCAATTAATTATTTTTTAGCTGTTATATACAATAACTTCAATTTGCCGGTTAGTATATAGCCATTGATTTTCAATTAGCAAATTCTTGAGCTATTATTTGTGCATGAAAATGTTTTAGAACTATTTTTCATCAAACATTTATGCCTGACTTCACTTTATGGCAGTAAATTCCACCTTATATGTATAAAAAGCAACCATTAGCAAAATATTTTTATGGTGTCGTAAAATTTAATTTTAGAAAAACTTTTTGTATTGATGTCCATTTAGAATTCATATAAAATAAAAATTGTTGGTGTCTAAAATGTATGTAAACAAAACCACCATAATTTAATTTGGAAATTTAATGGTACACACACGGTGTATGCTTGAAGTAAACCACAAATATATATATATATATATATATATATATATATATATATATATATATATATATATATATATATATATATATATATATATATATATATATATATATATATATATATTCCTGATGTTTTATATTAACTTTATTTTTATCCTCTTTTTTCTGAAATATAAAGCTTAAAATATAATACAAATGCACAGAAAGTCATTCAAAAATTTTGGAAGTTATTTCAAATATTTTAAGCAAAAAATTACAAGTAAAATTTAAAAAAATAATTTCATAAACGTGAGATATAATATCCATTTTTTTACCATAGCTTTAAATCTTTTATTCCATTTTTAGGAAGGTCAAATTGAAAATTTCAACAAGACGAAACTTCTTCCTATGTATTAAATCAACTTAAATGTTTATTTTGGAAAATAAAAAAATCGAGATTTAACGATGGCAAAGACATAGTCTAAGCTTAAATTCCACAGAAAATTTGTGGAGTTGTTTGGTTCATTAAGTGTATACGAATACTCGTCAAAATAACTCTATATGAGTTGGAAATAACTCTATTATGGAACAAAATTCATAAATGTTTACACAAAGATATGATTAACTCAAAGTAAATTTGAATAGTTAAAGTTATTCTAAAAATAGTGGGTTAAGATCATTTTAATTTTGTAAAAAATAGTTTTAGCTAAGGGCCTTATAAGTTGGTGACATACTTGACTAGAAATTTTCAAATGTTAAAACATTTAGTACACTTAAATATTACAGAAAAATAGGTATATATAATTTATGTAAAAATCTTATAGTTTAAAAACTCAAAGTCTCCAGTCTTATAAGTATTTTGTATGTATATATATAGATAGATACATACATTTATATAGATATATATAAAAAGTTTAGGCCCTTTGTATATTGGTACAAGTCATTCTTTATTAAAGAAAAACTCATATTATTGCTTGATTAAGTTACAATTGTACAATTAGCAGGTAAAATTCTTGTTAATGTAATTTAAATGGAGAGACACAATACTTGGCTAATTACATATTTTTAAAAAAATAATCTTTTATTTTTCATCATTATATAAAATGGTCCATTTATATCTTAAAATTGCACAATATTCAATTTTCACAAATCAAACTACTTTTCTGACTTTTTTGAATTCTTTATTTATGTTAAATAGTAGATTATTTTTAGTCTTAAGTAAAGAGTTGGGAAATATACATAAAAAGATTCTATTTATTTAGAAATTTTGTGTAGTTAAATATTTTTAATTATCAAAATTAGAGCATTAATCCAAGTATTTATTGAGCTTAATTATAAGTTAACTCAATATCTATTTCACAAAGTTTTGTAAAGTGTTACATTAAGCTATTTTAAACATTGCTAGCTTCATTGAAGTTAAATGAACTATTGCATTTTGTAACTTTAATTGGAAAAAGATGTATGTCTACTCTTTTGTTCTTTATTGTGATAAATGAAATGAAGATTTTCATTTTACATTCAAATAAAATGATGATACAATTTATAAATAGTATTTCTAGTTGTTACGAGTTTTCAAAAGACAAAAATAGAAAATTTCTTACAGTACATTTCTCTAGAAATATATAAATACATAAAATAACTACGAAACTTCATCACACAATCTATTATTCCCCACAATGCCATCCAATACCCTGGAAAACTCAAAATATACCCGAGACATGTTAACACAGCCAAGTCTAATGAAGAGGCCCTGTGGCTTAGTAATCAAACGAAAATAATTGGAGCAGAATGAAGTGGATTTCAATAACTCGCTTCGGAGTTAATTAATTTCTCATTTTTCCTGTTTCTCGGAATATTCAAATTCGAGAAAACTCTAGTGGAGCACGACTTGAAGTTATTTCAGCATCAATGGTCATTGACAGGCCACAACTGAAATGATCCCATTGGAAATGCTCGGTGTTTGGAAACTGAATCACGTGAGTTAACGATGTGCTCTTGCAAAACATTCCATAATTTAAATAAAATGTACTCGGAGGTCTCCAAGAAACGATACGTATAAATTCTCGTTTATATATAATAGGAGACTACTCATAGTTTTACTAAAATCTCTGAACATTGAAGATATTGGTTATTTTCCAAAAATTAAGTTTTTGAAGAAAACCCTTATTATTAAAATTTCCAACTACTAATATTAATTATATTTTCTTAATGATAAGGGATATTGAATAATGCACCTATTTCAAACATTGTTCATTTCCACTTCCGTAATTTTTTTATTTAAATTTCTTATTACCATATGTTTGACATTATAACTGCTTCAAATTAAATGTTATAAAACACATTGTGGCTATAATATATTCTTAAATACTGATTATTATATTTTATATACCTAATTATTATCTTGATTCCCTGGAAATCACCCAAATGTGTTTATTATTAAAAATAACATTCCATGAAAAGTCGGAATAAAAATCACTTATCCTTAAACAATGGATAAATAAAGCTTAAAACTGTAATAAAATTTCGCAATCTATTATAAACATAATACAAACTATAAGCCATGAAATGATGCACATATTTCAAACATGTTTATTTCCACTTCTACAATTGTTTCATTAATTTAAATTTCTGAGCATCATATGTTTGACATGAAAACTGCTTCAAATTAAATGTTATAAAACACATTGTGGCTGTAATATATTCATAAATACTGATTATTATATCTTATATACCTAATTATTATCTTGATTCTCTGGAAATCGCCCAAATGTGCTTATTAATAAAGATAACATTCCATGAAAATTCGGAACAAAATATCACTTTTCCTTAAACAATGGATAAATAAAGCTGAAAACTGTAATAAAGTCGCTGCAAAATATCCATTAATAGGATTCCTAGGAAATTTATGAGAATAATTGACGTCATAACTTGACAGAATGATGCTTAAGATTTCGTTTAACACTTCAGAGAAAGGTCTCAAATTTTTTAAGAATATAATTACGAAAAAAGGAATTAATTCCTCTGATATAGTTTTAAATAAAACTTCAAATCCCGTTATGAAAATTAATTATTTTACTGTAATGGAAATGCTTTCAAAGATTAATGGTATTGGGAAAGAAGCTTTAATGTAGCAGGTTTACCTTTGAGATGTATTTTTATCCGAGTAATTTCCCAAATTTAATAAGAATTGCTTATATTGTTCTTATATTTAATAATAATGTTATTTGGATTATTTTAATGTAAATAATTTAAAGCAAAATCAAAAACAAAATTTTCTCAACATCGTTATATTATATATATATATATATTACTCAGACTGGTAAAGCTGGGATAAAAAAAGTAGACTTGGACATTAATGGAATCAAACTCCCTTTAATTGCTGAATTTCGATTAAATATTAATTTGCGATCAGTGAATAATTACGATGAATTGAGTATTTACAATGTCGATGCAGATTATTATATAACTACTGCTATCAACTTAAGGAATTCAGGAATACTGAGGTCTGTAATTTCAGCTAAGTGTTCCTGGATTTGTAAATCCAGGAACACACTCAGAACAGCATGCAGCAAAACCCAAGAAGATCAGAGTCATCGGTGTCAAGTTCGAATCTCGAGGATGCTCATTGATCCTCTCGAGTGATTAATGGATACTCGGAGAGTCAATATTAGAACCTGCGACAGGCAAAAGCCTTCTTCGGGAATCGTTGATGTGCCACTAAAGGCGTCTTCTCAGATTTTCCACGGTCGCGTTCTCAACACTACTTCACAAGATAAAAAGTAAAAGGAAAAAAATTGGAAACACCGAAGTTTTTTTTCCAGATTCACACTAGTTGCTCTATTTATATCATTCTCCTCTCGTCATCAGAAATTTCCTCAGAAGTCACTTCTGGACTACAAGTTTCCGGTCAATTAGACGATTTAAAACAATCAATGATAATCAGAGATGAACTGCATTCAAGAATAATTTAAAAAAATTATGGGGTCACAATTCATTAAAAATCCAGTTTGTGCATCACAAATGGTGAAGGGAAAGGTAACTTCCCTGTAGCTCATTGTAAGTAAATACAAGTCGAAGATTCAGCTATTCACTCGACAGATGATTCTGGTTTTATGCAGATGAATCAAATTTGCAATGAATGACTTAATATCCTTTCTCGAACTATTTCTACATGGTTCCCACATTATTTAATTGATTCCCATGCATTTAGCTATTCATGGTGAAAGTTAAATGATGAAAGAAAAGGTTCCTTAGAAATGTTGATACATTCGTTCATTAAGGTATTTATCACCATCTGCTATACAATATATAAAATGAATATCTGTGTATTCTTGGCTCGTATAATCAGCTATTGTAATATTTATTAAAAGAGACAAATTAATGCTATATGTACTTTGCACCTCAAGAAGGCTAATTTAAGTCATTATATATTTTTAGTTAATAGATAAACATACCAGTTATGTTATTACACTTTTCCATATCTCTGCTAAGAGTAAAAACAAAAACTACTCAATCATTGAGAACTATACCAACAGTCTAGAGTACGCTTATTCAATGGACAATTAACATTTATTTCTCATTCCTTCTGGGCTCAAAAAACGCTTATATATTTCGTGATTTTTAGATCATTTATATGATTTGCGACACATTTCATTCATTAAAGGACTTTTTTATTGTTGCACCAGCATGAATTTCTGTACCTAACCTTGATTTGGGCTCTACCAATTAGATGGAAACAGCCGGGTGGAGTTTTCAAGATTTTGAAGTAAGGACCAAACAGAAGACCCTAAGAGATATCATTTCATTTGAGGAACATTGTGACCACGACATATTTAACGTTTCCCAGCCACCTTTAGAACTCCCTACCTTCCGATAATGAGAATGATGCCTTAACCAACCAGGTTACCGTTGCCCACTGAAGGACTTGTGTCACCCGTCTTCATTAACTGATGTTTCCGCAACTCTCAACAACTCAACACCAAAAGTTTTCTGCAGCTGAGAAATTTAAAGATATGCAGGCCAAAACAACTCTTGAATATAATTTTTATCAAATAAGGTAAAAACAAGATATGTATCATGTACTATTGTATGATCTTATTAAATTATGGCGTTTCACTGGCCTAAAAGTTTGGTCACAACCACAAACCTTACAATGTTGAAAATGTATCAATTACCTCTCAAATTACAGCTGATCCTAACTTGGTATGTTCATGTAGTGTACCCAAAGGCTATTCATACTATGACAGAAGATAACAGGCTTGTATGACGACATCAAATTTAACCAAGTGACTAGCGTTTTTTTTTTTTTTTGGAGCTTCCAGATACATGATTAAAATCCTACACGTTGTATTGGAACTCACTTGAAAAGAAGCATTGTACTTCTTTTGTCATTGGTGGTACCAAAGTTATCTATACTGCATTATCATAAGAATAAAAAGTAATGATCGTCATGTTAATAGCCTGTTTTACTCTAAATTTCATCTTACTATACAAGAAAATATTGTACATGGTATTGTCCAACCCATTTCAGGACGAATGGTTCGTCATGTGGTTGTACAACTTTGCAATTCAGAACTCACAATATATCGGTCCTTTTGGAAATAGATCATAAGAAGATGTTAAGAGTCTACACGCCATTTGATTTGAATCTAAGTAACCAATCGATTCCAAATTGCTGCTACATTTCTGGCTTTGGATGGATTTCAACCAGTATAGGTGGCATTATCATAAAACGATAATCCAAATGATTGAAAAAAATGGCATTGACTTTATAAAACATTGTGTGAAGATTCTTAGACATATTTCTTTCGTGTATGTCAGAAAAGAGTGTTTAATTTACATAGCTGACCATCATCTCATGAAGAAGACGTGGACTTTTTTTTAATTGTTTGTAAAGCTTTTCTTATATAAATTTTGATTATGTATAATTTTGTAATAAATATAAATTTTGTCTTACATGTATAATTGTTCTTCAAATTGTATATTATATATATATATATATATATATATATATATATATATATATATATATATATATATATATATAATGTGTGTGTATGTATGTATGTATATGTATAGATAGATAGATATAGTTATAAATATACAACGAATATTTAATTTATCTAATACTGCTGCATAAAGCATCGTGCCAAAAAACAGGATCACCTTCAAAACAATTTCAAAGCCTTGAAAATTACTGCAACCTCCGCACAGACACCATGGTTATCCATGGTGCTATCAACGATGAATCTGGATATGCAAAACGCCTGATTTCGTATTTTCATATGAAAGACAGATTTATTTAACAATATCATGGTTGTTTCTCCTCTGTGTTCGGAAACATTATGGTATGCAATGGACATTGTAATATTGACTTATAATCTGGAATGAAAGTATGGGTGCTATTTGATAAACGTCTTAATCACCTCTGACTTACTTTTACTTTAAACAATAATGGCTAAATTATTATGTATTAAGCCTCGTGGCTCTTCCGTTTATTCAAGCCTTGAAAAACTTTACATTTCAGTAGGATACTAAACCACTGCATTTTGCCAGTATCATAATATTATCAGACTTCTCATCAATCAGAAATATCCAACCTATAGTTGGCGAGTGACTCGTATGTCATCATGCACCAATTCCTATGATCAATGAACTATGGGATTACGTAGAGACAACAAGGATAATTGTACCAGCATGCACCATCCAATTTTTCTCTAACTCAATGACCAGCCGAGTAAATGCTTTGTTTTTATTTAAAGAATTTTATCTGGTATCGGATTATCAAGATCAATATTTCCAATTTCTGGAAAATTTAACAACCCAAGATATCATTTTTTATCTAATAAATGTAATATTGTTATTTGCATTCCTTTTTTATGTATATTTTAATACTCAGTAGTATATTTTAACAAAGAACATACGTCAAATAATTTTTAAACCTTCATACATTCAAGAACTTTTACAATTTATTGACCAATTAATTCATTAAGATTCATTTTTTTCTGTAAGCCATTGAATGTACATTAAGGAACTTTTCTAAAAAGATTGTGCAGATTACATAATTTCATAAATTTTTTAAAATAGTTTTAACAATTGTAGTTTTAAAAAATAATCTAATATTAATTTTCGCTGAACTCTGTACTTTTGGTAAAGTTTGCTTTTAATTCTTTCATCATTTTTTGCGAAAAAAATTTATTGCAATTCGATTTGCTGTTATGTGTATCCATAAGAGATTTATAATTCTATATCATGACTTGATGAATCAAAGGTTAGAATGTTCTTAAATTATAGAAAAATACATGCTTTTTTAATATGTTGGGAAGTAAGAAATATTACTAGCATGCAGTCATGTTTATAGTTCTCTTATTTTAAAAATAATATTGAACAGTAAATTAAATGAAAGCCTCCATTTCATGAAAATCCCTTTTTTGTAAAACTTTAAGTTCTGAATACATAATATTATACAGTCCTCAATTAATTTTTTCATGATATTCTTTGCAAGCATTTTCATTCTCTTTTACAAAGATCTATTTTTAACTATAATTTTATGAAAATGTATATAAATTTAAAAAATGTTCCTTTCTTGAAAAAATTTATCTTAGAGTTCTAAATTTGAAGATAATTGGAAAATTCTATTACTAATTTGGAAAATTCTATTAGTTGAAATAAAATTTTTTATTTGATCGTCATTATCCATCTAATGTTACATAATGTTTATTTTTTACTATTCTTCAACATATGCTGAATATTCATTATGGAGCAAAATAATTGAAAAATACAAAACTAGTTTTTATGAAATAAGAACAAAATATTTTTTGGTTTGCTAATGAAAAATGCTAGTAATGAAAGTGTGAAAATAGTAATTAAAGGAAATAAAAATGCATTCTTTTTAATTGTTTTGCCAAATACCTAAATTTCTTAATTATATAGCATAAAATATACCTGAGCATACCCAGTAAAGTCATATCTCAAATACAAACTTTGGAATGTCGAAAGTTAAGATCATAAAAATGATTTCTAGGAATAAGAAACTAACTCTGTCCTATAAGGTGGAATTACAGTGCTTCTGGTGATGAAAAGTTAAAGATCCTATTTTAAAAACTAAATAAAATATAAGGGAAACTGTTTATTACAAAGATGTAGAATAGTGACGATTTTTTACAGATAATGACATTTAACGCATAACCACTTTTGTTGTTCCACGACATCCATTTTATGACCATAATTGTTAGCGTTCCAAAATTAAATGAATGCAACAAAAGACTTCACTAGCTATCCCATATAATTTTCGAATAGATATTATTTTGCTAAAAGAGAAAAGAAATTACATATCATATTCAATGTTTTTATTTTATTCATTATTTGTAGTATGGAAATAATATATAATAACACATTTATGATGACTAATTTTCTTTCAAAATTAGTTTTAAGTAAAAAATGTGCTTAGTTCGAAATAAGTCACGCAACTATATTGAGTGAAAATAATAATTGATCAGTTCATATGAATTTAATATTTGGAATAATAAAAATGGGGTGAGATTTACTATTGAAATTATCAATCGTTTACCTGAGTAATATTGTTTTAATGTTAATTTTTAGAGATTGTAATTTATTAAGACATTTAAAGATATTTAATTTCTTATTTGAAAGAAAACACCAGATTAGGAAAAAAATTTTTTGAAACTCAAATTAACTTCTAATCAAGCTCATTAAGAAACACAGTACGTAACTCATGCTAAGATTGAACTGATACCATTGATAATATTTTGATTTTAGTATGAGTAGGATTAAGGAAGAAAAGAATTTTTAATTTAACCAAGTTGTATATTTTTAAAATATAAGAAAGCTGGTTGTTTTAGTCAGAAATATAAATATGAACCATTTTAAGTAATTAAAGTATTTTGAATGAAGAACAACTTGCTTCCAACTTTAATGTCAAAAGTCTCCTCACTAATTAGTGTCCCTAATTTTAATTAAAAAGTTTAATAAGGTTTTATCTTATGCATATATTTATTATTAAGAATAATTATATGCTCCATTGTCTGCTTATAAAAGCTTATTTTTAAACATTTATCAATAATGAGTTTGTACAAAACTTTAGGCTCAATGCTTATTGGTGCACATTACCCTTTATTAAAACATTTATATTATTGCTTGATTTATTTAAAATTGCAATATTAGAAGGGAAAAATCTTGTAAATGTAATGTTAATGTACAAGTAATTACTTGACTAATTACATATTTTTAAATAATTTTTCATTTTTATCATTATATAATTGGGTCCAATAACTTTTTAAAATTGCACAATACTCAATTTTCACAAAGACGACTATTTTTTTATTTTTACATGCTTTGTTTATGAGTTAATGTTTAGCATTAGATTAATTTTAATTTTAAAAGTAATAGTTATAATACAAGAAATTTAATATAATATTTTTCTATGAATTTTTTTTATTATTTATCAAAATTTCTACAATCAAAACTCATGATATAAATTTTATTCATAAATTTATAGAATAGTTCTTTAAAATCATTTTTCCAAATTAATTCCACAACACTTTTTAGTTCATTAAGATTTAGTAAGAGAAGTTTTCATAAAATCATATATTCATCTTTAATAAATATTTTGGCAATAATAAGTTTTAAATAGTCATACATATTTAGTTTATTTTATTTTATGGAATTTCGATAATTTAAATTCTTCTTTAAGTGTTTAAAAAAATTAACAAATAAAAAAGTTTTATGTATACACAATCCCTAAAACATTAATTTTTATCTTGATTATTAAATAATTCTAATTAAATATAATTTATTCTTTATCACACCGAATTTATTTTATAATAAATCTTAAACTTCTGTCTTCATTTTTTTTATCTCTATAATACTTCTTTAAAAATATTTTTGATACTAAGTATTATTTAAACTCATTATCTTGACTAATATTTTATTAAATTTTTTAAAATTAATATCGAATTTGATATAACTGTTATAAATTATACCTTTTATTTACATTTTACTGAGAAATAACAATATTTTCATTTGCTTACAAATAAATATACATTATCATCATCAAATTGCATTCTTCACACTAATATAATCACTTTTGTAAATAGAATCACAAAGGTAATATTAACGGAACTCAAAATTGTTACGCATGAATACCAATTAAATTCCAATCAGAAGGACTGGACACTTTCGCCGTTTGTAATTAACAAGATCAGCAATTGGACATTTTCGAACATCCTATTTCAACAACATGCGATGGGCAGACCGTGACTAATATTATGATCCCATCTTGGGAGACGTTTTAATCAAATTGTCAAAATCAATGATATTCACGAGTGATTACCGGAACTGGAGGGAAATTATCCATTCATTGGGATGCAAGACGAAAGGGTGGATTAGAACCCATAATGGATTACAGCCTTGTTCTCCAAGATATTGATCGGTGGTGCGCATGAACTTGGCCCTTTTCGGCGATCCATCCTCCAGGATTATTGGATATTGCACGAAAAGTTATCCTCCCTTCGGCATCTGCCACGCCACTTGGAACTGAGTACGCTGTACTGAATTAAACAGGTATCCATAACAAGGAAGTATCCATTTCTTCATTAGCATTCTTCTTCAAAACTAAAAAAAAATCGATTAATCGAAAAAACTGACGACTGTCAGTTTTTAAATATAAGATGGCTCTTCATTTTCATTTTCCAAAAAAAAAATCATACAATAATTTGTTTATTTATTTTCTTTTAATTTTTTAGTTTATTTATTTTCTACTTGGAAGATATATAAAATAAATTTCCATATTATAATCACAGTTCTCAAAAAATAAGTACTAATCTTCCAGCTTTTCTGTACAGTTATTCTTTGGAGTTCAGCTAAATGACAGTCATTTATGGTTTCATATAATCAATATTAATATCAGTTCTGAAAGTAAATATTGGACTTCCAGATATTGTTTATAAATTTATGATGTCTGTAAACTGATTTTATTATGATTTCAAGCAATTAATATTTACAAACAAATTATGCTAATAATTACTAACTTTTCAACTGTTATCAACTTTCCAAAAAGCTTAATGACTGTCATCTGCTGTGTCTTTTAGACAATATTTTCAATTAACTCTGTGAATAAGTATTGTTATTTCTGATAATATTAGATACTCTTGGGATTACAGCCAGATATTTTTCGATTATTTTTTGTGATTCAGAATTTATGATCCACTCTGTAAGTAAAGATTGGTTCTCCATCTATTATTTACAATTATTTTAGAACTGCGGCTTTCTGACATCCAAGTGGTTTCATTCTCAACCAGTAATTACAATCAGTTCTAAAAAATCTGCACTCTTCTCAGCTATTTTTTTCAGTTATTTTTGATTTCCAAATGAATAACTATCAACCATGATTTCTTAATGATTAGTATTTTTAATTAAACGAGCAAGTAAAGGTAGACTTCAGCAAATCTTCAGCTGTTCTTAAGACTGCAAATGAGTAGCTTTCAAGTCACTCCTTTCCAGCCTTAAGAATTCCCTTTCGTTAATTGTAATAGATTCTCTAAAGATTGATTTTAAATTTTTCTTTTGTTATTTTGGAACTGGGTATGAGGAATTGTCGATTCAAATTTTTTGTAACCAATATTTGCACTCAATGCACTGTAAAGGAATATTGATTTACAATTATTTTTTTAATTTATCTTAGCATTATTTGTTAGTTTGCTGTAAGTTTCTGGCTATCTATTTCTGCTGATTAAAAAATTGTTAAAACAACCTGTTGCACATTTTAGGTATCCCAGTCGCCAATTGTGAATGTGATGGATTTTCTCTTTTGGGATAGTATAGAACTCATTCTCTCTTGCTTACGAGAATGGCACCTCTCTCAATCAGGCCAACGATGCCAAGAAATTTTGGAGACTGTAAATTGTAAAAAGCAATTACCTGTAGCCAAAATGGACAACTACTTCAATAAATTAAGATTCATTTTTTTAGCTAAATTTTATATTTTGCAGCTGAAGGACCAAAAATTTTGGTTTTATGTAATTAGAAGTTTATAAAATCAGCATTTGATGAAGCCAAATGCAATCGTTTTGATAAGTTTAGAAATTTAGATTAGTCGAAACTAAGTTCCTTCAGTTTATGAGGAATAAAAGTTTTTTGTTATAATATATGATCCTAATTTAGAGTTTAATTTTCTTAATAAATCAAAAATACCAAGTATATATGTAACTTTATTTAATTCAAAGTAATCAGTTTTACAAGCACTTTTTTTGAACAAATTTGTGATCTAAATAATTATCAGATTGCACTCTTGATCCTTAAATTCCACCGATGGCCAATGGTATAAATTGTGTATAATCACACAAATAAATTGCAGATGATGAATGATATGATGAATTATATATATATATATATATATATATATATATATATATATATATATATATATATATATATATATATATAAATTTCGTGCCACGATGTATGTTCCCGATAAATTCCTAAACTACTGAACGGATATTGATAAAATTTTGTAACCATTTATAATATAGTCCAACTTAAAAGATAGAATAGTTTTTATCTCTTAATTATTGATCTCAATATTTATTATCAACATTAGTGTTTATTTATTGGTTAGTTCTGTAAGTTCATAATAGATGGTGGTTTAGCATCTAAGTTGCACGGGTATTCGGCAGATGGCGACATGTTTATTTTTCTAGATTGTACCATCTTCGAGAAAATTAAAGTGCGCGCGCAAGCGCGTGTTTAAATATAGAATTTACATATATTTTCATGATGTATAATCATACTTACTATAACAATTTTTCGTGAGTCATTTTTCATAATTATACTTTGTATTGTGTTTTTATTGTGCAATGTTCAGTTTGAATATTTTTAATATTATAAATAGTAAAATAAAATTTTAATTTATTACTGTTTTTCTCTACTAATTTTCATACCACCTCGAAAACATGTAAGTATTTCTTGATAGCCTTTTATTTTTTTATTTTTATTTTATAATTTGATAATTATTAATTTATTCAGCAGTACATTTTGATCTAATTTGTTTGTTCAAATGATAAATTATTTTAATTTTTTTTATTTCAGTATAATGCCGCAGAAAAAATTTTTAGTTTTATTAACTTAAAATTGAAAAAATAATAGTTCGATGTCAATGTTATCTATTTATAACATTCATATCATTTATTATAATTTATTTTTAGATGTTTTTAATTTATATAGTATATTTTATAAGTAAGTCACTGAATGCAAACTATAATTTAATATAAGATGAATAAAATGTAAATTCAGAAAGTATATGTTGACTTGTGCCTAATTTCAAAATTTCGATACTTTACCTATTACTTTTAAATGTTGGTGAAACGTTTTATTTTTAATCTCATATGAATGAACCTATTTTAAATTTTTTTAGAAAATATTAATTTGATTGTTCCCAAGAATTAGTAAAAAATTGATTCAATGTATTATAGAAACTCACTTAGCCACTGCATCGCGTGGCTGGTTCAGCTTGTATATATATATATATATATATATATATATATATATATATATATATATATATATATATATATATATATATATATATATATATATATATATATATATATATACATACATATATACAAATATATACATACATATATATATATATATAGATAGATAGATATAGATATATACATACATATATATATATATATATATATATATATATATATATATATATATATATATATATATATATATATATATATATATATATATGCATTAGATAAAATTCTAGCTAAAATCTGTTATGAGGTTACTTCTGACTGTTCTGAACCCATTGATTTTCTAATTTGCAGATAACCATTGGCTATTGAAGATAGAAGCAGCAATATTGTGATACGATAAACTGTAATCTCGGTAGACTAAAATTTGACATTTGCACAAAGTCAGAATCGTGCTTACAAGTAATTTCTCTTCTTTCATAAGGCATTACTTCATCCTCTCACTATTGAAAAGCATTCAAATGCAGTTTATACAAGAAACATTTGCAGGGTAAATCCTTCTTTTATTCACATTTTCAGCTGCATTATCATGGCCTATTTTTTATATGAATGGTTGGAATACTAACCATTTGTATATTGAAGTTTCTTTTTTTCGTCATGCAAATTTTACACCAGCAAAGTATCATCTTCTTTTTATAGCAATTTAATATTAAGCGAAGTAATATGAGTAAATAATTTCTATAATCTTAATTGGAATTCAATTTTTATGAAATAATGTCATAAATCATTCTTTATTCTTATTTTCTATTGAGAAGAGAAATAATAATTGTTCATTTAATTTATATTTGATGCAAACAATAATTTCCAAATATAAATAGAACATTCTTATTTAAATGTAAATTATTTGTCATTTTGCATATTTAAGATAATAACAATTGTTGGAAGAAATATATAAACTACCAAGAATTATCTTAAAAAATTATATAAAAGAAATAAGAAAATAATTCAAAAATAAAAATAACCCAAATTTAAAAGTTATTTTACGTATTAATAATATATTACTTTATGAAACATTTTTAGATTCATTGAGATAGAGAAATACCAAATAGAAAATCTTTTGTATTTGTAACCAGATATTAGTTCCCACAAATATTTTTTAATATCAAGATTTAGTGCTACACATGTCCTGTCTCTAGAAATATTAAACAATAAATTAAGATGGGTGAAAACTAAATTTTGTTTTCTGTTAGATTTTACATGCAGATTCACATGTATTGCATCTGTGCGCAAAAGCAATAATGAATGATTCCAAACATTCCATGAAAATGTTTAAACTAAGGTCTGATTCAAAAGCTAATGAAGCATATACTTCTTGAAAAACTCATGAAATAAGAATAGAAGTATTTTCAGCGTATACTCTTTATTCGAATGTACTTCTGAAATTCTCAACTAGAAGACAAATGCTGAATTTCATTTCTGCAACTTGTTTTCATTTCCAGAAGTAAATAGACCTTGGGAAATACTTTTCTTCCGTGGTTCTTACTATCAAAGCTCCTGGTTGTTCGCGCAATTGCATTTGGTGTAATTCAGCAGATCCTGTTCTTTGGGAATATTTAGAGCAACCGACTCCCTTGTGCTCCAGGCAGTGTCTTTTCAACAGAATATGCATCCAGGGAAAATACGATAGCAAACGAAGCAGAGCGCGCTGTTAAGGATGGGGATGGGGAAGCAGAGGAAATAAAATTATTCCAGCAGCGTCTGTCCTTCCTTAACTATCGTCCCCAGAAGAATATACGCATTAGGGGGCAAACTTCCCCCGATCCCAAATAAGGGTTTCTGCTTTCGTGTCACGGATTTTGTCCCAAGGTTCCTCTTAATGACGTTTATACGAAAACTGCTCAATGCTCCGTAGCCAAGAAGTCGAGATCATTTCTGCTGCCATTTATGGTCATAAGGGTGAAAAGAAGTGTTGCATATAATAGGTATTTTAATTTCCCACCCACTAATACTGCAGAAGCAGTATTCTCTGATAACTTCTTAAATTAATATTTTTATTCTTAAATATCCTTTAAAGCTACATTACGTACTACTTCAAAAATTCATAGATGATGGAAAGATAAATTTATATCATTGATAATTCAACAAATTAATTTTACTTACATTTCTTCTGGTTTTATAAAAAAACATCTGCAAGTATGCAAGCAACTTGTTTGCTTATGTTTCAATAGGCGGATGAATTTAATGAAATTTATGATAAAAATAGCTAACAAAACAATATTTAAAAGTGATCTTAAACACAATCAGCATAACGAAGATTGAATATATTATCAAATAAGTAGATAAAAAAAGTATATCTGACATTTCTCTCCATGACAGGTATGAAATGAATATTTCAAAGCTATCACTACTGCAAATAAATTAGATGTGAAATGGAAAAAATAGGAATATGTGATCCATTAACAGACCATGAGGATTTCATATTCTGCCAATGTTGATTTGGTGTAGCAGGGGATATTTAGAGCCAGTTATTCTGGAAGTATGGACCACACGTTTCCAGTTGTGACGCATGCTAAAGAAGAAGTTTAATAATATGGGTAAAGAAGAACTCCGGTATATTGTGTACCATATTTGATCATGCATTATTCTGTTATAATATGGATGATATCATGCACTTAATATTTAAGAGAATGACGGGCTCCAACACTTCAGAGGCTTCGTTATCTTTTCAATGTATTGAAAAAATGCGGGAGTTAAATCCAGTAACCCCTCAAACCCTGATACCTGGGACAAGAACAGCATGGTGAGGGAACAAGCAAAATTTAAAAACTCCCACCACGATGTCTCAGAACTCGAACCATCGGGGTGTTGATGGTATAATTCATCAGTAAATGACAATGTCGTTCCATTCCATTGCTTAAATCTACTTTCAACGCACCAATAGAGGCTCAAATGCCTATAGTTTAGAATCAAAAGTAAATAAAGTAAAAGACGCCTTATGAACATTTTTTTCAGTTGCAAACGATATCAAATGACTCGAGGGAATACAGAATGATGCATAACAGACTGGATTTAATATGGATGAATGATCTATCACTACCATGCTCTCAATGTGAGTGTGATTATCTGTAATATGCAGTGCAGTTATTGCACAGTGCCCTCTTGCATCTAGCGATTGCAAATCTTTATCACTATTGCTTAGTGTCGTCCAACACGATCACTGATTTCTCTAAGGGATAATCCACGATCCTTATAGGCTACTACTTCCTCGATCGAACTCAAGAACTTGCTCGAAAGAAACTCGAAGTTTTCTATGAGGAATAGTTAATCAGCTTACGTAAATAACCACACAAAAACGATTTCCCTACTTCAAATTGGCAATTTCTTCAATCTTTGTATAGCGCTTGCTTGGGGCACTACAGCCTCTTGTGATGTGCATATGCACTCCGATACTACAAATTTGCAAATATCATCAAAGCAAGCCTATAAAGTAAATTTCATGTGATTTACAAGCTTCTTTAACGGTGTTTACTTTTGGGAGGCTTGCGATGTAATATAACCTTTTATAACATGTTCCTACAAAGCTAAAAGTAAAACAGCTAGATTTATTCAATATTTATTTTAAATATTAATGCTGAACTGGTAGGTGAACGGTTACCGCTGTGGGCTTAGTTCAATAGTTTGTGGGCTTGAATCCGGCTTCGGGCTAAAATGCTCGTAATGGTTCCGAATCCACTTTAAACTGGGAATCTCGGGTTAATCAGCAAATCGCACAAAAAATGACAGCTGAGCATACATGGACTTATATAGCTAACAAATTAAACTAAAGTATTAATATTGAAATAAATATTGATGGATATGGATATGTTATCAAAAACTCTATGAAGAAATAATGAACTTTTCTCATTCTAGAAAATATTTTAAACCGAGTGGAAAACATTTTTCATTCAAGATTGTGTTTTTATTGAAAACATCAGAAATCTCTATTTACACATTATTCTGTTACAGGATTTTCTTATAATTACTAAAACTAACAATTTATTTCCGACTAAAAATGCTTATAATTCTCGTATATAAAGTTATCAGCACTCTTTTTTCAATAAAGTCAAATTATATTTCAATGGATTTATGAAATACAAATTTTACTTATGTCAAAATTCGTATCAAATAAAATACATAAGTATATTTATTTTCTATCAGTACTAAGTTTTAATTGGACATCACAAAATGTTTTTCACACAATGTATAAAATTTTCTAAAGCCCATTTTAAATAAAATTTGACTTTAACAGAATAAAATGTATATTTACAGATATAAATGAATTCACTTAATAGCATTCCTTAAACTAGGAGAGAATCAATTTTCTCTTTGAAAATTTTTTATTAAAAAGGAAACATTGACTCACATTTTCAATTCTTGTTTATAAGTCTTCTTCTCTTTGCAGAGACTAATATAAAGTTTTTATTACTTTATTTTTAACAATTTTAGTTAAACTTAATCAAGTCTTTCATACATTTTTACGAATAATGTGTGAAATAAGAAATTCAGCTTTTTTTAAACAAATGTATTAGTAATAACAATATTTTATGACTAGGAAGTTACTTAATCATGTATACTTAAATAATTTTTTTCTGGAATATTATCATCATGCATTATTCTAATAATTCAGTCTTAATAAGTATTTCGCTTGAAACAAATCATAAAATTCTGTTTTAAAATCCCATTAGCGATCCATTAATGCAAAAAAAATTTTTTATTTTTAATGAATCCATATTTACATCTTGAAAAAAGTGAAGACATATAATGTTCTTATATTTTCTGCCATCTCTTATAAATTTAAGTAAATACATATACATGTAACTGCACTTTTAAGAAAATACTTCTTATAAGTTTTAATGCTTTCCTGTTTTGCTTAAAGACATTTTATTTCATGAAGATGTTTATTTAATGGAAGATATACTTATTATTTCTAAAAGATAAGATTTCGAATGGCTAATCTACAAATATTTGTGCAACAAGAAAATCATAAAATGTCGCTTTCCACGAAATATTTCATAACACATGCATTAAAAAAATACATTATTATAATATACCTTATATAATTAAGTATAGAACGATATAAATATTTACGATATAAATATAACGATAAAAAAATTTTATAATGTCAAAAAAGTAATATATACGCATGTATGTAATTAATATGTGTATATAAAAATGTATCAATGAAAATTCCATTTTTTTAATAATATTTGAAACCTTTGTCCCTATTATGCATTATTTTAATTTATTTCAAATATTAATACATGCAAATTTTTAGCATAAAGTTTAATTGGTTTGATGCAGAATAATTTCTTTGCCCAGTTTGATATAATTTACAGTGTACAGCTGAAAGCTTTTCTGATATGATGACTTTTCTTCCTTTTTGTGCATTTCTTCTCTTTTTTTCGGATAAAAACTAATTTGTCTTCAAACTAATAAATAATAAAGTCTCAAAACTGAGTAAGGAAAAATATGGAAAAGTAAAGAAAAGCACAAAAAAGTATATTATACAATACAACAAAAAATAATTTTTTATGAATTTTGATTATAAGCGTTTATTATAAACCCAGTAAATTTTAAACTCCATGACAATAATTTTATTTAATATAAATGTGTTTCATTTATTCCATTTATCATATTCTTCTTAAATTCAAGATGAAGAAATTCGCAAATAATATTTTTTTATTTGGTATAAGTGCGGTTTGTAATACGCAAAATTTTGATTAGCAATTTATAAGTTTGACTAAAGAAGTTAAATCATATGTATAAGGTGTCAAATTTTAGGAAAATCTAATTTTCAATTACAAATTTGATAAAATAATTTATGTTTTCACTATCGAAAATATATCCTTCCTTAATTGCTGTGTAAGCATTTCTTTTAAAAATAAATAAAACTTTGTATTATTTAATCAAGTATCTTCATAAAAATTATAAAAAAATGTTTAGCTAAAACTCTTTGCTAAGTTTTTAACATTAAATTTTAAACCTACAAATAGAAATTTACTTTAATTCATTTAAAATATTGTTCTGGAAAAGGACTTGTCACAACTTATGTATTTTAAAATCATAATTTCAATAAACACATTTTTTCTGCAACATACAAACAAATCCTTATAGCATATTCCTATAACAATTAAAATACCAACATCTACTTATGTAATCTATTACCAAATAACAAAGCCGCTTACACAATTTTTAAATATCTAAAACGTTTAAAATAAAATATTAATTTTTCAAAGATTAATCACAAGATATATTCTAACTATTAATATAAATTTTCCATTATTACCAGGAAATAACATTTGTTATATTAATTGATAAACGTGGATTTCTTTACATCGTTATTTAAAATAAAAACTAAAACAGCATCTATCATAGAGAGACAAAGACTTTTTTGCACTAAAATTGTGATCAAGATATCAAGGAATTCTCAAAAACTTTATTTTAAATTACATACTTTTGTATCTTTCTCTGATTTCTTATTTTAATTATTTTATTTACATGCATATTATTATATACTACGGAATAACTTGGGTTAACGAGAAAATTTTCTGCTCGAATATTACATGTTTTACATATTACACGAAGCTTTGCCATCAAATTTTCTACCAAATGTATGAAGTTATGTACTAAATAGTAACTAAACTAAAACTAATATATTTAACATAGTAACTATTTAGTAAATTTAAACTAAAATTGTGAAATTCATTATATTATAAACTGATTATAAACATAATCCAGATGGTTGACTATAATATAAATTTTATTTCTTGTTCAAATTGTTTTTAATAACTTTTATCAAATCAATTAAAATTGCTGAGAAACCATTATAACAATATATTCCAAGTAAGTTATAACGAATTCATTAGTTCGGAAAGTGTTATAGCATCAAAAAGATTTTTTCATATAATTTTAATTGCCTACAGAAACTTAATTAAATTTTATTGAAATATTCAAATCTGATTCTAATACATTAAAACAAAACCTAGAATAGAAATTAAATTTAATCAATGCTATAAAAAAGACATTTTCTTTATCAATAAACAAATATTGCAAAATAAGGAAATAATATATACAGGGTTAGCAAGAAATAAGTTTCCCACTTCAGAGGGATGTAAAATACGTTCTATTCGTCCAAATGCGATAAAATTTGAACTACAGGTAATTCAAATGATGCGCTTGACATTTATTAAAAAAAAAGTACGAAATTTCGCCGGAGATGGCGCTGTAATACATATTAAACATTTGACATGCTTTATAAATGTAAAATAATAATAATAATACTAAAGTAACATTACAACTGTTCAATATGCCCCCTTTTATTTTCAACAATGTGCTCTAATCGCAAAACCATATTTTCAACAGCAGACCAGAGTGAGTCTGTCGGAATATCAAGGATATGGAGCCGAATGCTGTCCTTCAGATCTGGTACAGATGCTGGCCTTTTGCGGTAGACTTCAAAAAACCCTGAGGAGGTGCGCCATCCTGCATGAAAATGATGTCCTGAAGGCATCCACGCTGCTGAAGTTGTGGAATTACAAAATCCCTCAGCATATCTTGGTACCGTTGTCCTGTGATTGAACAGGTTTTGATTCCATTTGCAGTTATCTCTTCAAAAAATACGGTCCAATCACAAAAGTAGCCGTAAACCCACACCATACTGACACTTTTTCAGGATGCAAGGGTTTTTCCTGGATAGAGCTGAGGGTTTTCCGCTGCCCAAATTCGACAATTGTGGGTGTTGACTTGCCCATTAAGTTGAAAGTGGGCTTCATCAGTCCAGAATATTCCATGGCCAAGTGACGTCAACCACCATTCGAGCATGGAACTGAAGTGCAAAAGTTTTACGAACCTCTGAGTCCCCGTCCTGCAACAAGTGCAGAGGCTTGATTTTGTAGGGATAAAAATGCAAAATCAGCCGTAAGATTTTTCGTACAGTGGAATACGGCATATCCAATACACGGGAAACAACTGGTACACTCACACTACCATCCGGCGACTGACTGCTGGCTTCAACGACCGCGGTAGCCACATTTTCGACGCTAGAAGACTGGATTGGCTTTCGTCCTCTACCGGGAAGAATTGCAAGTTGTCCAGTTCTTTCAAATTTTTGCATCATCTTGCGTAACGCACGTGGAGACATTGGACCTCTTCGTATCTGCTTCATACGGCGAAATTCTTTTACAGCTGCAACGGAGTTCTGCTGATTCTGGTAGAACAATTTTACAAGTAGCGCTTTTTCTTGCAAAGAAGGCATGATGTCCAGAGAAGTAACTAATGCTCGTTCAGAATCCGACTTCTTTTTACCCAAAGATAATGCTAATAGGCATGCGCTGTAAAGCAAATGACTTTTCATATTTTCAGTATATGCAAATAAGTATCAATAGTGTTACAGCGCCATCTATCGGCGAAATTTTGTATTATTATTTTTTTAAATAAATGTCAAACGCATTATTTGAATTATCTGTAGTTTAAATTTTAACTCATTTGGACAAATAGAACGTATTCTACAGCCCTCTGAAGTGGGAAACTTATTTCTTGCTAACCCTGTACAAATAACAGTCTTTCAGAGAATTACAACTATGTGCCTACGAGAAAATATTTCACTTAAAATTCATTTGATACAAATATAACTTCAAGATAATGAACTATAACTATGATGTTTCATAGATTTCATGCTACGAAGAATTGCTTAATGTGCTTGAAAGGCTTGTAACAAATAACTAAACCGTTTGAGTTTTATAAATCTGAAAAAACGTATTTACCTTAACAGTTCCATAAAACATCATATAAATTTAATTTTTCTCATTTTTTATTCTATATTTTTTGCTCAGTTATAAACTGTTTGTATCTTTCTTAAAATCGAAAGGTATGAGAAATAAATGATCCATTAAATTTCTTCAACGTGACTGCCTTGCTGAGAAATAATTAAATATTTTGTTTGCTTGGCAATAATCAACAAATATCAAAAATAATCTGATATTTTATAACTGGGAGAAAGAACCTGAAGCAAATGGGGGTATAAAGAAGATAAATTCAGATTCATCGCAATCAAATGTGGAGATTATCAAATTCCATTTTATATGTAATCTTTGAAAAGAAACACGCAAATGAAATTGCTGCTCCTCGTCAACTTAAAAGATATTTAAGAACTTCAAGTATCAAGATAAAATTAGATATTATAAGAATATACTTAATTGTGACTCACATCATGAATAGAATTAAGCTATTAATAAATTAATGAAATCAGAGACTCCATTAAATTCTTCTGTACATCTCAATACAAAATAATTTTCTCATTATGCGTATTACTCAATGGGAATTCACCACATATACAGCATAAACGAAAGCATTTTGTTGTACACAGATCGATATATGTTAGTGTTCTTCCTAGTAAAATAAGAAATTTATTCGTGAACTCAATATTTAGTCATGGATTGTTTTGATAAAGCGATAACGTCTCACATATTTTATGATGCAATTATATCATTTGCCATCCCATAAGTAATATGGTACTACCATCTATCATAATCAAGATATAAAATGAGGAAATGCATCAATTTTCGATATCGAAAACATTATTAAAACTAGTTTCCAAAATATTATACTTTGCAATATAAATTATACCATTATAATAATATAAATACAGTAAAACTAATGAGAAGTGCAGTAAAATATAACAATTAAAGTAAAACACTATAGTGTAAACAGACTATTCAAAGACTAACAATGATCTTTCTTCTGTATGTGTATGAGGAAAATATGGTTCAAGTAATATATATATATATATATATATATATATATATATATATATATATATATATATATATATATATATATATATATATATATATATATATATATATATATATTGTACATAATTGATGTGTGTCATCGTTCATCGTACTACCTCTAGCAGTGCGCGGAACAAATGATTCAGAAATTAAAATCTTGTAAATATAATTAATGTGCTTAAAATGATATTATAGGGTCATAAAGTTATTCAAATATTATTTTTACTTTAATTCATATGAAAATGGCAAATTAATTTGTTTTTGAGATCAAATGTGAATAATCTAAAATAGAGCTCCACTTTTGGGGTTCTTGTTGTAATTGTCACTGTAGGTGGAAACATTTTGCCTCGAAAGCTAATTTAAAAGAAAAGGAAAATAATAGCAGTTTAATAATGGTCAAAAAACTACCGACGCGAAATTCTATAAAACTACATTCAAATAAGACTACATTATATCAACGTTGAGAACAAAAATATAAGTTGAGGAATATTTTTTATTTACCCAATCGAGAAAATTGTAAAAACAACAACTATAAATAATTATTATTAAAAATACGTCATGTATAAGCCTTTATTTAAGAAAATTATTTCTTTTATTTTAATAAAATACCGTTTCAGTTACTTAAAAACATGGAAAACCTCTGATCCAAGTGAAGTATTTTTGAAGATTTTTCGTTAGTGAAGAAATGCGATTAATCTTCGATTTTGTTCTTAATATATTATTCGCTATAGCTTTCAAAATTGCCCTTACTCAGTTTTCTGCTAAAATATTGACTTGTATATAACTTGCAAGAACTTGAGATAAAAACTAAAAAGTAACTCGTCAAACAAAAAGAAAAAGATGCTTTAAAGTTTTTTACGCAACGTAGTTCAAAGATTCTGAGATGAATTTAAAACCGATTTCATTTTCTACATTAGAACAACAACATATTTCAAGAGTATCCGAAGATATTATCTGCCATGTGTGTCTTTGACGGATAATTTTACATCTAGGGATCAAAACTTAAATGCAGTGCAATTTATTATACGTTACTTGAGGCACCAGTTTATAGATATCTTCAACTGGTTTGTAAAGATATTTTCATAACCAAGTTTTATGAAAGAAAACTGATTTCAGCAATATTCTTTTAATTCAAGCAATTTCATACTAATGATAATTTCTTCAGGATGGTAAATAATTTTCGTCCATTTTATTTTTTACGATTACAAGTCTCATAATAATTTTTGTCTTGAAAAAAAAGACTGCTAAATTTAATCAATAAATTTGTATGAGTACATCTCAAATTATTACTTGAGATACTCATACAAATTTATTAATTATGACAAATTTGTGATTGGTTTCATGTTCTCTACAGTATTTATTGGAGCTGGAATGTTATCCATTCTATCATCTTCAGCATCGAATTTCATCTCTGACATCGGATAAATTTATCGAAAATGAAACAATTTAAATTATAATAAAGATAAAATCTGTATATGTGAAACAAAGCATGTGTGTAAAATGGACTTATCAAATGAATAATATATGTATTCATTAAAACATCGTCGTTCTGCATATTTTTCCTAAAATGTTTTACCCTAACTGAAATAAAAGCTTGTTTGAAACATTTTATGTTTTTTAAGATATTAAAAGGACACTAAAAATAATAATTAATAAATATGAAATTAATAAATCTTACTTTTTCCAGGTTCTCTAAAATATTTTTATTATTTCTTCATAGAAAACTTATACATTCAAGTTCAAGAGAATTACGATATCAATAATTTTCAATAAATAATATTAGTGTACATTGAAGGTTATATTGAAACACATTAGAGCAATATAAATTTTAAAAATTACCAACAAGCCTTATTAATGCATTACCATCAATAACTAACTTGCCAGGAAATAACTTTGCCGTTTTCCGGAAATTGCCACAACTTTTGTGTCTAAGAATGGCGTCCAATGAGAGGAGAGAACATTATAACATAGCTCCCCTATCCATGGAACTTGATCCCCTCTTCAAGAGCAATGTACATTATACCTAAAATATAGGAATAGCGGAGTGGCCTCCCCAGTCCTAATGGGGTGACGGATCTAAAGAGATTCTTATGATTATCACGTTATGTGTGAACTTTATCAAAGAGAGAATAACTATTTTGCAAGACTATTATGTTTATATTAAATGAGGGTATATATAGTTTTATCCTTTTTTGAAATTTGCTTCATATGTATATATATATATATATATATATATATATATATATATACGAGCTCTTGTGACTGTGGCATAGAAATCAAAATAATGACTAGATTTCAATTCCCTTTGCATTCGATGCTGGTTTTCCGAAATGCACAATAAACGTAAAAGAAACTCTTTTTTTATTTTTAAAAGTTAACAGATTCAGCGCCTTCTACTTCCTTCTGATTGCACATTTTTCGAGGTGAGATTTTCGGATTTTATCCCGGACGGTTCATGACTCTTTGAAAAATCTTTCTGGAAAATAAATATATTATGGATGCTTGAAAAAGTCTTACAAAAGTATCAAGTTGTTATAATGTCCACTATGAGGGTCAAAATAAAACTTTTAGATATGAAGAAATTCTAGATCTGTTGATAGAATTTTAATAATTCATTTGTATTAATCCCAAAAATCTGATCATTGTACTATGTTTAATCTTATTATTGTTTCTTGCAACAACAATCAAATCGAAGACAATGTAGATTATATCACATTTCCTTAAAAAAATTCAAGAGAATTCTTAAAAATTATAATTTGACTGTTACATTTAGTACAATACAGAACTCTTCTATTATTTCCAAAATTTTTATATTTATTGGTTTTATCTAGAAAATATTATATCAGTACAATTTTACTTTTCAAATTTACATTATTTCTTTTAATTTTTTATTAATAAGATCAATAATACAAATTCAAAAACTTATTAATAAATTTTGAGAATAAATTAAAATAAATATTTTTTTATCATTTTACATATTAAAATGTTTCAATATACTCAAAATAATAAATAGAGATATCATAATTTCTTTCCATTGTTATTAAAAATTATCATTCTGTCAAAAACCCTTTAAGTAAATGAAAATCTTTACACACAAGTTTAATAATTAGAATAAAATTTTTTCCTCAAAACAAGCGTGCAAAGAGAGCTTTCAATTTATAGAAGGTAATCTGAGTTGAGGATTTAGTTACTTGCAACAGAAATAGATGGAAGTGTATATTCGAATACATTACATTATACTTAATCCCATTTTCGTATATAGAAACATGAGAAAATTCTAAAACAAACGCAATGTTCAAAATAATTTTAATATTTCTAATCAGTTATTCTGAACTTTAAGGAATTTTCATATTTTAATTCTGAATTAAAAATTGTAAAGTAAACAATGAGAAAACAATATAGAGCAACAATAATATAAATAAAAGAAAATACTTTCTTGTAATATGTAGAAACAAAAACTTTTTAAAGAAACTTTTTTCGAACTTTTTCAATTATCATGTCTGTTGGTGTATTGAATTTTGTGATATATTTCTTTTGAGACGAGCTATGTCAAACACAGAAGATGTTCAGCGAAAAAAAGGAGAAGCAAAATGACGTCTGGTCAAAAGTTCTAAGAAATCTCAGTGTCAGGTATTCAATAAAAATCGAAAGCTAAGGTCACCACTGGAAATTTTTTTCATCTTAAGTAAAATAAATAAATAAATATAAAATGAAAGTGAAACTCACGCCGAAAATTGAAACACAATTTTCACCAAAGAGTAAAAAAATCGAATATAAAAAAATCAGATTGTTTTGGAATATACAGCTTTTTCCCCTCGGCATGGTTTGGGGGTTACTCAAGATAAAGATGTTTACGGTGAATATATATTGGCATTTTTTCCCTATAAGTTCCTGCCTCTCATGTTTTTCCCTTTCCTGAGGTGTTTTTTTCCCCTCGACTCAGCAGAAACAGAGGATGACCAATGCATGTTTTCTTCTCGCTTTTAAAATAAAATTTCTATGGGTCTTACTATTCGAGAAATTGGAGAAGTTTTCTGGCTGAGATTTAATTTTGACCAAGAAACTTTTTTCTTTTGATTTCGCAGTTGCTCTGAAAGTATAAATTTGCATTTCATAGAATTGGGTGAATCTTGTATTCCATGTACAAAAGTCACTGACACATCTGTTGTTCAAAATGAAATAAATTTTCAGCATCTGAAACTAAGACTACTGTAACCTGTCAACTACTAAAAATTTTTTATTTCTCCAGGATTTTATATTAAAGGATTTGTTATGACTTAAAAGGAATTTCAGTTTTAATTCTTCTTTTAATATCTTACTAAAAACTTTAATGAGTCATTAATTTGAAATATTTTATTGCCTGTTTGTTTTTATTATCAATTATTTGTTAAATAAAAGCAAAACATGAAGAGAAAGGATTTTATTTAAAAGATTTTATTATTACTTAAAAAATAATTTTATTCTTCAAAATTAAATTTCATTTTTGTACATTCATTTAAAAAAGGTAATATTTTATGAATATATTCTTATTATTTTATTTGTTTTAATAGCAGTAAATGGCAGTCAATTAGCACTTTTTAAACAGAAAATTTTTATTCAAGCATTTCATTTCAAATAAAGAATGGTTTTTTTTAATATAAAATTATTAGAAATCACGTCATAAAATTAAATATTAATTTAAAATTTAATACAATATTTATTCCAATATCCAAACAAAATATAATTTTTTCTTTATAAATAAAATAAATTGCTTATTTAGCAAATCACAATTTTTATTATAATTAATATCCTTAAAATTATTATTATAATTAAAATCCTTAAAAAGTCTGTAGAGCTCGAAATTGTATCTGTGCCTCCAAACTCCATTCTCATTACAGGACCAAAAATCTTTCTTAGGATTTTTCGTTCAAATATTACAGTTTGATTTGACTGAGTCTTTGTTAGAGTCTAGGTTTCACATCCATAAGTGAAAATAGCTCTTATGATGGGAATACATTAATTAGGCATTTTATTTCAATTAACTAATTTATAAAATCGATTAAAGTAAATTATTAGGATTTTATTTCATTCAAAAGACATATGATATGATCTAGAAAACCAAATCATGCACTAGGATCTTTCTCGAAGATTAACCATAACATCACAGATATTTTGGTCTTTATAACATATCTCATTATTATACTTGAAAAATACATTATACATAAAGGCCATGAATGATTACAAATATTCACCAAATATCTGAGCGTAGTCATTTTTATACAATGATCAGTTAAATTTGATCAGATGAACCAATGTACTTTCTATAAAAACATATCACTATTTTAGAAGCACCATCGGCTCACATTTAGCTTTGTTGACAACTTGGGTCTAAGGTTTCATGGAGTCCACCTCAGTGAATCTCAGTTTATCGCTGAGCACTAAAATCATCCGCTTTTAAACATTAAAGTTCTGACTCTCTATCGAGTAACGTCACATCATCTCTCAAGTGTTGAACCTGCACTTTCACAAATCCAATAGAGGCGTTGCAGTTAATGCGAAATTGCTGAAGTGAATTTCAGTCAGTCTTCAAACATAATATCGAGTCAAACGCCAAATTTAATTCTAATGTACTTCTGAACACAACTGTCATGAAACCATATGCTTGAATATTATATGTTTAGGTATATTAAACAGCCTCCACTAACATTAATATATTGATCTATCCTTTTTCTTTCAAGTACTTAGAAAAACATCGTATAATTTCACAAATAATTTTAAATAATACAAAATGAACATGAACATAATATATGTCCATTTTATTAAGTTCATGTTATATAATATATAACATGTACTTAATAAAATCTGTCAAAGGTATATAATATATATAACATGAACTTAATAAAATTGACATGAATATAATGATAATTTTTTTGTTTTTCTTAATAACTAATCAATGTTTTCCACCACCGTTGTTATTAATGTAACTTCAGTTTTCCTTACACTTAGAAAGTAAATACGACAACTGTGTACATATTTGTAATCAAATAAATATTAACTTTATCAAAACTTAATAGAAAGTTGGAATTTTTAATTAAATCTCGAAAAAGCCCTTAAGTCAAAGATTTTATCTTAGATAATGATTCTTCCTGTATATTTTGATTTCTCTTGCATAAGAAAAGTAAGTTCAAAATGTAAACATTAATATAATATAAAAAATTAATCAAAATAAATCAAATAAAAATAAATACAATGATTCAATTTAAGAAATACTTCACAAATTTATTAAAAGCCACACTAATATCCAATATCGTATTTACAATAAATCACTAACTCTATATTGGAGAAATATTAAAGCATTTCATTCAATATATAGGAATAGATATATAATTGATATTGATATAATGAGATATAATAGGAACTCACGGTTTATTTTTACTTCCTTATACTAGAACTTTGAATATAATTTAAGAATAGAATTCAGAAATTTTAAACAAACAAAGACGTCAGTTTATATTTTAGTCAATTTACTGTCAAATAATATAATGCAAAATCATTTCATATGATGAGATAATATAAGTTTATTAAATTAGTATTCATTAAAGTAGTATTCTTTGTTTTATCCTACTGAATTAAAATGATGAATTTAAAGTTATATTCAACTACTACTGTGTTAATTGAAAACATTTTTCATTATTATTTACAAATATAATTGCATTGTTGCTATGTTTAATAGTATTGAATATTACTATGATGTTAAATAAATGTATGAATATTATAATGTTGTTTATATTAATACTATTTTTAAATTTTAGAATGAAAACATTTACATTAATTTTTTAATCTAGGATATGAAAAACTCAAGAGGATTCATACAGATTCCAGTATGTTTATCTTGATTATTTTTGCATGTAATTTATTTGCAAGCGTAAATGAATTACTAGTCATATGAAAATTGTGTTTTTTAAAATTACATCAACAAAAATATATTCTAAACATTCGCTTTATAACTCAATAGATAAGATGTTTCTATTGACTTGCGAAATTTTCTTGAAATGATGTGTGAATAATATATTTCAAGTTCTAACTTGTGAATTATTGATAACAGCAAAAACTATTTTAAAAATCTTGATTTGAGTATGACATTTAATAGAAAAAGAAAAATATTTAAATAATATAAATAAAAGTATCCTAAAAAAATTTCATAATAATTAACAAACATATGCTTTTTTTCAGCAAAATGCCACGTACTTTTGTTATTCAAACATGGTTTTTAACCACCTCACACAAAAGAGCTGAAATAACTACCGCAAATCCAAAAAGCCACCATCCTTAGGGAGAAAACACCGCGCATCTTGGGATGTATGATAACAAATTCAAGTGTCAAAACAATCTCGAGAAGTGTGCTCTGTCAAAGGTACTGAGAATTCTCGTTACGACACTTGAGGAAGCAACTCTGACGTAATCCCAAAGTTTTATGTTTATGCCCTGACAATCTCGTTCAAGCTCGACATTTCCCTACCAGGGAAAAGCTTTCCGACCATTTAATCCGATCGGAGAACATTAATCTTATAACTTTGGAAGGAAAGATTGTTCCATTATATAATAGGGTAGTGTTCTCTGAATATAGAGAAAATAAATCCGGTACAGGAATATTTTAAATGCATTGAATCACAGTACTCATAAATAATCTTTAATTTCGATATTTTATAGTTTACAAAAAATTAAGTATATTATTTTGTTGTCATATAGGAAAAATAAATAAAAATTGTATCCACTTCATAATGAAATAGCGTGATTCCGAATAAAAATTGGAAAATTTTTTTTATAAAAAGATAATAGATTTATGTTATTATTTATTATTATTTTATCAAAAAATAAAAATACAATACGTATTCAAGATAATAAATATTGTATTGTTATTTGTTAAAAAGTTAATTTCAAATTAAATTAATATTTTTAATAAAGTTTTCATGAATTATTTATAAAATCTGTATTATATTGCTTTACATGACTCAACTAAAGTAATTTGAAATGAAGAGAATTCATCATATTAGAAAATGCAAAATTTTTTAGCATATACAAACATGAAAAAAAGTGAAAGTAAAATGGAATCGGATATACTTTTTCATTCTTCAATCTTATCTAAAATGTATGTATTCCATTACAATTCACAAACATTAGGTACATTGTTACTTCTCTCTATAGAAATATAATTACTATTAAATCAAAGATACTTTTTGAAAAGTAAATGAATTTTTCTCCCACAACACATTTTTAGAAAAGGAAGTAGAAAAAGAGGCAGAGTGTTTATGGAAAGTACTTTATATGTTATTAACACCAAGCTTTGTACTTCGAGGAGCATTTTCTTCACAAGGGGAATTAATAATAAAAGGGAATTTAGACTTTTGGTCTCATTTTTCGTTCGACAATATTGCTAATAATGATATCAAGTAGTTTCCTATATGTTTGCTAATTTTTATTTTTTCCGTCTATGCTGATTTGAACTCATTAAAATTGTTTATGCAGGGATCCATAACGTTCTGAAGTTTTTTTTTTTTTTTTTTTGCATAAAAACAGAACGTGTTTTTTTTTTCAATCATCTATGTTAAATTATAACAAGTAATTTGAAAATATTTTCACTATCAGGTCCTCCTTTTCTCTACATTACTCTACTTTTTCTTCACATTTTAATTATTCACAATATTTCCGATTTTTTCAAATTCAAAACTGGTTTTAATCATTGCAACAAACATTTCGTTTTTTCCAATACGCCACCGATCTGAATGTATAGAAATATGGATGTAAGCAATCCCGAGATCAATATCTAATTACTTCAGAGCTAAAATTATTTTCAAATGTTTTATTCCTCTTTCAATTTGATATATCTGAACTATACATGGGATTCCATTTCTTAATTTAAGACCGAATTTTCAACAAAGCTAAATAAATAATAAATATTGTTATTTTTCTAGAACCCAGCTTTTCCTGAAAAATATACTCGTTTTCTACTGATAGTTCTGGCTCGCGAATGCTGAAGGGCTTGATTCACTTATGATATTTAAATAAGCATATAACTAAAAGTTATATTAATTCTCTTCACAAAATGTATTCATTTTATAAAAGAAAAGCTGTGTGTGTGTGTTTCAGTTTCATAATAACTAAAATTAATTAAATGGTTTCATTGTGATTTAGCAAATTACAGATATCAGTCTCTAACTGATTTTTCTCTGATACATGTACTCATATTTACACAAAGTAGACGATATATTTTAATACATAAATTAAAATATTACTTAAATTTCTTTTTAATGACGCTCATCATTTAAAAGCAATTTTTGCTTTTCATAACATATTCATGTTTCTAACAAGTAATCTTATTATAAACAATTAAAAAATGTTCCCTTAAATGTTCTTCTCAAAAAAATGTTTCAATTTTTAAAAAGTAAAAACTGAAAATTTTCAACTGCAATCCAAAAGTAAAATTCGAAAAAGATCCAAAAGATAAGTTTGCGATCCTAAAATATTCTGTCATATTTTACAGAAAACTCATATATTTCATAGAAACCTGTCCGATATTATGGCTTATATTTTTTATGTATCTTAAAATTTGTTTCCATAGTATCAAAAGTTTTCAAAAATATTCTATTTACAATTAATGAAATACTTTAAAACACTTTTATTGTTTAGAATATATGAGCCATTTTCTTTGTTTAGAACATTTGCTTTCTTTCCAGTAATAGCAGAAACTTTAGAATTTAGATTCTTGAAACTCGATGCCTCATGTTGTAAATATGTTGGAGATGTTATATTTATTTTTAGAATTTATATTAGTGTTTTAATGTAAGTGTGCATTCATGTAAGTTTCAGTCATACAAGGATTTTTCCCGAATTTTCCTATATATATTTTACTAAAATTTCTTTAACACATTTTTTTAAATTTCTTTCAAACCTCAAACTTCAAAACCTTTTTCTTTGATTTTAGTTTCCATGCTTTTATTATTTTTTTTAAATTTCCTTCTTTTTATTCATCACACGAACATGCACTCTCTCTCTTTTTCTCCCTCTCTCTCTCTCTCTCTTTCTCTCTCTCTCTTTCTCTCTCTCTCTCTCTCTCATCACAATACTATCTTTGATGCCATGTAATTCATAGCCTAATAACATACTTAGGATATTGTAAGATATTTTTATGTCCATCTTTTAAATTGCTTCTCCAGGGAACTTTTATTAATTATAACCTGCACTCATGTGACGCCAGAAAAGAAACGCGGAAAATCCCAAGCCGTCACACCAACTGAAATTATATAGAAATTAGAAGTGCAACCTCTATCTTGTGTTATTCAACAATAGTTGGAATTGAACCCGGAACCTTTTGCTCTGAAGAATGATTCCTAAAACTGAACTATGGGTGGCATTTACATATTTTCTTATTAAGCTTAAAGCAGCCTGCTAAGCTAATGCTTTCTACCTGGATTAAAAAGTTGCTGTTTGGGTACATATGTAACCCTTAGACCACTATTTCCCTGAAATTGATAAAAGACCATAAAACAGATAGTTGTCACAAATTTTCCAAATAAAAGTATACCTTCGGGAATAGTAGACTAAGTCTGGAGGTCATCTGCTAACTTTTAAATTAAAAGAAGCTGCTTTCAGAGGAAAAATTACACACTCATTAAATCTCTTTGCATTTTATTTGTAGACATCAAATCTGCTTCTTGTGGTACCAAAAGATAAGGTAATTCTAGTATGGAAGGGTTAAAAAATACTTATTTCTTCATTCCAAGCTTTCTTATCTATTTTCACTTTTACTTTTTCTACATTCTCTCGTTATTCATTGTGTCTAATATTTAATTTATCCTTTGATTGTACGATCCATCATTGATTTCTCTATACCTTTCTTTTACAGTAATCATCTCTTTAATTTTATTGTACACTCTCTTTAATTTTTCCTTACTTGATTTATATTCATTTCATTTTTTCTTCCCCTTTTTATTTCACATTCTTTTCTATTTTTCCTCTTTTTCTCCATTGTACGTTTTCCCATCATTTCTTTTTTGTTTTATTATGTTTCCTCTTAAATTTCGCTTTTCATCATTGTATTTTTCCTCCGTACATTTTCACTCTATTTGTATTGGACGCTCTCTCATCTATTATTCCTTATTTTTTTGTTTCCTCACATTTTTTCTTTTTTATTTTTCATGTTCTAGAACGATGTACTCAAAAAAGTACAGTAAATTAAAACACGTAATATTGTGTATATTATGTGGAAAAATATCAAGATTTTAATTAAATTACTAATATTTGTATTTATGCGTCAATTCTAAACTATTAATTCTATAGAAATACTTGGAAATTAAAAGTTAAAGTAAAGTAGTATAATTCTGGGTTCTATAGATTTTCTCTTTTATTTCCATCTCATGTCTAAATTCTTGCTAATCCAAGTTCATTAATTTTTCATTATTTTCTTACAAACGCACAGGTATTATTTTCTTAAATTTAATTAATAAGGAGATCTTAATGTGAAAATAGTAGCAGATTCAAATTTTGAACTCTATAATTCATCAGATATATTATTTTAATTAAGATAAATTTTTATTATATATTAAATGTAAAAAGTAGGATGAAGTTTATTATAAAAAGTATTTATATGAAGTATGTATAAAAAGTATTTATGAAGTTTATTATTTCCTTTTAACTAAGCATTCGCTCATATTTTTAAATCATTTCCATTTTTTAAACGATTTCCTATATTTGCGTATTAAGGTAATTTTAAATACACACGAATGATTTTGTAGAAAACTAATCAAAATTAAGATGCTGTAAGTAAAACTGATTAGCTGTAAAAAATACTTGAGTTAAGAATCTTTAATTAATTTTGGATGCAAATTTTTTGATTTTAACTCAAGATGTCATGCATTTTTACTTAAAGTAGAAGTTTCATATTCAGGACAGATCTCTCTCTCTATCTCTCTTTCTCTCTCTTTCCCTCTCTCTCTCTCTGGCATTAAACGCGGAATTTAATATTACAATAATAACGTACGAAATCCATATGATATTTAATAAGTATTTTTATTTCTCAATTATATTTGTGTAAGATGAATTTCCAATGCATGAAAGTTAAAATAGAAAGTCCTCAATTTAGAATAAATGGCAAATTTATTACATACCCCTTTTAGCACTTAAAGTGATGATATAAATTATCAATAAGAGAATTTATTTTTTCTAAGACCTAAAAGAAATACATTTGCTTTCTACTTCAAAAATGTTGTAATGCAAATGAATAATCAGCATTAATTAGGAAAGAGCAAAGATTTCTAAATATTACGTTTGCATGAGAAGAAATTTTAAATAAGATTTTTGATATTTAAAATATTAAATCTCAGGTAAAAAAGAACAAAATGATGTCGCACCAAAAAAAATATAACATGAAAGTGATCATAAATAGCTTTTATTAATGGCATAGGACAAAGTATTTTATGCTATAAAAATTATTATTTATAGTATAATGCGTAAGAATTAATTTCTTATTCTCTTATAAAATTAAAATATTTAAATTTATTAAATACATTTTTGATTACTTTTCTGATTATATTAATGTGGAATTACATGCATTCTATCAACTACGCTAAAATCCTTTTTATTCCGCTTTGAGTTGTTAGTATATCTTTATCATATGACATCTAAGAAACGTCTCATCTTGAAAGAAGGGGAAAAAATAGGGATATATGTACTTTGTATGGAAGAAACAAGATTTTATGGACATCAAACGCTGTGTTCTGCGGAGACACGAGCCGAAAGGATACTTCGTCGTGTTATGTGATTTTTCTTGGTTGTCGGTGGTCATCTCGTAATGTCCCCATCACCGTCAATAAATAACATGGTTGCCAGAATTTAGCTTCCCCTATAATGCGAAAGCCATTTCCCTTGTATGTCTTAAAGTACATTCCATTCCCATAATGCTTTTATTTGCGTCCTCTACAAGTGTACATAAAATCTTACAGATAAAATAAAAAGTAAGAAACTGAGTTATGGGATGATATACTGAGAAATATCTCAAATACATTAATTCCGTCTTAAAGAAAAATAACATTTGTAAAATATTTAATACTGAATTATTATCATGATGTATGTAAGATTTGTTTACATGGCACAAATTTTCCCTGTAAGTCAAGAAAATATGTTAAATTTATGTTTTACTATTAAATATTTTACAAATTTATGTTTGTAAAATATTTAACACTGAATTATTATCATGATGTATGTAAGATTTGTTTACATGGCACAAATTTTCCCTGTAAGTCAAGAAAATATGTTAAATTTCTGTTTTACTGGATACCAAAGAGATAGTATACTAAGTAAATTAATTATAACTACCATAATTTACGAGTTGCTAATAAACTGAACGTCAGAGCATAGTTTTCCAGTTAAATGTGTTCTAAAACAACATTTTTTGGTGAAGGCTTTTAGATCATATTGACAACTGATTCTGACATTACTATTCAAGTAAAATGTAATTCAAACTGCTTAAATAAGAATTCATGATGTTTACCCATTTACAATTCCAAATACCATTGCATGATTTGTCAACTCAAAGACAACTTCAAAGCTAACTATTAAAGTATTCCCCTTTTATGTATTGTTTCGAATCAAATAAGAGAAACACCGGGGAAAACTCACAATTTCCAAGTATTAATTTTCACGCAAACATGCAACCAATTGTGTATGTATGTATGCATGCATTATTATGATTTTTGATATAAACTGCAAAGGAATAGATGTTTAGATACCCGATACATGTTACATGTTTTGAAAGATATGAAAAAAGCAACAATTTAGAAATTATTGAATATCACTGATCACACTTTCTGGTAAACAAAGAATAAACAATTTGTGCATGTTATAGTAAAAAATAAAAAATATTAGAACATATAAAAGAATTTAAAACTATTTTACTGAGAAAATGCAATTTTTGTTTATTATAGTTTGTAAGAAGCAATGATTATCCCTGACTGAAAGTAATTTAATGTACTTACAAGGTTTTGAATTTAGAGGGTTATAAATTTGGAATTAGTGTCTTTTATCATTGAATAAAATTTTTCAACTGCTGTTTTGCTTGATAGGGGGATAAGAATCCAGCAATAGTAAATTGTGGAAATTAGTGAAGAGTATTAGTAAGGAACAGCCTCAGGAAGAACTATGCAATACGATACAAGACACAGGCGGCCGAATTACCCAAACTGATTGCGAGGCTGCTGATATCCTTGGTGCACACTATCAGATAACTAGCAAGCTTAACTTCTCTCATGTTGACAGATATATCACGAAGAGAGCCAGAAACATCGTTCACGGGTGCCGAAGTTCCCTCGAGGGGATACCCATTTTCTCAACTGATTTTGGTTTGCACGAACTCAAGGCTTCCCTCATGGATACTGATATACAAAAATCCCCTGGTCCTGACGGCATTCACGGATACTTCATTGAACATCTGGGTCAGGCTGGAAGACAGAGATTCTTGGACATAATAAACTTATCTTGGAAATCGGGACGGCTTCCCCAAGACTGGAAAAGGGCAACCATCATCCCTATCAGAAAGCCAAACAAAAATGCCAGTTCTCCGAGAGTCATAGGCCCATCGCACTTACATCTATTGCGTGTAAGATAATGGAGAGGATGATTTTAAAGAGACTTTTATTTTATTTGAATTCACGTGGTCTTTTCCCCAGGGAACAATATGGTTACAATTCAGGACATAGTACTACAGATCAGGTGCTTTATTTGACCTAGAGGATTCGAGATGCGCACAATTTGAAGCCTACAAATCACACAGTGGCAGTTTTCCTGAACTTGTCCAGGGCTTTCGATACTGTTTGGAAACAAAGACTTATTACCAAGCTCTTTGACGGTTTTGGAATCTGTAATAGGGCCCTGCCTTGGATATATGATTTTCTAAGAGACAGAGTAATCAGGGTTAGATTTAACAAGTCCATGTCGAATGGTCTGAAGTTGGGACAGGGTCTTCCTCAGGGCTCCGTCCTGAGCCCTATTCTTTTTACACTATTTTTGAGTGGCATCGAGAAAGTTATCTCCAGGAGATGTGAAGTGGGATTGTTTGCGGATGACATAGTCCTCTGGGACTCCGGTGCCAATACTGCTGACCTGGAAAATAATATCAACCAGACTCTAGTTGATGTGTGGAACTTTGCTGAAAACCACAAATTACGTTTTAATCCTTTAAAATCCACTACCAGTTTCTTTACAACCAATAGAAAGCTGTACAATTACCAGCCTAGGATTTTTCTGAACAACCAACCTCTCTTAATGGATAGATATCCAAAATACCTGGGTTTTGTAATGGATTCTGAGATTACAAGCAATAAGCACATCGACCAACTTGTAGAAAAATGCAGAAAACGTCTGACTATCCTGAAATATATATCTGGACGCGACTGGGGAGCAGAAGCATTTACGCTTAGAAATACTTACATCGCGCTCTTAAGACCCATCCTGGAGTATGGCTTCCCAGTTTACTGCTGTGCCTCTAAGATTAACCTTCAGAAGTTTGAGCGAGTTCAACTGAGAGCAACTCGGATTATTACTGGTCTTCGAAACAGCTGTCCGAACGACATTGTTCTATACGAGGCGAATTTGCAACCACTCAGTCACAGAAGAGACTCAAATCTTGTGAAGTAGTTTAATAAACTCTTTAGTTATGGCTCCCAAAATCAAACCTCTGACTTTCTCAGGGGCTGGAATAATAACCAAAGACTAAAAAAAAAAAGTCCCCTTAGTCAGATAACCAGTGATAATGTTATCTCCAATACTGTAGAGTCGCATTCCTTGAACCCATGCATTGACCCATCTAAGGGTTTTAACGGGGTATATTTTCACTCAAATCTTCCTATCGAAGTTAACAAGTCTTCAGATCTTCCTGAGTACCTAAGAAAACTTGATCTTGAGTTGATCAACAGTATCCATGATAATGCTGTGCATATTTACACGGATGGTAGCAGAAATGACAGAACTTGTTCCGGTAGTGGGGTATAGATTAAGTATCAAAACGAATCCCACCAAATCTCAATCAGAAACCCCGACGGCTGTTCCATCTTTCGCAGTGAACTTATTGCAATTAATCTGGGTTTAGATATGGTTCTTTCTCTCCCTGGGAATGAGGAAATCTGGATTTTGTCGGACAGCCGGAGCACCATCCAGCATCTTACTAACTGGCACAGAGTCCATGATAATACAGGAGTAGCTATCTTGGACAAGCTTAGACGGCTCTCCTCATCTCGTGAGATTCACTTACAGTGGATCCCTTCCCACGTAGACCTTGCGGGTAACGAATTGGCTGATGCCCTAGGAAAAAGAGGTACTGACGAGCCTTTGCTTACTCCGGCGTCTCGTATTTATATTGAACTATACTCTAGACATAAAGGCCTTGTTCGGTCTGCATTTGCCATTCCCCCTGTGCACCAGTGGTACCAGGGTAATCGTCCCGGCGGATCTCTATCCCTCCGGTGCAGCAGACTGGAACAAACTACAATAACACGTTTTCGAAGTGGCCAACTAAGATCATTGACATTTAACAACAAAGAAAAGGAATTTCCAATTTGCGCTAAGTGTTCCAAAAGCCAAGCCACTCTGGATCATATCCTTGAGTGCTTGGGACTCGATAAAGAAGACCTTCTGGAGCGAACATTATTGGTCATTGATTTCCTGAGAGTGTACAATGTCATGGACTCGTTTGCGCAATGTCTAGCGCTGCTAAACAACAGGGATCAGCAACAACAACAACAGAATCCAACAACAAACAGTCTAGTGAATGAATCCTTCAAGAACGTCAAGAATATGACCATCGGAATATTGGTTCACTTAAGTCATGTTATTCGTGAGACAGCACATTCACTTTTACGTAATATTCAATATTAATTTTCAGTATAACATTCAATATTTTCTTAGTCTCTATACTCCTATCGACGAAATGCTGCACAGATCGCTAATTACCCTTTATCAGAAACTTAAACTTTTCTACTCACACTTATAAATTGCATACTCCGAACAGAAATAACGTCTGTAAATATATTTATATGTATGTACTGATATCGGTTTCATTCTATTTGTCAGACGACGAGTGAGTAGCTTAGGTGGGGAAGGAAGAAGTTCTTATAAATTTACTAATTTCTAACGATTTATTTACACAGATTTGGATTATTTACAGAGTACTTTAAGGTAGCTCCTTCATAGTGAGCTCCTTCATACAAATCTCCTCTCAATTACTTGTATATCTCTCTCAACATAACATATTAAGCACTGCCATCTAGTGGCCACTCATTTTTTAAGTAATAATACAGTTTGATGCTAACAGTTCATATGCATTTTATTAAATATTTTTTATAATTAATGAAAATAAAATTTATTGAATTGTCTACAATTTACATTTTCAAAATTTAATTGAGAAAAAAATATCAATTAATTGTAAAAATTTTACAATTTCTTAATAAGAAATTATAATGTTCATTTATTTAGAAAGTTCAAAGTGAAATTCATTATTATGTGTTTGAAATCGAGATTTAATTATTGATCTTTATTTTCAAAATTAGCTTTGACTGTATCATAAATAAAGAGTCAAAATTTTATTCTGTAGCTAATTTTGAAAAATTATTTCTTCATCTGTAATAGTTCATGTTATTTCATTCACTAGTAGTCGTTATTATATATATGTATTATAGAAAGATTGAAAATTTTTATTCATTAAGATAATTTAATTCATTATGGTAATTCAGAAGATCACTACTCCCAAATTGTAAAATTAAGAAAAAAGTGTGAACTTTCTCTATAAAGATTAAATTGAGCATTTAATTCATAAATGTGCATTTCATAAATGCTTTTTTTACTAAGAATTATGCTAAATTCCAATAGTTTGTTAATTTTTGAAAAAATTAAATGAGAATGATTGTTTTAAAAGATACTTTCTACGTGATGTGAATAACGCTTGATTTTTTTAAACAATTCTTTTTAATATGAAAATACTATATTAGAATGACCATTTTAAAATTGTAATAAATGCTAGAAATAAGTAAAAAAATAATTATTTTGACCACAACAATAAATTGTTTACTTTTTTTTATTTTTTCCCAAAAATATAGAATTACGATAAGCAAATCCTTCATGCAACCATTATAAAATGCTTCAATGATGAACATGTAACTAACTTTTTATTAAACTCTTTTAATCAATGTAAATTTTGATTATAAAAACTACGCAATAAACTACTACATAAATACAAAGTTTTTACATTATTAATAATTATGTGTAAGAACTAATAAAAAAGTATGTATATTAAGACTAAAAGAAAAATTCTTGTAATCTCACTATCCTTAATTACTTAAAATTACCTAATAATTAACAAATAATTTTCGATATGTATATGAGCTTTAATTAATTAATAATTACAGGAAATAAATTTTACTTAAAAAGCCATTAAATTAGAATTAATATCAGCGATTCTCATTTTGATTCAAAAAACAATTTAATGCCGCTTTAGTTATTACTGAGAAACTCTTATCAAATTTTTATTTATTCAAGCATACTAAAATTTTGTGATTAGATATAAAATTTCTATAAATATTAATTTTGTAATAATCAAGTTAAATAATAAAAATACTGCTTTTCAACATATGTATTTTTAGAGAATTGTTGAAAACTATGCATGAACATTTTTCCACAGTAAAAATATTTTAATTTCAAAATGGAATTTAAATTAATATTTTTTAAAACTTTTTTATAATTGTCAAAAAAGAGCTTTACAAAATATTAATTAATAATTGGGAATTTTTTAATTATAACGATATATTACCACAGCGTGTAATTACTTAAACATGACTTCCTTTTTAGTTTTTTACAAAATTAATTTAGTAAATGTTGCAATGTAAATTTAATTTTTAATTACCTTTGAAATTGCGTATTTTAAAAAAATTTCATATTAACAGAATTTTTTCGAAAATTTTGAACAAAAAAAGTTTTATTCACTGATATTTATGATAATTAATACTACTTTTCATGGAAAGATGAAACAAAATTTTATCAAAAAATGTAGGAAGAAATAATCGCAAATATTATTAAAAGGGAATCTTGAATAACTTAATATTGCATTTCAATTTATATTCTTATGCTTCTAAAAATTAAACTTCCATTTATAAGTGTATCTGAAGAAATAAAAGGTAAGGAAAGAAAAAGTAGAAATAATTGCGTCATTAAGTGAATATTAATTTTAATTTATTCATTTGTAAAAGCAGGAGAATATTAAGGAGAAAATATCCTTGCACAAATTCATTTTAAAGTAATGAATTGGTAAAATATCAAAAATTTGCTTTAAAATAAAATTCAAAATCTTAAATATTTTTAAAGCAAAAATATATTTTCCATTTACTCTTTCGCTGTATTAGCTGAGAGAAAATAATTGTGTAGTGTTCCGATTAAAAATGTCATTTTTTAATAGAAATTTTATTAAAAATACCAAAATTTATTTTTAAATACATGTAAACACGTTTCTATATTATTTGGCTAATAGAAAAACTTCCAATAAAATCTTTCCTTTTTAAATACACATGTTTACGTGTATTTTAATATGAAGGATATATTGAAGAAAAATTTACTTAATTTTTCTACCATCTGCAGTTATATATCATAGATTCAGAAATTATTCTTCTATTAATATTTAAAAATTACTTATATTTCTACTACGTTCACAGCCTTAAATTTATAGTTTTTAATTTGAAACAAAATATATTATTATTAATATATTTTGAATTTTTTGAAGTTATAAACGTATGTGACTAATAATCAGTTTTAATAAATTACGTTTAGGAAAATATTAAAGTAATATTAATTATTTCACTAATGAAATTTTCAATTTTGGCACTGAATATTCCGTAAAACCAAATGTATAAACACATGTTATAAAAAAACTAATTAATTAATGTATAGATATTAATCCGCACAAACGTTGAAGATTTTTCATTTCAGATATACTTTCATTATGAGAGATAGTACACACATAAAATTCATCTTTAAAATAAACTTTGACAAAAAATAAACTAATTAATCATTCAAGGTTTATCATTTCTATGCTTAGGAGTATCTGTCTACTTCTTAGTATTGTATTGATACAAATATTAGAATTGCTTTAAACACACATGTTGCTCTTGATTATAAATTATAAAATCGTAAAACAAACATAAAATTAGAAAAGAAAGATTTCACCAAGAAATGATTCATCAATTTGTATCTGAGAAGGTAAAAAGCATTTTATTAACAAATGCAAAGGACGTGACAGTGAATCTGTATCAACAGCTCCTGAATTATGAATGCTCATCTTCTTTTACAGTGGTAGATATGGGGATAGATACCAGTAGGTATGCTCGTACAGCCGCATCTTCTTTTTCCTGAATATCCATATATTTATTGGAAAATAGTGTATGGTTTCATTTTAACATAAATTACCCATTACTGCTAAATTTTTATGCAATAGCGTATTGTGATATAATATATGATTTGTTTCTCGTTATGTCTTAGGGATTTACATTTCTATTTTTTTAAACAAATCACTTCATTTAAGTTATTCTCGGAGAATAATAAATTCTACCCAACATCAAGGAACTGCCTTAATGGATTTATAATTATTTATATATTTTAATGCTCATTCCACAATTCTTAAAAGCACATACATTGCATTATAGCCATAATTCAGCTTACAAACAATCTTCAGTCGTATAAGTTATTCATAAAAAATTCACTAGATGTAAAATCATTTACTATAACGATGAATTTTTAACACCTTCGCACAAAAAATCTTCTAAAATTTCACTATTTCCATAATTGAGTCCTATATTCTATGTTTTGACATTTTTTTTCAACAACTAACTCATTTTTTTGTTTTGCTCTTATATATATATATATATATATATATATATATATATATATATATATATATATATATATATATATATATATATATATATATATATATATATATATATATATATATATATATATATATATATATATATATATATATATATATATATATATAGAGAGAGAGAGAGAGATATAGATATATATATAGATAGATAGATAGTTAGATATAGATATCAGTCATAAAATATCTGTATCACAATTATTCCAATTGTATATAAGCATTTAAATTTTAGGTATTGTCATAATATTAAAATTCTTCCTTTTAACATTAAAATATGTCATATACTTCTCTTTGCTTAAGCATTGGCATATAAAAGTACTATCCAAAATAGATTTAAGAATTAAACAAATGAATTGTATAAATAGTTATAATTTTATATAATGAATAAAATCATTATTATCTTTTAAATGTTTTAAATCTTTGAGTAAAGAAGTTAAGTTTTCCAAGGTTTTTCTCACATGAAATGCATCATTTAACTACAACATATAGAGGTAAAAGATATTTTTAACGTTTATAAATTATCCTTTATCTTTTTCTTTTTTTATTACTCTTATTATAAACATACAAAAATTGGTCATTTTAGAGGTTTATGAATCTATTTAAAGTGTCATCAAGTTCTATCACAAAAACTCTTAGTATACTTTCTGGACGTTAATCTCTCTTGTAGTAAATATTTTTTATCATAACAATAACTAATTTTCTAAATCAAATTAAAAACGTAAAACATATTTTTTCTAAAATATTTCTATTATGCTTGTTAATGGGAAAGACCTCAGAGTTATGTTTAACCTAACTTAATGAATTTATAAAAATACACTACAGCGGATAATCAAATTAAAATTATTTCTTCTATGATGACTACTTTTAGAAAATATTATTTTCACATACGAAATCAACATATTTTTGCTCCAACATTAAGCGGACTATACATAACATTAATATGAATAAGCATTCATTAGAATCATTAAGACACAGAACTTACACATTTCTTGCTAAAACATTTCATAAAAGTTTTCGTTTTTATTTTATAGTTATATTAAGTACAAATAAAGTAATTTTTTTAGATTTATATTCATTACGTTTAATTTTTGATCACTTATTTGAATCGATTTGAAATCCTTAAATGCATTTAAACATTTCTTTCGTAATTCTGATGAAAGATCGTAATTACGTGACACAACTTCATACAATATATATATATATATATATATATATATATATATATATATATATATATATATATATATATATATATATATATATATATATATATATATATATATATATATATATATATACTTTAACTTGAAAAAATGCAACTTGCGCTTATTATTTGATCATTATTCACATAATGATATCTTGTCAGGAATAATATCACACATCATATTTTTGGTGCACATTTTTAAATATTTAAAACAAAAAACTTTTATAAAAAACGATATTGATGAAAATGATATGTTTAGAACTCCCTTGCAACCTATTGCTGCCAATGCAATTTTTTAATTCCCTCTGAAAATAGCCCCTTCAGATAAAAAAAAACTAGATAACATGATTTATTGACCATTTTGAAAATTAAAATAGCTCTTTATTGTCAAACAATGATTTGATATTTATCGATTCTTCTAAAAGTGTCCATAAATTTGAAAATGCTAATTATAACAGTAACCAAAAAAAAATTTTATGCAAATAAAGTTTTTCAATGATAGTTTTGCTTTGTATCTGGCAGTTTCGTATTTCTCCTTTAAATTATGTTATATTATCAAATTCCTTATTCTGTCTGAATAGAGAGAGAGGGAAAACTCTCTTATCCTCATTCTCTAATATTATTCAGTACATTGGGTTAGCTTCGGTAAGGCATACTATATTTGCAAATCTATTTGGTTAGTTTAGATTTCAGAAACCATTGGTGATAACAAAATCGATTGATTTGTAAAATCGAGTATTTGTAGACCCATTGTACATTTTAATTTCTCTTGAAGACTTATTCACGAGATTATAAGTGCATTTTAAGGTCAAAATAGCTTCAAATTGTGCAGAAGTAAATAATCCAACTATTTTTTCTCACACAACTCGGAAACGTATTTTAATACTTGTTAATTTTAATCTTGAAGAGATTTAGTAAGCTAAAACCAGACTCATTCTATGTGGACAAAAATTAAATTAAATTGCTTCGACTTTCTTTTTTCAAGTAAATCCCTTTATACAAAAATAACAAGAATGAACAACATATGCCTTTCATATACTCCTCTCAGTCAACAAGGAATTCTCTCAGGGCAAAACGTAAAATCGAAGTCTTTTTTCTTCAATTATTCGTTTGTCTACAACTTACAGTCATAAAATTGATGGTACATTTTCTTCATTTGAAATCAATTAATATATTTTAATATTCAAGTACTTTAATTTTAAACATCATAAATTCTTGTTAGTGTCCAGCATATTATTTTAGTCCCATGTGATTCTAGCTATCTTATGACTATTTATTGACAAGTGCTTTGTTTCTATCCCATGCGAGAGAAATCAATATTGATTATCATAATATCACTTAGATTCATCAATACATCATTTGTTGCAATGTTCCATTCTATAATTCAGTCTTATTCATTACGATCCACAAATCTCCAAGTACAATTCTCTAAAACAATTTTTATGTAGCAAAATATGTAAACATTTTAGAAAGGTTTCACGTGTTATGATATCAACAAAAACGACAGAACGAATTGATATGTACTTTAAATTCTGTGTGTAAATATATATGAATGAATTTTAAATAGTAATGAATAGGGTTAATTATAAAATTTCTTCTATCATATGTAAATGGAATTACGTCGTATGTAGATTTTTCAGATCTTTCTTACAGGGCTAAATTTTGTCAGTCAAAATTTTGTCAAAACTTTTATTAAATTTATTCCTTTTCTAAACGTGCGATAATATAGAATGGGAGAATTTAAAATTAATGTTTTCGTTTTTTTAACTTTTTATTTAATCAATGTGTTTTTATATTTGACCTTTTTCAAAATTCATAATTTTAAAACAATTTCAAGAATAATGTTCTCTTTATAAAAGAAAACATTTATGCGATACTAAAACATTTACAAAAACTCTATTTTCAATCTCAATATCGAACTTATTTTTCCAAAAAAAAGTATAATTTGTAATTTAACTTAAGATAGCTAATTTTTTACAATCTAAATAGTATAATTGATAAGATAAACAAATACAAATATTATATATGTATATAAAACTAATTAAAAATAATAGATGAAATAAATAAATTAAAAAATACAGGATTGCAATATTAACAGATTTCATATTCATTATCTATAAGTTTTACGGTTACGAATAAAGTTTTATGCTTAAATTTTATGTATTTGAAAGTAAAAGATGCACAAATAATTTTCTTCGATTATGATTAATATATTTTATAACGAAAATGTCTGCCATTAATTGAAAATTTAAAAGTCAAATAGTTAATAATGCAACATTGGTTAAAGTTTGTTTTGAGGGAAAATTAAATTTGCGCGTATAAGAGAAACTTCGAGTTATTTCTGATTCTCTGATAGTCGTATATTTGTTCACATTAATTCTCAAACTTTCAGAAATATCAAATCTCTCTAGAATCTCATTAAAGTCAAAAATTATATCAAAAAAATCCACTGATACTTTATTTCTATTTTGTATAAGTTACCATAAAGTTCAATAAATCATACAATTTGAGACAAAAAAAAAACTTAATTTTTCCACCAACAATCATAGATAATTCAATTTTACAGCCATAAAAATCAGGTCTTAGCAAAATAATGCCTCTGGCTTATTTTTTTCTTTCTTTGTGGAGTGGATGAGTAGGAATAAGGTTTATCTTTGGTTTGGAGAACTAAGCTGAAAATAGCCCCCCTTCGTTAATCTGAGCCGCAGCTAGAAAATACGCCCCGCGAGATAATCTCTTTCACTTAGCTTCGAGGAAAATGGGAAAATCTAGAATGTTTTGCCATTAAGAACAACAACAAAGTGCTCGCTGAAAGTCTATTTTCTGGCAAGGTAATCACTAGGGAATGTAAGACGAATAATGAAGCGAAGAAAAGGACTCTTAAGAAAATACTTGCAAGCCAAACAGAAGGCCTTAGATCGATATTCAAACATTCCGTATAATCGTGGTGATGTGAGAATTCTATTAAATTTCAATCACCTTAACAGAATTCATAAATTTAGTTAACGTATTTTCATTAATAACTTTTTTAAGATATGGAACTCTTCTCGATTTCCCTTTTGGATTAGTTTTACAGAGCTTCATTTATAAATATTCCCTAAGGATCTTTTAGAAGATAAGCATTTCTTTTAAAGGCTATAAGCTTTAGTCTCAGAAAAATTATCTATGAGAAGAAACACAATTCCTTACCCAAAAGAAGGCAATATTACTTTAGTGAACTAAATTATATTATTTACTTGAATATATGTTACTAATTTTTCTTAATCTATAAAAAAACATTATTAAAGTATTTTCGAAAATAATAATTTAAGGTTCAAAAACATTAAGAACTTATTCTATCTCATTTTTCAGATATTATGGTTCAAAGAATAAAGATGGAAGCTGTTTAATAACAAAAATTTAAGTTTTAAAATTCTTAGTAGACCATGCTGGATGAAAAATTTAAACTTGAAATTTATGAAATACTTATGAAAATGTCCTTTAAAATATCTAGCTTTAAAAATATCTCAGACACTTAATAGATATGAATCTATGATTTGATGATGAAAGCATAATATTCTCTCTCATTTTATCCAGACTAAATATTAAACTCTAAAACAAAAAAAACAACGCACAAAGAATGAGTAATACAAATTGGACACAAATTGACATACACATGTTTCGTGGAAAATACAATTTTTTAAAGTTTGGTGATCAATGAATGAACACGTAAATTTACAGCGTATTTTTAATAAGGCACTTGGCAAGATGTTAAAGAGAAACAGTTTTGATTCCAATTTATGTCTCGCATACAGATGGACGAAAATGTGTTCAGATATCAGCATCTGAAAGAGGACTTGTATTCGGGATCAAAGGAGCTGGTTGGTGTAATCGGCGAATCTCTCGACATTTGGATAAAAGCAATGTCACTTAGACGACGGGTGAACCATTGTCAAACACAGTGTCAAGAAGGAAGCGGTTGTCCAAGAGAAACGACTGAATGTACAGACAGAGTAATCATCAGCGTGCCACTAACAACCAGATTCATCATTATCATAAATTCGACATAAAACTGGTTCTTCAGTGGCCGCAAAGACCATTGATAAATGGCTCAGAGAAAAAGGCTGAGCTCTTAGCTCCTCTTGCAATGACTACTATTGACCTTTGTATACTGGAAAACCTGTTAACAATGGTATCAAGCTCATTAAACTTGGTATGTTACTGATAGGAGTAAAATTATCTTCAGTGAGAGATGAGTACCACTTTGAACTGAATTTCATGATCATCGAAGATATGTCTGGAGATACTCCGGACATCGGTAGAAAAGCAATCTGACTGTCTACCACCAACCAGATAGGATTGTCTGAAGTGCCATTTCATTCGATAGTAGGACCCTGTGCGGAGGTTGCATTAATTAAATACAAAAGAATTGTAAATAAGCGTTTATTTTGCTGCGTGTTTTCACAGCGCTGTTTTTCGTAAGAGTACAACATTAAAACTTACAAGAAAAAAGGTTGCCGTAAATGGCGTGATTACAGAATGCACCAAGGAAGGTGCTCCGTAGCCAAGGATATACATAACAAATACGGAACATCCCGCCCGACGTTGAAATATGCATACGTTTCAAAGAAAATATAAAGTTACAAAATATACATTAATTGACATATAAACACAAAGTAACACAATAATTATAACAGTAATAATGAATACAATTAACATATAGATTTAACAAATAAGATTAAGCATTTCAATTTGACTGAAAATTATCCACAATAGGCAAAATGCAAATTTTAGATATATGTCTTCTAATATTTGACTTCGCCGTGTGTATATCTGCTACTCTGACATTGCCGTCGGGCCCTGAAATTACCTTGGTGATTCGACCTAAAGGCCACTGGTAAGTTGGAAGCTGAATGTCCTTTATTAACACTAACATACCAGGATTTAAATTTTGTTTTTTAAGCAGCTACTTTGAGCGCTGTTGTAAATGTTTTGCCAGTGTTTCCAAATAGTTTGAACTAATTTTTGAGTCCTTTGCCATCTAGTAAGTAGATTGTATCCCTTATCAATGAAGTTGGGTTCTGGGATAGAATTTATAGGCTTTCCTATTAGAAAATGACCGGGAGTTAAAACTGAGAATTCGTCAGTATAGGTGGGTAAAGGAACAAGGGGTCGTGAATTAAGGATCCCCTCAATTTGAGTGATTACTGTAAGAAATTCTTCTAGCGTTAGTCTTGAGAAGCCTACCACTCTTTTAAAATTATATTTAAAAGATTTAACTCCCACCTCCCAAAGACCACCAAAGTTGGGAGCCCTTGGGGGCAAAACTATCCAACTGATACCTTCGGAGGAAAGTATATTCGAAACTTCTTCTCCTAGCATTAATTTGTATAAGCGTTTAATCTCTGCAGAGCGCCTGTAAAATTAGTCGCATTATCGTTGAAGATAACGGAGCTTTTTCCCCGACGCGCAAAAAAACTTTTCAAAGTAGCGATTAGAGCTTCAGAAGTTAAGTCGGAAACAAATTCTATGTGTACAGCCATGGTTGCTATACATATAAATAAAGCGACATATAATTTTTGTAGAGTATCCTTTCTCTGCCCCTTGTATTTTACTTCAAGGGCCCACATAAGTCGATGCCTATGTTTAAAAATGCTGAACTAGGGGTAACTCTTTCAGCAGGAAGGTCTCCCATAATCTGATTTGCGACAACTGGCTTGTTTCTGAAGCATTCTATACATTCGTGAACTACTTTGCGTGCTGCACTTCTGCCACCAATGGGCCAATACTTTAAACGAACAGTATTTAGAAGGGCTAGGCGGCCAACATGAAAATCTCGTTTGTTATAACATTGAAAAATGAGTTTAACTAAATTATTTCCAGCCAGCAGAATTATAGGATGTTTTTGATTAAATTTTAAATTAGAATGCGCAAGTCTGCCACATACTCTAATCAATCCATCGGATGGATCTATGAATGGATTAAGAAATTTTAACTTACTTGATGGGATGGGCAATCCCTTTTCTAAAGCAGATATCTCCGGAGAAAAATACCTTACCTGAACCATTTTTAAAAGCACATTTTCTGCGTTTTTGTATTCTTCTTGTTCAAGGAATCCCCTTTTCCTTTCAGAAAATTTACAATTTCGGAGGAACCTTAAAATAAATGCTAGAATTCTGATTAGTCTATGAAAATTATTAGTGATATTGAGTAAATCATTTAAAAATTTAGAGTCATTAATTGAAGTTAATGTTATTTTGGAAGTAGGCTTGAGTTCATCCATGAAAAGTTTGTCGTTTGAGCCACTAGAAATATATACGGTCTGAAAGGCAGGTAAATTTAATTTTGAAATGTCTGGTCCTTTAAACCACAATTTGCTGGCTGCAAGAGCTTTAACATTGAGTCCTATGGAAAGTAAGTCAGCAGGATTATGCTCTGATGGAATGTGCTGACATTGAAAGTTTTTTTAGAGTTGCTGAATTTGAGCCACTCGGTTGCTAACAAATGTCTTGAGTAAGTGTCAAGGAGAGTTTATCCATGCGAGGGCTATAGTTGAGTCCGAATATAGTGAGACAGAGTCTATTTGCAGTCTTATTGAAGCAATGACTTTCTGGGTGAGTTTTGAAAGAAGCAGGCAGGAGCAAATCGCCAGTCTTAGGATAGTCACAGATTTTGTTGGGGCCACCCGGGATTTACTGCACAAAAGCTGGCTAGTTGTTTCATTTGTATTGGATATAGTTTTTATGTAAATCACAGCACCATATGCCTTTGAAGACGCGTCTGCAAATCCATGTAACATTACGAGTTTTGTAATAACTTGCAAAAAATATCTGGGAACATAAAATGGATTCTAAATCTGGCAGAGATTTTAAGAAGTTTTCCCATTGCTTGGACACATCTGGTGGTAGAATTTCGTTCCAATCCAGTTTGAGCAACCACAGTTGCTACATGAATATTTTTGCTTTGGCAATGATCGGTCCTAGGAGTCCAAGGGGATCATATATGCGAGCAATTTGTGAAAGCACATCCCGTTTAGTATAATTGCAATCTGTGCTGGAGCTAACCTTCAACGTAAAGGAATCATTTGAACTGTTCCAAAACATCCCTAGAGTTTTGATCATTATTTCCTCAAAATTTCGATCAAGCGTGTATTCCTTAAGTTCAATTGATGAAGCTTTGTTGGAACACCATTTGTGCAAAGACATATTTCCTCGTTTGAGCAGCTGGGTTAATTCTGATTTGAGTTTTTCAAACTCGGAAATTTCTGAAGCACCGGAGAGACAATCGTCCATGTAAAAATCTTGAAGTACGATCTTTGAAGCTAAAGGAAAGTCACCTTCCTCATCTAGAGCAAGTTGTTGCTAAGTATGGAGCGGATGCGGTTCCATATGTAACCGTTCGTAACTTAAAAATTTTAGTGGGTGTGGTTTTACTATTCTTCCATAGAATTTTTTGAAGTTTATTTTGCGAAGGATTAACCTCAATCATTCGGAACATTTGTCTTATATCTGCAGTAAATGCATAAGCGTGTTTTCTAAATCTTATTAGAATTGAGAAGAGATCTTCCTGTAGCACTCCTCCCTTGCTTAATAGATCGTTTAAAGAATTTCCACTAGACGTTTTATTACTCGCGTTGAAAACTACACGAAGTTTAGTAGTCTTATTTGATGGACGTAACACACCATGATGCGGTAAGTAGTACCCGTCTTCAGTGTTTGAATCTTCTTTCAATTCTTCCATATGTTGTAATAATTCATACTCACTGAGAAAATCTGAATAAAGAGTTCTCATAGTGAGATCACGTTTTAAACGCACCCATAACTGGTCCAGTCTTTTTGATGCGATTGCTTTAGAATGTCCTAACATATCTTCGCAAGAATCGGGTTTGAATGGCATTTCCACCACGAATCTACCATTCAGTTTTCTATAGTGGGTTTTTGCGAAATGGTCGTTACAATACTTTAAATCATCGTTGCAAGTTTCATTAGTGTCTCTACCTACTTCTTCAATTTCCCAAAAACGTTTGAGAGTTTTATTAAGAATATCTAAGCGTTTAGTTAAAAACATTGTTTTGGAGTATTGTAAGTAGGATTGTCTGAAATAACACCTGAAACAAGATAACCAAACAACTTGATTGTAAGAATAACTTGTCATCTATCGTTATTTTATCTTCCTTCAATAATGAAAAGAACAATTCTGCACCTAAAAGAATATCTATTTTTTGAGGAATATAAAATGATGAATCTGCTAGTTTAATTTCACTTGAAATTTTTAAGTTTGAAATATTTAATCTTCTAGAAGGTGTGAAACTAGTAATCTTAAGAACAATTAATAAATCCACTTCCCATAACGAGTCCTTATTTTCATTCGACAAAAAAGTTGAAACCTTTTTTTTTTTACGTTTACAGATGTATCATTCAAACCGGCAATTGGAATATTGGTTTTTTCTTATTTCAGACCCAATAAATCTGCGGGGGTGGAGGAAAGGAAACACGACTCACTGGCAGAGACAAAGACCCTTCTTAAGGGTTTGAATTCCCCCCAAGCGTCTCTGACATGCATTATTGCAGTGTTTATTAGAATGCTTTTCTTTCCGTTACAGAAAAACGAAAGTCGAGGGTTTTCGGGCACTTGCTTATCGATGGATTCTGAACTGTTAATTTGCTGATTTCGCTCTTGATATTGCGTAGGCGTCAATGGTACGGGTTCATTCTCTTAGTGACTATTTGTCATAAGCGGTGTGGAATATTTATGAAGGAGCGTGTGATGATCTAATTTCTTTTTACAAACGAAACAAGAACTTTTAGATTCACATCTTGCTAATGAATGATATCCACTTAAGCAATTTTTACAAAGCCTACTTTTTTAATTAAATCTAATCTTTCTGATAATTTCATTTCTTTAAATATGTTACAGTGATACAGAGCTTGTGTTTGTATTTTACAAGCAATACACAATTTATGAGATTTGTCAGAGTTAACAAAAAAAGATTTCGATTTGTCAGCATTGAATTTAGACCTAATGTTTGTTTGTATATTTTTTAAAATTTGACATCTCCTTTATAAGAATTCCAGGAAATCATCGAATTCAGGTACATTGTTATCTTTCAATGTTAATTCAAATTGTTTGCGAGATTCTCTATCTAATTTATCAAGTACAATGTTTAATAACAAAGCATCAGATAATTTATCTCTTGCGAAACCTAAAAATTTTAATGATCTAAGATTCTTCGAAATAGTATCTAGAATATTGCGTAAATCTTTGCCCGATTCTTGTTTTAAGGGATATAGATTTAAAATATTTTTGATATGACAATTAACAATTATTCTTTTGTTTTCATATCGTTGTTCTAAAGCTTTAAGAGAGATGCAAAGTTATCGTCTACAGTTTCTATGATTTTAGCTTCTCCCTTAAGTGATCCACGTAAATAATGTTATTTTTCATTTTCAGTAAGTTCAGAGTTTCACTAATTAAGCTATTAAACTGAGTTTTGAATAAGTTCCAATCCTCATATTTTCCGCTGAAAAACGGAAGTGGGATTTTCGGAAGTTTTATAAAAGCTTTTTTAGGTTGATCACTTATGATACATTCATTATCTTTATTTTGAACAGAGTCAATATTTATAATTTTTAATTTATTAATAGAGGTTTTGAGGCTTACCTCTAATTTTTGAATCTCATCGTCTGCTTCGGTAAGAGAGTCCTCGATCTTTTGGAATTCTTCTTCTTTTGAAATTTTATAGTACTCATCTCTTAGCGCTTCGAATCTCTGTTGTATCGAAAGTAAAATGTTCAATTTAATCTGAAGCTCAGGAATGTCCATATCATCTTGTCCTTCTGTGAGGACATTATTTAATTTTCTCAGCTGGCTTTTGATGCCGCCGCGCTTTCGATTTAGCGGTGTGACGTCTGTCATCCTAGCGATCTGAATTTATTATTTTAAACTCAATTATAAAGTATAAAATTGTTTATTCCATAGAATCTGGTTCACCTCCGGGTCGCTAAGGACCAAAATGTGCGGAGGTTGCGTTAATTAAATACAAAAGAATTGTGTAAATAAGCGTTTATTTTGCTGCGTGTTTTCACAGCGCTGTTTTTCGTAAGAGTACAACATTAACGCTTACAAGAAAAAAGGTTGCCGTAAATGGCGTGATTACAGAATGCGCCAAATCATCTTAGTACAGGATACGTGGAAGTCATTCAGCGCCCCATTTTATTGCCCTTTCGGATTCGATTTTATTGCCCTTTCGATTTCGAGATTTGAATGACATCCTAAACTTTCATTTCAGCAGGATATTGCTCGTCTAAAAACGGCTAGAGATCTACTACTTGTCTTTTCATCTTTTTCCTACACTACTTTGGCCTGCACGGTCACCAGATCTCTTCCTATTGAAAAAGTTGGGAACATTATAGACATGGTTCTTCAATCTGCTCAATATTTTGCCGATATTGTGAGCCAATTAGATAGAATTATGCATAATACATCCTACAAGAGGACGCTTCATTGATTAATTAATGATTAATGTACCAACTTCATTGATTAATGTAAAGCCGAATAACATCTTGTATGAAGATCAAAAGTGGACCAACGTATTCTTGATTTGCTCAATTTGTTAAGCTCTTTTTCTTATATAAATAATCCAGCTTTTCTGAAATAGTAATCATTAGTTTTTCTGCGCATGTGTATCACATCAATTTTTATCCTATTTGAAATACGCATTCTTGGTGTGTTGTTTTCTTTTATTAGAGGGTATTTTTAACTAAAATATGTACATGTGAATTAGGAATCAACAACAAAGCCATTATGAAAATTTCGATAAAAATTCCAATAGATGAGTCCAACAACTGCAAAATGAAAAAAAAAATTCATTTTCTAATATGAAAAGCATACACATGCCTCAGATAGTTAGAAATTTGAGAAATTTCTTATGCCAAGAAAAAGATTCATGTGAATAAATGAGAGTGCTGTTATAGAGCAAAGTGTAATGAAAATATAATAGCTGTGATTCATTTGCAAGAATCAAATATGCTCATATATGTGCAAAAGTATTAAAGGTGTCTTATTTCTAAAATGATCTTGATTTTACAAGATATTTTACATGGTATTCGTTAATTGTAGTTTTTATAGTGTCTTTTTTGGGGGGTAGATACTTCTGGATTCTTATATACTTCTTCTAGATGTTTCTGGATAGATACATTTTTGAGATAGATACTTCAGGAAAAAAATAACTTTTCACATAAATTAATGTAAATAAAAAAAAATTTTAAAAATCCAAAGCAGCAGTTAATTAGAAAAATCTTTATTTATAGCACAAGGTAATGGAAATAATATATTCTTATTTTATAATTTCACAAGACAAAAACATTTAGACAGCATGAAACTCTTTTGAGCTCTGGGCAAAACAACTAAATTTTTTCATAAAATAAATTTTAATGATTTCAATATTTTATAACTTTGTTTTCTCAAAAGTTAAATTATATTCTATAGCAACCTTTTATAGATTGATATATTATGGAATTTACATCTGTATCCTATTCTAGCAACAGTTCTTCGAAATTGTCTTATAGAATGTCATGTCAGAAAAATTTCGTTAACGTTCTCACATTTTACACTAAATTCGATTTCCTTTACTGAAAATTATGGAAAAGGTTTCTACAAGTAAATACATTCATAATGATTCCTCACAAAATTAAAAAAAGATATAAACAGTATTTCAATTTATAATATTTACTATCGGCCCTGCATTTTAATTTTTAAATTATCACTTAATCAATGTACATTATTTACATACCAAAAAATATTATTTTTTCATCCCTAGTTATTCACAATAAAATGAGCAAACCAATATTAATCCTTTTTTGGGGGAAGAGGTGACACACCCTGGTCTCTTTAATCTGAGTGAAAGAGTCTCTGTCAAAGAAACTGCACAGATGTCATGGCCACCAGCAGAATCCCTTCAAATTTTTACAGATAATTCAAAGCTGGAAGAAGGGGTCGGCTCAGCTTTTGTAGCTTATAGAAATTCAGTAAAGATGTATGTCTGGAAAACAAAGCTGAGAGAAGATAATTCAGTCTTCCAAGCCGAGGTTTTGGCCATAGGCGAAGCAGTCAAATTTGCCACGCTAGAGAACACCACTGCCACTATTTGGTCTGACAGCCAGGCAGCTCTCAAATTGAGCTGCAATCCATCTTCATCAAGCCCTCTCGTCAGATCACTTCAAAGTTACCTGCTGGATTTTCCTTCTATCCAACTTCGATGGGTCAAAGCTCATGTTGGAATAGAGGGTAATGAGGCAGCTGACATGGAGGCAAAAGAGGCAGCCTCTTCTTCTCTCCATCATGTAGACATCCCCCTACCACGCTGCTCAGTCAAGCACACTCTACAGAACTGGATCAAGGAGAAATGGCAGGACAACTGGTCCAACGCATCTACTGGTCGTCTAGTACATGAAATTATCCCTACAGTTTCCATCAAATCTTTAAATTGGACCAGGAATGAAATCCTTTTCATGACCGGCCATGGCCCATTCCCTACTTATTTCTACAGGGTGTGTCTAACGGACACCCCAAATTGTACCTGTGGTAACGAAGGAGACCCAATACATTTTCTCACGGTCTGCCCACTCACCTCTACATGGCATTTATCAACCCCTGCAAAACAGTGGGTTATTAACTGGAAACGAGCCGTACTCTCTAACAAGACCTCTAGACGAAAACTAAACCAACTAATGGACTTCCTAATTAATCAAGAGTGCTTATTCACGTGGCTCAAGAAGAATCAGCATTGACCCTCCACTGCTAATATCACAAGCCTAAGTACTTGGACTTCTGTACTTAGCCTAAGTGCTTAGACTTTGCTAAGCAATTAGCAGCTTCAACCTATTTTAATGGACTCTTTTCAATTTATGTTTTTAATTTATGAACTCCTCTTCAAATTTTTTTCAGTGTGTTTTTAGTCATTATTTGTAATCCTTCGTATTTTCATACTTTGTCATTCATTCACATTGTATTCTCATCATTTGTAATTCTATGTTTACAAATAATTCTATGTTTACAAATGAAAATTATCATTTGTAATTCTATGTAATTCTATGTAAGTGTGTTACTCCACATATTTTTGCAACTTGTTCCGTTGTTTTCGCTAAAGGCGGCCGGGACACACTAAATCTGGCTACAATGTCCTCCAGGTGAGGTAACTCATCTGGGGTGGCAGGTCAAGTTTTGGGAATCTTCTGCTTGCTTCCTGCTTCAAAATTACTCCATCCGGCTGCTTCTATCCAACTGGTAAAGTCCATCTAAGGGCTAGGTACAGGGAAGTATGCCGGTGCAACAACAACAACAACAACACAATAAAATTTTAAATTTTCATTTTCTTAGAAAATTGAAAATGAAAAATTCTTTATTCTTTGAGGGTTTTGTTCTCCTTAATTCAAGATACTTTGAAATTTTTAATATAAATTCTGTAGAATATATATCTAACTAAAACATCCTTTTCGTTCTATAAATAACGCATTTTTTAGATTATTTAAAACTTATATGATGTTAAGTTAGAGGAAAAGAAATTTATGATTTTTAAATGAAATTCAAAACTTCATTTCCTATACTTCAGATTATCAAACTTGGTCAAATATGCACTGTTTTATTCTATAATGTATTGGCATTTTAAAGGCAGCTTCATATTGCTTCTCTCATAGTAGTCTTGGTCTCCACAGGAGAAAAAATTCTAGTAATCGGGTTTTACAATTTTCTCTTGATGACAACTTCTTATCGCTATGGAATTTCTTCAATGCAAGCATTTCATCTCTTTTTGACCACAATCATTTTTGCAAAATGTTGTCATATGGGACTATTTGTCATCCCCAATCATCATTGGTTTAAGAAATGAATTGATTTCATTCCATTTAATCAAGGCTTTGTAGTTGGAAATTCGAACCATCATCTCCTTTTGTGTTAATTGATATGATAACCGAACACCAAGCTTTTTTTTAAATAACACCTTGTGAAAGTAATTTAAAACTGTTTTATCGTCAATCTTTAGCTGCTGAACTGACATGCTATATCATTGATGATGCGACTGATAACATGCAGGTCATCTTTAATAGATTCTGTTACTTCATCAACATTCTCGACAACATGCCTACATATGCCAGGTGCATCTTTAGCATCAATGGTAAATGAATGGAATGGACGAAACCAAAATTGTGCATTGTTAGCTGTTGCATTATTGGGACCATAAACATCGTTCACAATTTTAACCACCTGTCTTACATTTTCGACTTTATCAAAAAATCCTAAGAAGAACTGAAAGATGTACTGAGTTTTCTTTGTTGACTTCCATTGCAAAAAAAATCAAAATTTTTAGTGCGAAATGTCACCCTTACAACAAGCATAAATTGGAAATAAATTTTTTGATCGATTCTTTACAAGATATTGATCATCACATATATCTAGCCAAAAAATTTACCCTGGTTTCTTTTTCTCCAACTAAATATTTATTAATCTTTAACAAAATGACAATTGTTCTTTGAAAAACAACACTTAGGCTTTTAATTATACAATAAAAATTCCCAAATTTTTGTTACTCTGAAAATGTTCAATATACATTAATATATAATTTTCAATTTAATATGGTAATAACTATAATTTGAAATATAAATTTTATGCTTTAAAATAACATTGCTACTCTACAAAGTAAAGTACAGCACATTTCACAATAATTCTAATAAAATTCAGGCAATACTTATATGATAACAAAATTTGATATCTCAAAATATCCAAAATCATAATACAATAGATTTAGCTTCATTTAGAAGAGCTTTTAAATGTTATAATGAAGTTACCTAGATATTAAAATTTTTATTTGCAGAATCAGGATAAATATCATATGAGTAGACAGGTTATATTAGGATTAGTTAAAAAATCATTAAAATGGTATTTTGATTCAGGAAATATTAATTTGAACAATATAAAATAGATTTTTTCATAGTATTCGGCAATTTTAATACATAAATTTTCATTTGCCTCGTTTAGAGAAATGAAACAAACAATATTTACCGAAGAAAATGACGATGAGAATTCAATTTTAACTTAGATATGTTTACATAGAGATTAATATTTCTATTGTGAAAAACGTTTAGTTTTTTTTTAAGTAATTTGTTTTATTTGAATGCAAGATTAAAAAGATTTTTAATGAAACTTAACGTTGTAAAAGTCCAATTTATTTAACACCATATTTGTTCTGGTGCTGTTCCTTTTTTTAAGTAATTTACGCGTGATTAAATATTAAGAATTGATTGGCTATAATTCAAGATACTATATACTGATATTATAATACATGAATGGATTTGCGCGAATGCATTGGATTATTATCAAAGATATATGGAAAAATCTGTTTAACATAAGTTTCTTATTAGATTGAGACAGAAGTTCAGCCAATCAACATTCCAGTTCAAAAGGAAAATTCGGAAAAATTTAAAGAATATACTTCTTCATTCCATATAATGACTGTCACAGGTATTGCGAATCTTTATTTATTATATATAACGTAAAAGAATTCCATATTTCAGGGAATCTACAATAAGAAAGATTGGTGAGATTTGGAATACTTTGTTAAAAGATTTCCATATGACCTCTGCAGAATAAATTTTGGAATTTCAATTTAATGGGCGAATATAAGTCACTTGTAAAAACATTCAATGCTCATTAAATATAAATTTCAAATAGTAAAGTAATAATCTATTATTTGAGAGGAGTATTTTTTGCTGGCTAAAACCATGAAAGAAAAACACATTTAGCGCAAAATATAATTAATATTATTTATATATACAGATATGATATATATATTTTACAACGGCGGGCACTTGATGACGAACCCTATGCCACAACAAGACCAGAAACTGCTCTCATTTGTCGTTACCCAGCGAGCACCTGTGAACCAAGTCACATACACATATCATATATATGTGTGTGTGTGTGTGTATATACATATATATATATATATATATATATATATATATATATATATATATATATATATATATATATATATATATATATATATATATATATATATATATATATATATATATATATATATATATATATATATATATATATGAAAATTCATACAATTGTGTGAATTTTCACACTAAAACCTTATATACTCACTAAAATATACAGTGATTTAAAATGAAAATATGCTAAATATCTATTAAGCAAATTAATTAAATTTCAGTAAAATCACAATAATTTTAGATTTAAATTTTATAATAAGATGTATTTCCGTTTAAGTATATGTATGATGAGCTTCTCTTGTATCTCAATTAGTTATATAATGCTTACGAATCCTGAAATAATTGTCAATGAATATCTCTTGTTACATATTAAGTATACATAAAAATATATTTATGATATTAAGAAAAGCGATGCAAAATTATTTATTTATGTGAGTAAAAATATTTTCTTCTTATATCTACCAGAAAACAAAAATAAAACAAATTATTAAATTTTTCATACCTCAAAATCCTACAGCTTGCTCTACATGAAATTAATTAAGTCAAGGATTTGGAAAAAGGTTCAGCTGTCAAACATTAATACAGACTTCTTAAAATCGTTTGAATTTCGTTCAACCACATACTTATATTTTACCATATAGAGAAGAGGGTGTTAACGAATTACCAATTAGTTTTGTGCAGGGTAGCTTTGAAGAACTATAATATATTCAAATATTCTATACATAAACAAGAAAACAAATTCTAGATCAATAATATTTATCCAAAAATTAATATCAACAATAGGAGAAAATTTTGAGAGAAGAATTATAACTAATAAATGTTGAAAATTTCATACTGAGTAAGCACAAGCAGATTTCGTGTAAAGAATTTTTGAGCGATATTATTAATCTTGATTTTTTATTTAATTTCAAAATTAAAAGAATGAAAAATTTCTTTGTAAAATTTTCGTAAACATTCTCACAAATTTAATGGCTTATGTATTTTTATTTGCAAGTAAGTTTGAAATTAACAATTCTTTAAAAAATTCTTAAGAGGTGCGGTTTTAAAGTATTTCAACTCACAGAATGATAAAAAGCTGTCATTTTATTCTAAATGAACATCAAGTCATTATTTTCAAGTTATTGCATAATTTGTTTTTATATCAAGTTGTTACATAATCATTACAGGAGTATTTGAGGCGAGAAAAAATTGGTACTTAAATTTTTTGGAAGATCACAATCTGTCTGAAATTTCAGAACACAATCTTTAAACTGCTGTAAAATTAGTAAAAATCTTTAATTTTAAATAGTTTTACAAAATACTTAAGATTTTAAATTAATGACAAAAAAGAGGAGAAATCTGAGGAATTAAATAAAATTTGCAGTTGATTAGTGACAACAGTGTTAGTGCTATTAAATATATAATATAATAATAATGAATGCAATTTCATACAAAAATTTACGTATTTATTTCATTTTTTCCATTTTTTGATGTAATGATGATTATAATTTTAATAATTATAACCCTTTATATTAATTGTGCAATTTTGATATTTCACAACAATTACTTTTTGTTCAGTCACTTAGTTGATGGAATAATTGTTATCATATCAAAACTACTTTTTTTAGTCACCAAACTTCAAAAAAATTTTCTTTGGTTATTTTTTAAGCATTTAGTCGTGATTTCTATAATGATTTCTTACAAAATAAATTATGTTTAATATTTTCAGTTATTTTATTATAAATATGATTAAAACAAATAACGTTCAAAGTAAAATCTTAAAGTTTTTCAACCAAGAGGAAATCGATAAAGCTCTTTCATTCATTTCAGTGTTTCAAAATAAAAATTAAAGTAGATTGGAAACTTATGTGAAAAGAATTTCGTTATTTTAATAAGTTTCAGAAACTTGTAAGATGAAAAAAAGTTATCTAATATCTTTGAAAGTATCTACGGAAAATAAAATTAAAACGTTTTCTTTTCTTTTTGATTCATTTCAATGAAAAGTATCACTTTTAAATTTGTCTAAAAATGCTAAAAAATAAATTTAAAAAACACAAAATTGAGATTCTTTTATACTTGCTTATTTTATTATAAATACCTTATAAAACCAAATAAAAAGTAAGACAGCTAAAAACAAAATTTGAAATATCTTTATAAATATCTTGATTTTTCAAAAAATAAGTAATATTTTAAAGAAAAAATAAGATTAAAAGTTTAAGCAAAATTTCATGTATCAAAAAATATTAATTAACTTTAATATATTAAAAAAAATTTCTAACATCTTAAAGATTAGGGCTTTTATTTGTTTTATTACTGATTTAGAATTTTCTGTTTGCATTAAATTACCACTGATCCAAAACAACTTTCCGATCTGAAACTTAACGTTATATTCCTAACCGTAATTTCTTAAATGAGATTTCAATCATTTATGTGCCAAATTACATATTTTCTAAAAAATAAAGTTTAATTTTACAGAAAAATTGAAATTTAGTATTATTCTGAAACAATTTTCAATTTCTTTTTCGTGTTAAAATTTTAAAATTAGTATTTTAACTATGGTAACTGAATTATAAATAATTAAAAAATCAGGAAATTTCTTGATCGCAAACAAAAAAGATATTAATTTGATGTTTTAATTATAACATCATATAATTAGTCTCCTTATAATAATTGAATTCGGATTATGCTATTTATGGAAACAGATTTTTAAATCTACTCCAAGCTGATCAATCAAGAACATATTTTCGAAGGAACAAAACTCGTATAGTTACGAAATTATTTTATACTTATTCGTGTACATATATAATGTATTGTACTATCAAATTAAATACGAATATTAAAATTCTACTTCAAAGCTTTCTTTTAAAGTAAAATTCCACATTTGCAGTTTCTATAAATTTGCTTTAAATAAAATAATGAACTTGGAAGGATTTTTCAATATGGAATAAGAATTAAACTGTATTTCTATCAGTGACATAAAATACTTATATAAAATTATATATCCTAAAATTCTTTAAAGGAAAAATATAATATATATTGTATTTTATTGTGTTGTTGTAAATGAGTTTAAAATGTAACATAAAAAAATTACGTCAAATTATAAATGCATAAAAAATTTTCTTTTTTTAGTAAAATAATTTTTACAGAATTGAGTTTTTAAATAATTGGTGGAAACGGGAAATTTTTATACCAAAATAAACTTAAGACGAGTAATATTTATCGATGTAAAATTATATTTTTACATTCTTAGAGATGTAAAACTTTTTCTTTTTTTTTTGCATTTATAGATAAATATACAAATTCATAAATAAATGAACCAGAAGTCAAGAGTATTTCTATTTTTAAATAGTTGCTTCAGATATTACATATATATATATATATATATATATATATATATATATATATATATATATATATATATATATATATATATATATATATATATATATATATATATATATATATATATATATATATATATATATATATATATATATATATATATATATATATATATATATATATATATATATATATATATATATATATATATATATATATATATATATATATATATATATATATTATATATATATATATATATATATATATATATATATATATATTACTGTTCATAATATTAAATTAAATATTTTGAAATAATTCCTATTAGTTATTTGGACCAAACGTCTAACATTCCACAAACAGAAATCTATTGAGTTTCGTAATCACTTTTTCTGCAATCATTTCGAAAGGTTAAGAAAGCTGAAATGTGTCAATTTTCCGGAAACAATTTCCGGAGGGCCTGCAAAAGTAAATATAGGTATGGAAAAATATTGCAAAATACTCCCAATTATGGTCATCTCATCTCATTTTAGTTTTGATACTTTCACATAACAATAACTCATAATTCATATTATATATAATGGCTTACATACTAACTAGAAATTAATTAAATTAATATTTAGCAATAGATAAAAACATTTATCATTCGATATTAATCATTTTATTCAACCTTAAAATCGACTATACTTACATCATTAAAAAAATAAAAAACAAGAAAACTCTCTGCCTTCTCATCACCATGGTAACTCCCATTTCGAGATTTTAATAATAGTAGATTTTGTAATATAAGAAATATATAATAAAAATTACCTCTTAGAATTTGATCCTTATATATCATAAGTATAAAAAATTGCTATGACTGGGATATAATAATATTGTTTCTTATAGATATCGCTGATTCATGTGACTTATTATTTCCAAATTATAAAAATTTTCTTCTCAACAGAAACTTTTATGTCCATATATGAATTTCTACCTGTTTAATTATAAATTTTTTTCGTAATTCAGTTTTGGAATTTATGCCAGAGAAACAATTATAAACTATGCAAGACAAATGACTTGTTGTTAAAAACTGTTGTATTTTAAGAGAGACTCATATTTTTCACATTTTAATGCATAATTTCATTTTACTCTAGAATTGCAAATTCATTTATTGGATTATTCAAGCCGAGTCAGTCAGATTAAACACAAGTGGAAAGAATAAAAAATTCTACGTTTGTCAATTATTTTGATTATGGTTAATTGTGACGTAATTTGATTGTCGTTGAGAAAATAGTGACTCATAAAAAAGTTGTAAATACATTACATATTCTTTATTTATGAAATAATGTATTTATCTCATTCATTATATTCCTCATTTTTTTAATATTTCGTACAGAATTCCAAACTTTTGTAGAATATTTGAATCGTTTAATGATAATTATATTATAAATGTATTTATCATACACATTCAAAGTACCAAAAATTGTCCTCAAGAATAAATAAAGGTCACGGGTATCCAAATTGTTCGAAAAAATCATAATATTCTTGTATGATATATTAGTGTTTCTTTTCTTAAAACTTAATTTAGAACGTTTTAATCTGTGTTATGCCTTTAAGCTCTTTCCAATTTTCATATGAATTTATTAATAGACACATAATAACAAAATTCGTTTTCAAAATGACCAATAAGTATAGACAAATTTTGGTTGTAGGTTTTACATATTCCGTCCAATGAATATTACCGCTAAATGCGTTATGAAATAATGTATATTGATTTTCTTTAAAATACATATTTTTTCAGAAATATATCATTATCAATTTATATTTAATAAGTATTGATTATATTCGAAAAAATTTAATATATTTCAATAAAAATGTCATATATACATTGAATAATTTTACAACAACATTCTTTTAAGCAATGCAGGTAAAAAGTGATTTAGTTTAATTTTTTTCATTAAGTAATTTCCAATAAAATAATCATTATATACTTTCCGCTATAAGTTATAAAATCAAACTCTAATTTATGCCTGCATAAAGTATAAATATGTCAAATGTTATTTCAACATAATTTCTATCGAAGAAGTTTTTTTATTTAAAAAATGCATATCAATATAAGTTTTTATTGATATGCAATATTAATTTTAATCTGTGATGATAAGAGAAAAATTTTATCATCATAGATATTTTTATATACTTATTTTTCAAAATGTTTATTTCAACTAGAAATTTGAATTTTCAAAGCTGTAATGAATACTCGTTCGTGTTTCTCAAAATTACGCTTAAATAATTCTCCCATAGATCAGATATCTACAACATTTTACTTAAAGAACGAAAAAGACAGTCAAGTCAGGAGAAACTTCTCGTTTCTAAGAAAGGCAATCCATTCCATTTCACGCCTCAAATGCAGTTTGTTTCCCTTTCCGGCCTGACGGCTTTCTTCCTGTATCTTATTGGATGGATGATACAAGTTAATCAAACTTTAGTGTTTTCACAAGCAAGGTTTCGAAAGGGAAGAATGCTTTAGAAACTCGTCTTAAAAGCCTCACCATTGATGAAGGAAAAACAAGTTCAGTCGCGCCACCTACATTCAATGACAATTAACTCAATTAAACTATTTAGATAAAGGGAACGACAAAATTAGAGTAATACTATAGACCTAGACACGAGTTCCGCTGATACTCTGAGATTTTGTTTTCCCTTGAAGAAGTTTGAAAGATAGCTGTACATAGAAACACTAAAGTAAATTGTCAAATGAAAACGTTTCATTTTTCATTATTTCAAAATAATTGAGCCAAATGAAAAAGGCTAATAAAGTATAATATATATCTAAACAAACGAAAAATATTTTATAAATTTAAAAAAATGAAGTCATGTAATGAAAATTTAAGGATTTTTTAAATTTTAATATGGCAATTGTTTTAAATAATATTTTCAAAAGAACTGATCTAATAAATCTTTATGCTTCTACTTAAAACGTTGTTTTTGAACAAAGAGAATTATAACTTAATGTTTTTAAGGAATTAAAAAATATTGCCTTATAAAATTATTATTTGATTTCTAGTAAATATATAACAAAAGTTTTTGAAAAATTTTGTATAAAAATTTGAATGCCTAGAACATCATATTTTAAACACAAAATAAAATTTAATCTTACGTATGAACATTTGTAGATTTTTAACTTTTAACATAGTATGAAAAACATTTATGAAATAATAAAATTTGAGTGTTATTAATATTGTTACAAATTTATAAACATTATTTGAGTTTGTCTTAAAATGTCTCAGACAGATAAAAGATATTCAAAAATTGCCCAATTTAGGCGCATTCTACATTAAAAATGGCATTTCTAATGATTTGGCAACTTAGCGACAATTTCTTGATTCTTGGTAACTTGGCGAGGAACAGTTACTTCTGGAATCCATCACCGAAGTTAAGCGAGATAGCCTAGAACCCTTTAGAAACTTGACAAAACTCTTAGGTTTTCACGCATATAGTCGGATAAAAATACCACCTAATTCACAGAAGAATTAATAAATAAAGACCATTAATTTTTAAATTTAGTTTATATATAGTGCATAGAATATATAGTGCATATATATATATAGTGCATAGAAGCTGTTTTCTGTCTGAAGTATTATAAACTTCTGTGATTGGAAGCTGTTTCCTGTTGTATTAGCTGTATTTTCTACATCTGGAATTTCATGTATTTAGTTGGATTTACTACGAATAAAATAGTCTAGAGATTTTTTTATCGACTCTTAACCAATACGAACCCAGAAACAGGATACAATATTAATATTATTACGGTAAAATCACGGAAATAATTAAAACTAAGAAATACTACTTTAATATTAATTTACTTTAAGATTCTCAAATTACAACTTTGAAGAGTTATTTTATTGATTCTTATAAGATTATCTCTTTGACTTTTTTCGGTACTTACGTTTTATCACAACCATGCCAACCTCCGGTATAATATGCCAAATTGACAACCCTAATGTTGCATGCATCTAAGGCGCTGAATTGGCAACCATGTGCTTCTTTTCCAATTTCCCCGCTTGCCACCCTTCGCAGCCTAACCATTCGTTGAAAATGGCAAGCTTGAATACTAAAATGCGAATCTGGGATTTACCGAACTCTGAAAAAGATGCCGTTATAGTTTTACAGAAATATAACATTTTACCAGACGTTAGGAAATGTACCGATTCTCACTCGATGAAGTTTTATTTTGGAAAACAAATTTTTTGGAAGTGCAAAGTTGCAACCTGTAATCTACACGCGGGAATAAGAAGTGGTAATTGGTTTGAGGGAAGCCGTATCCCGTTATTAATAGCAGTAAGATTCATGTATTGCTAGTGCAAAGAATTAACAACAGTCAAATTTTGTGACGAAGAACTTAATTTAGCTGACAAAACAGTCATAGACTGGAATAATATATGAGAGAGACTTGTGTTCTCCGCATGGAAAACAAAGAAAGAACAAAGATAGGTGGACCTGGCCGCATTGTGGAAATAGATGAAAGCTTGTTCACGAAAAGGAAAAACAATTCGTGTCATATATTGCCAGAACAATAAATTTTTGTGGCATCTGTCGTTTACCAAACAAGTATTTTAAACAACCATTCCTGATAGAACTGCAGCCACGCTTTTCCAGAAAATTGTCGAAAACATTGAGGAAGGGAGTACACTATTCTGACTGTCGGAGAGCGTATCAGACTGATAAATTGGCAATCGCTGGATTTAATGATTTAAGAGTAAATCACAAATATAATTTTGTCGGCCCCAAAACGGGTGTGCATAACCAAACAATCGAAAGAATGTGTTGTTCCACGAAATGGAGAAACAAGAGACAACGGGGTACAGCAAGGCACCATCTTGAGTCTTACTTGGCAGAATTCATATGGTGACAAGACCAAGAAAAGGATTAAAAAATTATTTTGATTCTATTCTAAAAACCATTTTGCAATATTTTCCGCCAAAATGTAATTGATATATCGTTAAATAAAGGTTGATTTAAATTACTTATTATTTTGAAAAAATTACTTATTATTTTTCTTCATATATTATTAATTATTTTCTTTCATACTGTTTCTATTACATCTATTCATACTGTTTCTATCACATTGTACTTTTCAACTACGCACTCCTAGTCCTATCAGTGTATTATGTTTTTAGAATAGGCCCGGTCTTATATAATGCCGCTAATATGGTAGCGATAATACGTAAATACCCTTTTTTCTTTTTTAGAAAAGAAATAAAATAATTTCTGATTTACATTAACAGCCTTTATAAATAAATGTATTTTTTATGAAATGAATATGCTCATTAAAATGCTATATTTTAATAAACCATAAATGTTACGCATTATTATTATATGGAACTCACTTCTTGTGCTGGACCTCCAGAAAGTGAACAAAATTATGAATTTAATCTGACTTCATCAGAACCTGTAAAATATGCAACAAAAATAACATGATTTTCAAATATTAGTATTTTTCAGTTATATACATTTAAAATGCTTTTGATATGAATGGAATCAATTTTAAATTCTGTGTAGTTACTGATCTATTAAATGTAATATCATAATCACACAACACAGCACACAAATTTGGAAAAAGAATAATCTTTAATACTTTAGCAATTAAATCGATATTCATAACCAGAAACTAATAAAATTAAAATTGTAATCGTAAATTCCTTTTACTATAAAAAAGATACTTTCGTAAATACAAATATGTCATTAAATTTAACATAATTGTTGTTTCTTTGCAGTCTTAAATCAGTTCATTCATCCATTTTTTTAAAACTAACATAGATTGCTAACTTATATAACCATTCGCTATTTTGTAATAGAGCTAGTTTTCATTCGAAAAAAATTTCATTCACTGCTATAAGTTTATAAAATGTCTGAAGGACTTTTTTGCAATTGAGCCTGCGTGCATCAGTATAATACAGTAGGCTATTTTCTTCAATCTCTTCAAAAAACTTGCGCAATTATCTATGATTTACTCTAGTGAATCTCATTAAGCTAACAAATGATTTCCAAATAACTGGTTTCCGAACTTCAGATGCTTCCCAAAACTTTTCCGCACAAAAACTATTTATACATAATACATTTTCTTCATCAACAATCCAAGAACCAGCATCATTTTCTACAGCCTTCGGCACAAGAGTATAACTATTCTTAATTTTTTACTATTCGTGCTTCTACTTCTGTCAGTTCTAATGGATTCCAAGTTTTCCCATCGAAGTTTCTTTTCATTCATAACATTTTTAATTATCTTAAAAATATCTTATTAGTTATAGTGTCATAAATACTATTAATATTAACAAGTTCCTTATACACTGCATATCTTTTATTACTCCTCAAATGAAAATCAACACCTGAACAGTATCATACATCCACTGATTCAATATGTTCATTTTCATCAGACAGTTGAAATGATATTTTTCTTCAGTATCTTCAACATTCTAAACCTCGGTGTTTACTAATAAATTAGCAGTTTTGAATAAAATTTTTTTTTGGATCTGCTTCTACAATTGCACATTATTTCCTCTATCGGTGAATGAATTTCCACATTTTACGACTTCAAGAATCACACAAAGCTGACATGAATTGCAACCTCTTTTCAACATTGATCTTCGTAAATTAATATTGCAACAATTTCACTTCAAACCTTTTAAATTTTCTTCATATTTTGAATACTTTTGAAAATGTTTCATTTCATTATGACATTTAGTGTTATATTCTTGAAAAACAGTTATGGTTTTATTGCAAATTAAACATAGCGTTTCATTATGGGACTAAATTATGGAATGTTGAAAACCCCATAAATCTTTCAATGATATACACTCACTGTCAATTTTTCGCTCCTCTTCCATATGAATAAATCACAGCAAAAAACAACGAATGAAATAAAAATTATGTTGCACATGTGTATTCAAATATGTATTTTAAACTAATTTAAGCAATACTTAAATCACAACAAACAATATCGCTTCTTTCGCTATCTCTAATTGTTATATTGCGCTTTCGAATAAATTACTAGCACCATCTGTTAGCGTGTAGAGAGTACCATCTTTTTTTACTTTTAACCACCAAATGTTTAGAAAAATTAAATCGGTCTTAGGCCTTAGAATTTATTCGAGTAATTAATACAGCCCCACGGCTGGAAAGATTGAAGACAGCTTTTTCAGGAAATTATCATGATAACTTGGCTAAAATATAAACCTGGTTGCTTCATAACTGTTCAATTTGGGATTTCCTGTCACAGATTCTAGATAATCGTTATTTAGTTGCTTTAAGTGACGTAAGTAATCAAACTTTCAAGATATTAACATGAAAAAATAAAAAATAAATGCAATACCATCAAATAAACAATTGACAATAAACTGTTATGAAATAATAAAAGAACATCTCCAATGATGCAGTTTATGTACGATTATCAAAAATGCTCAACAGATCAAGATTAATATCTCCAATTTTATATTGATATCAAGTCCATTAGACAAAAATTAAAATACTTAAAAACAATTCATAGAACTAGAAAAATTATTATATGTTTTTGTTGACAATCGATCACACAACACAAAGGAATAAATGATCTCAAGATCAAAAATAAGTATTAAAAAAATACTCTTAGAAAGGGCACACAAAAAATGCATGAAATCATTAGCTATTTTATGGATTATAAGATGAATTCATAAAAACATGTAGCTATTAGCAAATAAAAATTAATTTTGTAATTAAATATTCAACAACTATATTAACACTATGAACTGAAATTAATTTAAAGTAAAATATGTTTCATGTAGTGTAAAACCATATTTAATACTGAGATCGATACGGTATTGTCAATAAATGTTTAGACAAACAGATCAACGGGGTACCACTATCTAGTTTTTCTACATAATTAAAATTTTAAAAAGTTTAATTATTAAGATCAATGCTTTCCGTTCGAATCAGAAAACTTCATAAACAAATTTACAGATCAATTTACAATCAAGGATAAATAAAGGCTTGCAATTTTACTATTACTTCGAGTATTCTCTTTGACAACATATTATACAACATATCGTTTGGAATAGTTTTCATTGGCTCTTGGAATTTAAATGCATTTACTTAATAGTAATTTTTCCGTATAATGCGAACATTTCATGGTTATTGTTCACCATCTCGCGACTATAAATTTTAACAATTTATGTTTCATGCTCTTTAAAATATAATTTCTTCTATACATACATATCTGTCATGATGATAAATTCATATTAAATCAAGAGTTAATGTTTAGTAATTATTGATTAGAATTTGCTTAAATTTATAAAGAAATCAAGCAAGTTGTAAAGTTTTTAGTGTTTTATCTCGTTTAATTGCTAAAATAATAATGTAATTTCTGTAAGCATTCCAGTTTAAAATTTCAAATCACATTTCAACATATAAATGGTTGAAAAAAGGAAGAGATTACAAACTATTAACAATTAGTAGTATGTTCTATAACTGTCGACAAAAAGAGATTTCATATAAACAAGTAATTTGATGAACTGACTTTCAAAAAATATTTTTAAAGGTTATTATTAAAGTGAAAAATCAATTAAATCCTTTTAATTGGTAGCTAAATTGCAATTACTAAAATTGTTATGTTATGGAGAACAAAAACAACATTATATTTATCGGACGAATATTTTATGCATAAAATAATAAACAAGAATTAGGTTAAATTTTCTAGACGTTTGAAAGCATAAATCCGGAGAAATCAGAAATCATGTGACAACTATTTCTGGCAGTAATAACAACACCTAAATGCTTGGACATGGAGTTAAATAAGTGTTGAATACTATATGCACATACAGAAACACATGCATCTCTAACACGACAGCACAAATCATAGATCACAATAATTGACGTATAATGATGACCTTGTTACTCAGCAATCATTGAGCCAACGTTTTCTGTTGTGAAGAGATCTGACGAACATCCCACACAACCAAGAACGTCTAATGGACGTCCACGAGAGGTCCACCATATCCAGTGGACGTTATGGATGATAAATAGACATCTATTGGACGTCCATGAAAGGCTATTCAGTGGATGTTTGCTGGTCGACCACTATGGATGTCTAATAGACGTCTATTAGACGTCAATTTATGGACATTAATCATGGATATGTGTGGATTAAAAATAGACGTCTATTGGACATTCGTTGTGGATGTAATCTGGACTTCGATGAAGTATCAACTGTAACCAAGCGGCCATCTTGGTTAGACAAGAAAAGCGCTTATTTCGTATTCCTTTACCATAACTATGACAAATTTATTTCTTAATTTTTGATATTTAAGCTATATTATTTTCTTAATCTGAATTTAAAAGAAGAAATGGGATTTTGTGTAGCATTCGGATGCACTAATAGAAAGACCAAGAAATTGGAAGGAATAACATTTCACAGGTAAGAAAAATTTTGTGCTCTGCTTAAGTATTGTTTATTGGCAATTTGCTTAGCTATCGTTTTATTATTTAATGTATTTATAATTGCAAAAAATTACATTACGTTAAAGATAGTTTAATAGTTATTAAATTATATTATTTTTAAAGTAATTTCTAGTTTAAAACAATATTGAAATTCATGTTCTATGTATGGAACCATAAAGCAATGATTAACTCTATGCATGCTTTCTAAGGCTTATGTATGGAACATCGATATTTTAGTACATGGAAATAAAAAAATATATAATTTATGTATAAATTTTCTTTCTAATTATTATTAAGCTTCTTATATCAGTTAATGTTAACGAATATAATGTGTCTTGATTAAGGACAGTAATTCTACTAATCCTTTTATAATCCAGTTAATTTTTCTTGGTTACCTTAAAAATATTCAAAAAATTTTAAAATTCATTTACAATGCGGAATATTTTTTTTATCATGAACTAATATACAGTACTTTTGCATGTTCATCTACTCTTCCTCAAACCTGAGTTTGCAAAGGGTTATAAAAATAGCTTAAAATATATATTTTAATTGTTATAGTTTTTATAGAATGTTTCTTTTTTAGAAAAAGTTAAGAATAATTTGTTTTTATGACAATTAAGCATATATTTGTATATATAAGCATCTTTTATATTGTATAATGTGTCTTCCATAAGTGATTTTAATCCAAGTGAAGAATAAGCAAAATGTTTTGTTTTTACATTCTATGTGTTATAGTTATTCCATGTATGTAATTTCATTATATGTTAAAGTTAGTTCATATTAAAGTAACATTTTTGTTCAAAAACCATAATTATGCTTGTCACTAAAATATTTAGTAATAAATGTGTTGATCAAATTTAATATTCTAGTATTAGTTTTGATAAATTTAGATAAAAGTAAAAGCCTTTATGTCCATCTGTATACATTGTTAAAGAAGTTTAAAACATTAAGTAATATTTAACGGTTGTGTCAAACTGTGCTTTAATTTTCTGTGATAAATCAAATGTTTAAATATCTATTTGTCAAATCAGATTTTTTATGTTTAGTATATAAAATATTGTTCATTTCTCTCTTGCCATCAAAAGTAATGATGTGTCACCTAATTTGCTGTTTTATAATTTAGAACTGATGAAAAATAGTTAAATGTGAGATTTTGATTGATGTATATATTGTATGAAAAGCTTAGTAAATTGTTCATATTTTGATTCTACCTCACTGTTATGAAATATATTAAATAATTTTTAACGTGTTGAAAAGTTGTCTTCAAAAACTCATTGAATAATACATCAATGGATACATTGTAATTGAATAAATTAATGTACCAGGATTTTGCAAAAGAAATAAGAGTTTTATTTAGTATTGTATGTTGTACTTAAAAAAATTATAGTTATACTTAAAATTTTACAATTATTTTAAATACTTTAACTATAATAAAAGAAAATTTGAGAATATTAATAGTAATAATTTTGATAACAAGTCTTTATCAAGAAAATATATATATAGACAAGACAAGAAAATATAATAAATTTATAATTATACTTTCTTTAGCAAACAAATTTAATCATTCTTGGTGATGAAAACAGTTTTTAGTTTATTATAACCTATATATTTTTAATATCAATATATATAAATATATATCAGAATTATAGGTATAAAAGATTAAAAAAATTTATTTCAGAATTTTTTGAAAGTATAGTTGTTTTTTTATCAATGTTGAGTAGACATGTAGTGCTTGATATTACAAATATCCAAAATGTAGATATCTAGATTTCTGTCAGATGTCTAGCCCTTACAAAATATGGATATTCAATTTGCAATAGTTTTAAATATCTATGAGATCTCTCTCCAATATCCAAAAGTTAATGTCTAGATGATATTTTATGATATCTAGTGGACATCCAAGTTTTGAATATCAATGGACATTTGAATATCTCAAGGATGTGATGCAGATCTAATAGATATCTGGATATGAATTAGAATTGACCTGGTTATCACATAGATATTTGTGGTTGTGTGGGTAATGTTAATTCTAGTGAAGAATAAGCAAATTGTTATGATTTTATATTCTATATGTTATATTTATTTCATGTATGTTTTCTTATTATCTGTTAAAGTTTGTTTATATTAAAATAATATTTTGTCCCAAAAACACAATTATGTTTGTCATTAAAATATTTAGTAATAAATGTGTTGGTTAAATTTAATAATTCTTTATTCTGGAATTAAGCATTAGAAATATTTCATACAAAATGGCAATTTATCATTTGCATGCTTATATGAATATGGTTTTGGTATATAGGATAGAAAGCTTAACTTGGGCAGATATCAAGTTAAATCAATTTTGTCTTTCTGTCATTGAATATTTATCTGAAATAGTAATACACAAGGAACTTAGTTCCATTCTTACTATATTCTGTAACTTTTAATGAAAGATGTCATTTTTTAGTATTCTTATTTCTTTTAATAGTTTTCCAAAAGATGAGCAGCGGAGAGAAATTTGGATCAAAGTTGTACTTCGGCAAAATTGGCTTCCCTCCAAACATAGTAAACTGTGTTCAGCACATTTCCCCGAAGAAATGATAGATCGGACATCTCTTTCTTGTGTCAGATTAAGAGATGATGCTTATCCTATTTGCAGAAGGTAAGATTGTTATAAAAATATTTTCAAAATTCATAACTTTTACTAATGAGAAATAAAAAATATCTTTTAATCATTTTAAAAGGTAGAATATATCTTTATATTTAATTCTAAAGAATTTTCTTGTAAAATCAGAATTTTCATAATTTGTTGAAATTTTTTTTTAAACTTTTTGTTTTAAACAATGCATAACATTCAATAATTTTTATTATATTTTAAGAATTTTTAACACTTTGTTTGATATTTTAAATTCTAGATCTAATAAACAACATGGTTTTAAAAAAGCTCTAAGTCAATCTGATATGCAAAATATTAAATTATTTCTAAAGCAAGCAGATGATTATATTTCCAATTTGAGGGTAAGTGTTGGAGGTCCAAAAATTTTAAATTCCAACAGGAAAATTGGATTTTTAGGATTTAAATTATGCATTCAGAGTGTATTGCATTTAGCAGAATCATTAATTTGTCCTGCAAATCCTCCATTATTTTACTTTCCATTTTACAAGGTCAGCCAAGATCATTTAGAACTTTTCTTTTCATCAATAAGATTTCTAATGGCAGCAACAACAAGCCAACAGCTTGCCAATTCAAAGCAGCTTATAAAAAATTGCTTGTGAATTCAGAATTGAAACCTGCATCTTCTGGTAATTGTATTCCTTTAACTGAAATCGGTATTTTAAGTGTACCTAATCACAATTCAATTATTAATGTTATTAATATGTCAACCTCTCAAAATAATATTGTACATTTGTCATTAACAATCTTAAATAGAAGTCCTGATTTGATGATAGAAGAGCAAGATATATTTTTTAAACTAGATTTGCTTAATGAATTTTCTTGTGATATAATTTATTATATTGCTGGATTTGTAGTAAAAAATTAAACCAACTTATTAAATGTGAAATATGTTTAAATGCATTACAAGCAGTTACTCCCTATAATTTGTACTTGATTTCCTTCAAATCACAGGGTAAATTGATATACCCATGAGATGATGTTTACAAGATTTGTAAAGTGTGTGAATCTGTATTTAGAAAAAATGTAATGTTACACTCATTTTCAAAATTTAAAAATGTCAGAAAAATAAACATTCAATGTGAATTGGATGCTTTATCTGTGTTAAATATTGAAAATATATTTTCTCAATTGAAACTACATCAATTTGATAATGATCCTCTGGATAATCATGTCTTCCAACTAATTAAAGCTGTAATTAAGCATTATTTTGTTATCTGTATTAAGCATTATTGTAAAAACACTTTAAATTATTTGAATTCTATAGGACAATTATATACAAAAGCAATTATTTTTAAAGGTCAGTAATATATTAGCTTCCTTTTATAAATAATCAAGAGATTTTTTTGTATTTAATAAAATAATATTCAAACATACTATGATTATTTTTAATTTCACTCCATAAAAGAAATTTAATTAAAAATTATTAACATTTAGTGAAAAGAGTGTGCAATAAAATAACATTTGGAGGTTTATTACATTCAAAGCCTTCCTCTACTAACAATCACATTTTTTTAAAGGTTCTAAATTATATAGATGAGTGACATGTATATGACAACAATAAAATTTCTAACCTTGAAAAATAACAAAAATTATTAAAACCTAAATTATTTTTATGTTATTAAATTATTTTTATAACTTATTTCCTAGCTTGTGAAAAATGTCAGAAAAATAAACATTCAATGTGAATTGGATGTTTTATCTGCTTTAAATATTAAAAAAATATTTTTTTCCTCAATTGAAACTTCATAAATTTCATCATGATCCTCTGGATAATCATGACATCTAACTAATTAAAGCTGTAATTAAGTATTATTTTGTTGTCAGTGTTAAGCATTATTTTAAAAATACTTTAAATAATGTGAACTCTATAATTATATACAAAAGCAATTCTTTTTAAAGGTCAATAATATGTTAACCTCCTTTTAGAAATAATCTAGAAATGTTTTGTATTCAATAAAATAATATTGAAGCATATTGTGTTTATTTTTAATTTCACTCTATAAAAGAAATTTAATTAAAATTATTACCATTTTGTGAAAAGGTGTGTAAAAGAATTACATTTAGTGATTTATTACATTTAAAACCTTCCTCTACTAATAGTCATTTTTTTGTTAAATGCACTAAATTATATAGGTGAGTGACATGTATGACAAAAATAAAATTTCTAATCTTGAAAGAAATTTATGTAATTAAATAATTTTTATAACTTTCTTCTCAGCTTATAAAATATTACATTTTATTTCACACAAAAAATATATTCTGGACAAATTGTTTTCTTTATGAAAAAATATGTATTTTAATTGATTTGAAGTTATTCTTTGCTATACTTATCAAAATATTGGTGCATGTGCAAATTGTACTATTACTGCGCATGCGTAGTTTATGAATCACTCAAGGCGTTCATCCCTACTAGCATTTGATGCTCCAACCAAGATGGCTTCAATTAGACCTAATGCATTTGATAGGATATGCCCCCTCCACTACTCCTAGCTCTATGAATGTTATCGTAACTTGTAAAATTAAGCAAGGAAAAATATTCTAAAAATATTATTTGTAAAAATTGTTTAAAATTGGATTTAATTTGCAACAAATATTTATCTGATGTAAATTAATTTTTATGTAATCATTTGAAGTGAAGTAATTTACTATACTAATTTTCAATTATAGTAATTATACGGTACACGTTCATTTCATATTATAATTCGTGTTTATGCAAGTATCGGAAAATTTTTCTATTTTTTTAAAATTCTGCTTCTTTACATTTTGGGTAAGTTACTAGCTATTAAATCATTTGATAGCCTAAAAATTTGTCAACTAGCTTTTGGTAAGATTTCATGATTGTTTTAGTGTAAACTAAATTTTCTGCTTTACTAATTTATATTAGTAGACAAATGCACAAATTAATGGATTCAGGAACTGATATAAATTCATGAGAAAGTGTTTAGTTTAATTAAATCAGGATTCGGTATTTGAAGACTACAATCAACAAGTGGACCCACAAGAAATTTTCAATTAATCCCTTATTGTATTGTATTTATGGTATGGAAAAAAAAACAGATTTTGGAATAGTCATAGATTGCTAACAAATCCATTCTGGTACGATAATCTACATGTTTGGGGCATTTGGTACCGGTAGTAGTAACTCCTGTGATTTAGCCACCTTTTAAAAGTAACATAGTGATTTTCATTTACTTTGTGTCCACAATTTATTGAAAAAAAAATAATAATTCCATACAAGAAGAAAATAGCTCATAATTATAATTTTAATTTGTACAAATTAGAAATTGTAAAAGAACTTTTAAAAATAAAAATAGATTCTTCAAAATTATAAAAAAATAATTGTGAATTTTTTTAACAAAATACTTAAATATAGAACTGAAAAAATATGAATATTAACTAAGTTCATTATAATTAAGTTTAATTGAAATACATGTTCTACACAAAATGATACAACACTTTAAACTCCTGAATTTTTATTTTTTCATTATGTGATTTTGAACTCTATTAATAAAGAATACATTCGCTTATCAGCACAACTTTTACAATGTCATAATAATTAATTTCAAATCTCTAAATTTTTTTCTTCTAGATGCTGTAAGAAAAAATGCAGCTTTGTGCAATGTTACTGATGCAATACTTATATCCTGTGTGAAAAATTGGTTACGGCATGCAAAAGCTAGATATTTGAATGAATTGAAAAAAATTGTAGAATAATAAAATGTTTTATTTATATGATGTTTTGAATTCATTTTAAAATACATGTTCTATTAGTATAATGCTGCATTTACTTATTACTGTAAAAGTTTTTCAAACATTAATTTCTCACTGTAAATGGTCTATTTTTTATTTTGCTTGTTTCGCAAAAGTCCTTACTGCGTTTTCGCATTTTCTCTTCATATTATATCTAAATATTCTGTTGAGCATTTTTTGTGATGTTAAACATCACAAAACAGAAATATATCATTTATTTTTAAAAAATCAAATGGGATATCCCATCTGCCAAACATTTTTTAATCATAATGTGTAATTAGAACGTAATATTTTTTTAATAATAAATTAAAAGTGACTGAATAGATTTGGTAAATATAAGGTTACCTTTAATCTCTTAAAACTCTGTTTTGAAACTTAATACTCAAAGAAAAATCCAAATTTATTCAATATACATGTGCAGTTTCTTGCTTTAAGTTCATTTTTTATCTTTCTGGTTTGATAACGCTCAATTGAATCGATGTCAAATTTCTAAAGCAAAATGTTTTAAATAAAGTGATACTAAGAATTAAAATTGATATTTTACATTAGATATATATTTATTCTATAGCTGTGTAATTGAACCAAATTTATTGCATTTGATGTTTTCTACAATATAGATTTTTTTTATTGTAAATCAATATTTTCATGCTCAAGTACCTTTAATTAAAAGCAAATAATTAATATTTGTGATTTGCATGTAATACTTAAAGCATTTTATGTTGGAATTATTACAACTTTTTTAAGGTAAGTCGAAATTTAAAATTAATCTGAAAAATTTCCTGTAGTAAGAAATAAATGAATTATCTTTTATATGAATACTTAGTAAAATTTATTATTGTGAAATTAAGTTAATTTTAATATTTTATAAAATAAAACTAAGCAAATTAAAAATTATTATTTATTTAATATTTACGCAATTCAGTTGAATAAGAAATTTAAAAGTGACAACAAAATATTTCACAACATAAGAAACGGCCATTCATAAAAAATAATAGTATATGATTGGAAGATCATGCGCATTCTGCCGTGTCAGATTAATGACGTCACTACCAATGCTATGTGACGTCATATCCAAAACACGTCCACCAGTGGTTATCTGTGGACATCCATTAGACGTCTACTGGATGTCTTCTGGACGGTCAGTGGATGGTTCACTGGATCATTTATGGACGTCCAGTGGATGTCTACTGGACCACGGTGGATCATCCAAATAACATCCAGTAGACGTCCAGTGGACGTACTTGTGTTGTGTGGGATGTTGCTAATGGCAATAAAAAAATATAATATTTTTTGTATTAAAGAAGCTTCATATAATATGGCAATTGTCGTAGTGGATTATTCTACTAAAAGCTTTCGTAAAGTTCTAATTATTATAAAAGATACAGGCTTTACGAAAACATAAATGTAGAAGTTTCTGTCCTTAGCACAATCAGTGGGGAAAAAATTTCCCAAAGATGTATTTACCGGGCTCCCATATTAATATTTCAGGTTATGTATCAATATCAAATCTAGATTCGTGGATGATATTCACACTTCAGTAAAAGAGTATTTTGCGCACTACGCGCTTAAAAATAATTGCGATCATCATGATGTTAAAAGTAGAACCAAAATTCGTCTGAAAACACGGCATCACGTCGTTCCTGAGTCGTCAAAGTTTATTATTCTTACCCAACTGATTACATTACGCAACTGAAGATGTTCCTGTCAGTGATGTAGCATCAAAGCTAGCTAAAGCCATAGCTGTCAACCTGACAGACACTGATGATGTAAACATCATCGAACTATTCGTGCTAACATTGAACGATCCCAAGCGTTCCTTCAAGCATCGTTTTCAAAACACGACGTTTTGATTTTGATTGATCAATTGATTAAAATACTCCATTTTTGTCTCTGAGGTCTTAACAGGGCTCTAAAACCCATCAAAACCATGCGAGTTACACGCTCTTTTTCATTCGTTAGTGATCTGAGATTCAGCATGACGTCCATATAATCCACCTATTGTCACATGGACTTATTACCATATATTCAATATTCTGCAGACACTTATGGGATTTTGATTGAGATAAGCAGCAAACTGCAATACAATGCATTATAACTTCATTTGTTTTCAATTTGACTTTTCTTAAGTAGTCTCAGAAAGTCAAGACTGGTAAATATTTCTCTTTCCTACACGGGGAAACGCAACAAGTTTTTACAAGACAACTACACGCAAATGTTAGCTGCGTATGGAAAACTTTATTTATAATTCTCATATAAATGCATTACAGATATCAATATCATCACCATGAATACTTAGAAATGTTTATTCTTTACAGAATCTTCAGTCTGTCGTATAAATTTCAGGTAAATAGCATGTGCCCTTCTTGGTGTTGCAATATTAATGGCTAAAAATGTATAAAGATGTAAGAAACTTAAATTTTTTATGCATATACTTTAACATTCTCAAAACATTTGTCAATTATTGTTTTACTTTTTCGAAAAAGAAATGGAAAAAGTAAATAAAAAAATTAATTTTGCTGTTTATATTTCAATATAGGTGAAAACATTCAATTAGAAATGTAGCTATATATCTATAAATGAATTCGCGGATCCAAACATCATTCAATACTTTTCATGCATTAATCATTATTTTCTCTAATTAGACTTGATTTTATCGAATAGTGTAAATAAAGGTATATACAAAATTAATCTGGGGTTTAAAGTTGGTATGAACATACCAGCCCTAAAACCAACTGTACTTTTCTATATTAGGTGCTTTTATTCAAATATCTCAATAGCTATTTTATCCATTCAGTTGACAGTCTAACATTTTGTTAGATATGTAAAAATAAAATACGATAAAAGCAAAATTACTTTTTTAATGAATCCATATAATAAAGTAGATACATATTGGCAACTTAAACCCTAGAAAAAGTACTGAAATCGAATAAAAATACCAGAAAACTATATTTATAAATGCAAATTACATTTTAATTTAGAATAATCCTTCTTAAAAAAATTAGTTTTTTCTTTATATCGGTAGTTAACTAACGACATTTTATTATTGCTGCAATAATGAGTTTTACAAAATGAGCTATAATTCAATCCATTAAAAAGGTGTCTGAAGAACTGTTTCTTAAAATAATGTTCATACTTTTTCTCATTTTTTCTAATTAAATATTTAATTCAATGCAATACAAAATAAATCATTAATTCATTATTAATTATTCTAGTCGCTCATTAATTATCTTTATAAAAGATGTACTTTATAAAAGATCTTTATAAAAGATTATCTCATTGAAGAATATATTCGATTAAGTCAGTACGATTCAAAATAATTTAATATAAGCAAAATATCATTATCTATGCATTAAACGTTTTTAAAAATTTATTTTATTCTGTAAGTTCCAGAACAGAGAAAATTCCTTATTTATTCATTGATTTTTATTTATTTTTAATACTAAATTATTTTCCCCTTTAAATCATTTTATCATTCTACTTCACAAGAAAATGATATTTTTCTTTATTTCATTTGAATGCTTTTATATATTTTATACTTTATTTACATTAAATCTCAATAGATACTGCTAGATCCACATATTTTTAAGAACATTAGTGTATTACTGGGCAAAAATTAAACTTATACTAGACAATAATACCAAATTAGTATACACAAAATATATTCATTTCTAGACATAAGAAGACCGGCAGAAAATCTCTTAGACGTGGCATGCTCCAAAACAATCAACTGCAAATGTTTCTATAACTTTTTGCATTCATCCTTCCATAAGATAAAGACTATGAAAATAGTTTCAAACCCTCCATATGTTCATAGGTCTGAGTCTAATAATTTAACTGAAATGATCAATGGTTACAACAAGACGTCGATGGCTGTCAATGAAGTATTTAAAGATACCCACTACCAAGATATATACCATTATAATGCTGCTTTAGTCCCTCGGAATCGAAGAGTGCCTTCTTGATATGATTTTTATTATTGAAGTGGGGATTGCGAAGGCGTCATGGGTCCCTATATTTTACAGATTATACAATAATGCCTAGGTTCTGTAAGCTATTTCATTTCTAAGTTTCTTGATCTAGATTCCGTAAGTTATTTCATTTCATAGTAAAATGATTAAAGTCAATTTCGTGTCATGTGGGCTGTATCTTATTCGAATAAGTCTATGTTTGCAGTAGAGAGGATGTTTGTAATAAGAAAATACGCAAAACTTTCGAGTATTTGAGGTAAATACATACACAATCTGCTTAGAACTTCACCGAAAATTAAGTATTCTGATGTGAAACTGTTATGTGTGTTCGGGAAAAATATCCGTTGGTGTATACACTAAAAAAAATCATTGTATTGATTACTTTTTAAAGTTTTAAATAATATGTGTAAAAGAATCTCAGCAATAATTTTTTAAGTTTTAAATTAAAATGATATGACAAAAATCATTAAATTGCACGATATTTAATTTAAAAAATTGATAATATTATGATAAAACATTAGAAGGTTATGTACTGTTCTTTGTAATACACAATAAGGAAAACATTGGATTCTTAAAACATAAAATTTTATGATAATATTAAATATTTGGTCAATTTATCTTTTAATTTTATGAAATAAAATTAAAAGATTAAGAATAAGTTATTTCAATTTTTTCGGTAATAAAATATAAATACAATCCTTATGCCATTCAGTTAGTAAAATATTCTGATAAATTTTTTGATTAGTAAATCACCATAATATGTAATTTGAAGATTTAACTCTTTCGTTTCTTTTATATAAAATTTCTTAATGTTATAGTAAGCGAAGGAATTCAAAAGCTTTGTAATTAATAATTTCTGAATTTATTAACAAAAGCAATATGCTTTTGCATATAAATTTAATGCAGTCTTTCCCAAAGTGGGCGATAACGCCCCCTTGTGGGCGTTTGAGACCTAGAGGGGGGCGTTAAGGGGCCCAGAATAAAATGGGGGGCGTTGACGTGGGTTAAGGGGGCGATGGTAGATTTGTAATTTGATTTACTTTATATTTTATATATAAATTTCACTAGAATTAAGACCTACCTACTACACAATAGCAAATACTCAGTTTATATTTCAACCCTGTATGATGGTATAAAAACTTAAAATACTTAACATAGATTTCGTAGGATAGCCCGCACGCCGTATGCGCTTACATTGTAAAATGACGAAAAGCATACAGCTGTGTAAATGCATGAATCGCCAAATGTGGTAAACATTCCGGGAGAAAAGACTAACTGCGGGAGCCGGTGCACTTATGATGTTGTGCTCCGTAGACGTACTGTCGTGACCTTCGAGAATAAGTAGTTTCGAAGGTCACGGTACTGTATCCGTTTTCGTTTGAAGAAACCCTCAGCGCTTTTACGCATGCGTAAGGTCTGCTTCGAGTTCATCAAAATAGGGTTGAGACAAAAGAGAAACGTTTACTTAACATGCGTGCTTCCGTTCTTCTGAAAAACTGGTCTGAGGAAAAAGTCCATCTCAGCGTACTGCCCCTTTTCAGAATAGAATCATCGACAAGTGGTGGTTTTGCAATACAAAAATGGACTCTACGTGGTAGCAATCGGCTGGTTCATCGATACTTGTTCAAACTTGCTCAGTACGATTGAGCGTCGAAAGAGATAAACGAGTTTGTGCGTCTTTGTCTTATTCCTGTCGGTGCTTGCTGTATTTAAATCCTATATAAAAGCTCGTAATTTTTCTTATATTTTCATTAGTGGCTTCGCGCGCTATCTTTAAACGAGTATTTAAGTTCAACACTTTATTTATATATTTTTGAAAAAAAAAAAAAAAGCCATGTCGCAAGCAAAAAAGAAGAAACGGCAATACAGTGCAGAATATATTAAATATGGATTCATAGAAAATTCGACAAACCCATCTTTGCCTTTGTGCCTTCTTTGTTCAAAAACATTTTCAAACGAAGCGATGAAGCCTTCAAGACTTCAAGATCATTTAAATAAAATCCATCCAGATAAGAAGGACAAAAATGTAGCCTATTTTCAAGATCTGGAAAAGAAGCATAATGCTCAGCCAAATGTATCGAAACTTTTTTCGATGGCAGCTAAACAAGACGATGACGGACTTCGAGCTTCATACAATATCTCTCTGTTAATTGCTCAAACAGGTAAATCACACCATCGGAGAAACGTTAATTTTGCCGGCGATAAAAGAAGTTATAACTACTGTGCTCCATAAACCGCCGGCAGATATAATTCGAAAAATTCCTTTGAGCAATAATTCTGTGCAAAGACGAATTGATAAAATGGCTGAAAACATTAAAGTGTCATTGTGCAATCATCTGAAGACTAGTCAATTTTCAATTCAGTTGGATGAGTCCACTTTACCAACTAATGAAGCATTGTTGTTGTCTTACGTGAGGTTCATTAAAGATGAAAAAATATGTCAAGAACTTTTATTTGCTAGAAATCTTGAGACAGACACAAAAGGAGAAACCATATTTAAAACACTGGAAAAGTTTTGTGATGAAAAAGGAATTCCCTTGAAGAATATTATATCAGCTGCTACAGATGGTGCTCCAGCTATGACAGGCTGTCAAAAAGGCTTCATGTCGTACTTAAAAAACAAAATTCCTGATGTGATTGCTGTACATTGCGTTATACATCGACAGCATTTAGTTGCTAGAAATTTAAGTGAACGACTGTTTCAATCATTGCAACATGTCATCAGAGCAGTCAATAAAATCCGAAACAACTCTTTAAGTGACAAATTATTTAATCAGCTTTGTGTTGCTAATGATGAAGATTTCAACAGATTGATCTTTCACACAGAAGTGCGTTGGCTATCTAAAGGAAATTGTCTGGCTCGTTTTTACAATCTGTTTGACTCTGTCATAGAGTTCTTGGAAAACAAAGACACAGCATTGTGCGAAAACCTCATCACATCAAAGAATGATATCGCATACCTGACAGACCTTTATACATTGTTTAATGATATGAATCTCCAACTTCAAGGCGATGACTTGAACTTAATAAAAACAAAAAATGTCGTCGCTGCTTTCGTAGCCAAGCTGCTCTTACACAAGAAGAATATCGGCAGACGTGAGTTCCATAATTTTCCCAATTTATCAGTATCCTGCAACAACGACGACTTGCTCGTCTACTACCAACATTTGGAAAATCTTCACAGTGATTTCATTGAAAGATTCCAGGACATTTTGAAATTGGAAATACCAGACTGGGTGTTAGATCCTTTTTCAAATGTCAACATAGCAATATCACTCCAACTGGAAGAAGAACTTATAGAACTGACAACGAACGAGGAAATAAAAATTAAATTTAAAAATGGCTACCAACAATTTTGGCTACAAAAGTCAATTCCGCAGTTGTACCCTGGATTGTGGTCGATCGTTCAACAATTTTTGATATCATTCCCATCGTCATATTTGTGTGAACGTGGATTTAGCGCTGTGACAACGCTGCTTACTAAAAAGAGAAATCATTTGCAAGTTACCAAACGCGGTGACTTACGACTCTTTTTGAGTAAAATCGAACCTGATATCAACAAACTTGTTAAAAATCATCAAATTCATCCATCCCATTAGGTTTGTTTAAAAACTAAAATTGATTACCTATCTATATTGTTTCTTTTAATTTGATTAAAATATATTATTAATATTATAAAGTTGCGTTTTAATTGCTCTCACTGGTAAAAATGTCTAGTTTAGAATGTAAGTTTAAGCACCAGAACCGATTAATACAACACACTGTAACTAAATTAATTAAAATAATGAAATTGTGGTTTTTAAGTTTTAGAAGTGTATAAAAAATGGGGGGGGTGATGAAAAATAATTGATTTTCAAAGGGGGCGGTAGAAGAAATAAGTTTGAGAAACACTGAGTTAATGAATTAAAAATACTACATTTTATTTTTATTCTAAACACACACATGTGAATAACAATATATATAATTTCTAGTAACAAATATTTGTTAAAAAGACATTTCGATGAAATGCAAAATTTTTGGCTATGCAATTTGAGGATACAAATAATTTCAATAAGAAATCATTTATTTTTAAATTTGTGTGTTTATTTGCAAAAATAAAGCTCAGATCATTTACTGAAATTTTACCTAAATATAAAATTTAAGGTTTTTATTTATTTGCTTTTCAAATTCCAAAAATTCCCTATTTTAAAATTATGAGGAATAAACCTTAAATTACATATTTTTTAAATAATTATTTAAGTAATATAGCAAATCAATTTTTGTATGATAATTGTATTATTTTTTTTAAATTAATATTGATCCAATATTTTTTCAGCAAAAAGAAATACCGAATTTTTTACTTTTTTAACTTGTGAAAAATGTTGGAACATTATCTGCTGATAAATTATATTATGTTAAAAACTTGTTTGAGAGATAAATTCTTTTAGTGTTATTTAACTTTACTAATGTTATGGATGGAGTTTTCAGTGTAAACAAAAACAAACCTCAGTTGACCGGAAGCCATCTCAAATACTTCCGGTTTTCTCTCTTCCCATTGAAAATCAATGCAATCACAAAAATTTTTATTTAAATATTTTTAGGTAATTATTTCTGTTTTCGAAAATTTTTTTATCTTAGCCGTTAAAATCATAATTTTTAATAAAAGTGCAATCAGTGGTGATCCCGTAAATTTTTAAAAAATTTTTAATTTTTACTTAAATAATCCTCATGGATTACCATATTTTGCGAAGAATCGCTCTTATTAATTGGCGATATTAGGATCAATTATTGATGAATGATGTATCGTAACCCACATTCAAACTCTTGTTATTATTTATCTCAATTGTTAATCATTTTCTTCTCTAATTAATTTTTAATTTTATGCATTTATTCCAAAATTTCAGGAAATGTATTTTGCGTGCCATTGAACTATAAATCATTTTAAATATTAAGCAAGGTATTATTTATGCTTTCTTTCCTTTATTGTATTATAAATTTCATTAAAATTTTCTTGATCATACTGGAATATATGAATTGGTATCAATAATGAGTAGAACAAAATTGTTAAGATGAGTTTATTTACTTGTTATTTATTAATATTTTAAACAAATCTTGGTATTCATTGCAATTAAAACTTAAGTCTTATTTTTAAGAATTGATTTAATATATATTTAATTAAATTAAGGATTGTAAATCGGGTTCCATTGGAAATTTGAACATCTTCAATTGCGAAAATAAATTTATTCCAGCTCGCATATTGCAACCAAATGCTACGCAACAACGCTTTATTTGCTTTCTGTATTTCAAAATAAATTATAGGATAATTACTTTTAAATTAATATTTCTCAAAAGCAATGGAAACTACAGAAAACAAGCACGATGGTATAAGACAATGATGGAATAGTAAGCAGGAAATTTCGTGCCGGAAGGTTTTTAGATCTCTACGGTAGTAACGCCCTCTATTCTACGCTTTACAGAAATTTCCATCCATAAGTTAATAAATTATTTAAAGTTTTTCTTTAAGTTTATATAGAATTCCCAGAAACAAGTATTTGAAATTCATCTGTGAAATTTTCTAATTTTTTAAAATTAAATGATGATTTATAAATGCTATACTAACTATCACCTTCATTATTTCATTTTTCGGTATAAATTAATGGAGAAACAGACTTATTGATTGAACCTCTTGACAATTTTATTTTAATAGTAGCCACTGCCTATTTTCCCATTATTGATGGTAAAACAATCCCACTGATTTTATTACAGTTTGTAAGTCTTAGAAAATTTTTTATTAAATTTGTTATTTAAATTATGCTTTATTTTTTTACGTGTTGTTAAATTTCTAATTTCATACTATATATTTTTATTAAAATCTGTTTCATATTCATTAGAAGTTAGTTTACTGGTAATAAGCAAATGTAAAATTATTTAATGTGTAACTCGTTATGTTGGTAACTCACAGGGATTGAAACTTCATAATTTGGAGACCAATGGACTAGATAAATTTTTAACAGAAAGTAATTGGAGTTAACTTTTACATTCAGTTTAAAGGAAAGAATACAAATCTAATGAACAGAAAGTAACGTTATTCCATAGAGACGTGCTATTTATAATTCCGCCTTCAATCTGGTGTAATAATTCACAATTCACAAATTGCTTTAATACTAATTCAAAATTTAAAAAAAAGGATTTATACGTTTTGAACTTTTTGGATTGAATTACTGGTTATTCCTCTGATTGTGTGGTTGGAAAATAGTTTTAACGTGAGAAAATCAAAACTGCAATACTGATTACAAACAATTTTATATTTAATGATGTGAGCATTATTTATAAATATATTAAAACAAATTGATTAAAGGAGGCAAATTATGGTTCAACCTGAAACTTTTGAAATCTATTTAAAGTTAAATTTAATATAACTTAAGCACAATGTTGAAATTCCAAATTGTATTTTTTTAATCAACTTGTGGAAAGAGAATAAGACTGCTGAAGCATAGAGTGCTTATTTTAAATACCCGCGTAAATCCAGATTCAGAAACCAAACTCGAATTTTAAGATTAAATGAAATTTGCTTTGTTTTGTGGTAATGATGTTTAGACACTAACGCATTTCAATCTTTTCAAAATTTTCTACTTATGCTTACGTAGAACTTTAAAGAAACCTCATTTACGATAAATGTTGATAGATATTATATGTATATATATATATAAATATGAGGACGTTTAAACTTCTTACGCACAACAAAACTTTCAGTGGTATGTTTACAATTTTCATATTGTCTTATAACGAAATTTTAACTATATTTTATTAATTTGTTATCCTTATTATTATTTTTGAATGCTTTCGGTAACCTTAAAATTTATAAAACTGTTTTACCATCTCTAATTCTTATTCTAAAAAATACAATAGTTATTTTAATTTAAATATTACCTTCTAACTCCATTTTTGACTTTTCCTTATCAAAACTTCGCTTTTCTCCTGAAGCAATTGAGAGTTAATGTAAAAGGTGTTATCTTAAAAATTAATGAAATTTAAACATGTTTTAAAAAACTTTAAATACTTTTCTAACATCCTCATTTTACTAACAAAATGCAACCCAGAGAGCTATGCCGGCGGTAGCTTAGCTACTGGTAGGGTCTCCCATGCCGGACAGGTCTTCGTTGGGTAGGAGCCAGACTAAAAGAGATACCTAGGAGAAGGAAAACTCCGATCCAAACCCACGTAAGGAGCTAAGTCAGCCTTCTACCTTTGGTGCTCTGGTCCACTTGGATAACAGAAGCTGCCCCTTTTCCCTATCTATGAGTACCATTATTGGTCATTGATTTCCTGAGAGTGTACAATATCATAGACTTGGTCTAGCGCTGCTAGACAACAGGGATCAACAACAACAACTAACAAAATTTTGGTATTGTAATGTTATATAAACACGTTAATTGTGTGTATTAAACTTTTATGTGTACAGTTTCCATGATTCAAGACGACTTTAAATGTTGCTGTTTTTATAGCATTTCATCTAATTTATTAAATGATAATGTATGAATGTAAAAAAAAATAATAAAAAATTTAAATGTCTTAAATTTCAGTTTTGTTTATGAGTGTTATCCTTTTCTTTAATTTGAATTGACTTAATAAAGGTTAGATTGATTTCAGGATATTACAGATTTCGGTATATTGCAGTATTGCGCTCTCAAATGAGATTTATCATACCTCAGTCTCCATATGCAAAAGAGTACTAAATAGTAGCTAAAATTAATGTTTAAAAAAATCCTTTTGGTTTAAATTTTAATTTTATTTTGGAAAATATATTTTAAATTTAATAATTGTGATATGCTAAAATAAATCACAAAGCTTGAAGAATTAAACATGAAAGGAGGAAGGGGTTGTGTGTGTGTGTTAGTAACAGTCTACTATTATTAATTTCTTATTGCAGGTTCAATAAGTTAAAAATAAATTCTTTATATATCATTTAAATACTGTGACTGGTTATTAAATATTATGGTTTATTGTGAAGATACTTTTGTTGTTAATCATCTGTTTAGTTATATCTCCTTAACAACCCTAAGTAGTAAAGGCAAAAGTCACTAAAATGTTTCAAAGTATTGTCAAAAAGAAATTATGATAATATAAACTTTGTATTTTCAAAATGAAAGCTTTGAAATAGCATATGTATATATATATATATATATATATATATATATATATATATATATATATATATATTTGAACTATTTTATGTATATATTTTCTCTCTGGGTTAATGAATCTAAGGAAAACAAGTATTATAAAAATACGATTGTATTTATTATGTTTATGCTAAAGTATGATAGCTTAAAAGTTTCATGTATCTTCTTGGATATTAGCCAATAAACTTAAGAAATTTCTTGTAAATATTCTATCGACTTTAATGTTGATATTAAAAAATACCATTTGTTTTTGAAACAGTAAATACTGTTCAATAGAATTAATCAGGAGAACAAAATAATATTTGTAAACAATAATGTAATTTTAAAGAGTGACACTTTTTAGAAATAATATGAATTTTCTTAAAATTAAACTGATATATTTTAATGTTGATTGTGTGAAAAAATATGTTGCTTTTATACAGGAAAAGATAACATACTTTAAATATTTTATGAGAGTAGAATAAAATAGTGTTATTTGTTTTATTCTCAATAAGCAATTGTTAATGAAAAATATATTTACATTTAGTTACACTTATAAATGATACTTATTATGTCTGATAGTGGCTTTAGAATCTTTAGTATTATCTTGGGGCCAAAAATAAATCACTATAAATATATAGTTATAATAACTTAGGATATCTTGAATATTCTTCTTTTTGCTTAATTATTCAAAATTAGCTTATTATATCACTGTGGTCTGTTTTTGAGACTTTTGGTGCTTCCATTTTAATTATTCCACAAAATTAAAAAAATTTTCAAATTACTTACTTTTGAAAATAAAATTGTGTTTCATTTTTATTAATTTATGAATTTTATTTTTTTAATAAGATGTACTGCTAGGTATTTCTACAAATAAGAAATTCTACCTAAAAATCAAGAAAACATTTATTCTTAGGTTTATTTCAGTAAAATTAATTATATACTTTATTTTTTCGGTACTTTTTCATTATAGCCCTGCATCATAATCACCGTAACAGGAAAGAAAAAATCATAAATTGCTGTTGTAAATATTCCATTTGCATGGTATATTATTTACAAAAAGGTTTACATTTTTACAAACTACTGAAAAAATACTACAAACATTTTATTTACATTTTATAAATTAAATAATTATTTATTAACAAAACTTATTTAAATGCCAATGTTTCCTTCTGGTGGAAACTGCTTATCGATTGCATCAATGATTAATTCTGTACATATAATACCTTTTTCACAATAAAACAAATTTCATTTTTGCTATATTTAGCGGTTTCTTAACCTTGGCAACTTGTAATCATAAGGCTCATGTTTCTGTTAGTAATTAAAATAATTGGTACTTTTCAATTATATCCTGATATGATAATTGCTGTAACAGGAAAGAAAAAAATCGTAAATTACTGTGAAAAATATTTCATTTTCTTTGGTTTACATTTTTAGAAACTACTAAAAATAATAGAAACATATTTATGTATATGAATTAAATAATTATCACTTATTGACAAAACTTATGTAAATGCCAATATTTATTTCTGGAGCAAATTGCTTAATAGTCACATCGATGATCAATTAATTGTATACAATGTAATAGCACCTTTTTTTCAAGGAAACAATATTAAATTTTGCTGTATTTAGCTGTTATTTACTCATGGTGACTTGTAATCATAATGATCCTTTTAACGGATAAAATTATCACTTAGTTATCTTTCCCACCAACTTGCTTTAGCTTGTTTAGCTTTGTTTTGTCAATTTTCACTCAATTTTTGGGAGAAAAAATTCAGTTGGAATATATTTAGTTTAAAATAAAAGTTTGAGCCACAATAAAATCCCATCTAAGTGGTATTATTTTCACTTCTCTATAAGAAACATGGTACTCCTTTAAAACCATAAACAGGGTTATAATGGGTAAGTACCTTTCTTTTATTACTCATTCAGTTTTTTTATATATCTGGATATTTATTATTTCAAATGTTACCTGTCATTGAATTTAATCAAATGTATATCTCATGATGTTTAATTAAAAAAAGTAACTATCAATGATTTCTTTCACATCACATTAAGATTCATTAAGCATTAAGAGACATTAAGCAAATCTATCTATACAAAACTAATTTTTTCTTTTAAATTTAGCTTTACTTTCATAATGATGCAGTTTTTATCAAAAGTGCTATAAAAAATAAGTGCTTAATATATTAAGAAAAACTTTTTTAATAAATTAATTTTGAATTGCATATAGCAGTAGGTTATTTGACCTTTTTTATTTTTTAACTCAAACATTTTAATTTATTGAATGTTTAATTAAATAAATATCTGGAGAAAACCATTATATAATATTTATTTTACAGCTGAAAGCTTAGTGATTAGTGCTAAGGATGTCCCATCTCCTTCTATGTATGACATTGTGGAAATAAATGCAGCTGAAGGAGATTGCAGGTAAATGCTATAAATATATAAAAGTTATTTTTTTAAATTTCTTCTAATAAAGAAATTTAAGAAGAATAAAAAATTTAAATATTGATTTTTAATTTTGAAAAATTTCATTTCAATATTGTTACATTAAAAAAAAACAAGAATACTTTGTAATTTTATATAGGGAGAAAAAAAGAGATTATGAAATTTTATTAAAACATTTCACAGTATAAGGTTTTTTATAGTGGTATTTTTTAAAATAAATTTCTCAAATTGGTAAAAAACGATGGAACTGTACAGAGTTGGTGTGATTTCCAATTTATACGCCAAGCTCTTCTCAGCTATATTGCCAACCTAAATTACGTCACTATGCATATTATCAAGCTACAAATACCGATCGCATTTGAACTTCAACTTTGAAATTCTGTGCTTTTTTGAATTGTAAGTATCAAAATTTTGAATATTTCATTGTAATTAAGTACTTTAGAAGTGTTATATATATAAAATTCTAATAAATAAGAAACAAATTTTTTATTAAAACTCATATTTTAATATACCAGACAGTTGCACCCACCTTAAAAAAAAACTGTGTAGCACTACCTGCTACAGTGACAACCGGGTAATAAAGTTAAATTTCTAACGTTAATAAATATCATTTTTGTTTGAATTTTAATATACTGGGCAGTTACGCCCACCTTAAAAAATTTCATTACAGCACAATCTAACACCAATGGACAACACACAATACAACTTATTTAAAGATGTATTTACATATGTAAACATACATTTTTATAAAAACCAGTGTTTCTAAATATGAATGAAATTATAATAAAAAAAATAACTCGCCCAATCTTAAATGCTTTCGGATTTGTTGTATGTGACAGGTAAATAAACAGTTTTTATAGCATCGAAAAGATCAACAGCAATGTTTTCTCCATAGTTTCTCTCCATACCTACTGTGTGAGGTAGGAGTCAAAATGCCCTGGTATGTGATTCATACCCTACAGAGATCTTTTAATCGCTGATCAGGTGCCTTCTATAGAATTTGTGTGCGCACCTGTATCCAGGTCTTTGAATTTCAAACAATAATTTACTGTTAAGTGTACAAAGCCCTCATGCCAGGGACGCTCGTATGCTTTCCAGCAGTCTGATATTAGTTGTACCTGGAAGAACACATTCACACAAAATTCCTAGCAAAGCATCCTCACTCTTGTTTTCAACAACACAAAAAAGACATTCAATCCTCTTTCAATTCTTCCAAACACCTACCTTCCAGTCATATGCTTATCTTTATTATACTTTCTTCTACCAAGCTTACTTCCATCTATCTCAAGCAGAGGTGGCTGCCGAATAATTATCGCTCTTGCCTTCGGTTCAACAGTTCATGGGTTCAAATCCCACCTTGGACATGATTGCTTGTAGTGGTCCACTTTAAACCATAGGTTCCGGTCTAATTAGCCCTCGTGTGCAAAAAATTACCGTTGAGCGACAAACAAACCAATCCATCTATCTCAACTTCAACATCCACTCCACCAATGATTTCACTTTCACAAACACACATCTCCAAACACTTCTCTACAAAAACTCATCCAATCAAGTCAATCTTCTTGGCCAATCGCAAATCTTTCACAATAAAATCATGTGTACATTTTTCACAGTATTCTGCGTCTTTTCTAATGTGGCTAATGACATTGGAGGTGTTATTAGCGATTAAATTATCCACTGTTCATAAGAGCTACGATAAATGAACTCTCCATCGTTAACGGAAAGTGTCTCAATTGAAAGATTTTCACTTTTTCCATTTTTTTTATTCACGTTTCACAAATTCAATAGAAAAGCGACCCAAAAACCCCAATTGAAATGGAACTTTCTATTTTTTTTTTTTTTAATATTTGTTGATTGACCCAAATTTTATCTTGTTGCATTTGCTTAAATGTCACGTTAAAATTGCAATTATAATTCTCTTTTGAAAAGATTTTTCGCGACGTTTATATTTGTTCCTTGCTAAACTTTTTTTTATTTTTCTGATTTGTTCCCTTGGTTAACTGCAAGAGCTCTGTTTTCTATTTCATTCAAAAAGTGAAGTCCAAGTAATAACAGTCATCAATAAGTAAAAACTCGTTTTCAACCTACTCTTAGAAAACCAAGAGCCCTTTTATACAAATCTTTTAATATAATGAGCATTCTCATCTTCCTTTCGACACATCCAAATACACCCATCACTTATATCATTAGTATCATGCAAAATAATATTTCCACCACACATAACACATACCTACTTTTCAGCAATCAAACCTACTTTCATGCACCATTCTAAAACTTTCTTATCACCATCAAGCTCTAAATATAAAAAACTTAAATTCAATATATCATTATCTATACTTATTAATATCTTTAGCAAGCAACACACAAATTCCAAAAATCAAATAACGAAACTTAATGCTGCAAGATTATTCATTAAATGCTTCAAGGTTATTCATTGTTTCAAGGGTTGCATACAAAATGTGCATATGTCATACAATCAGGTTACCTCATAAAACCAAAAGCATATTCATACATACATAATCTGAACTGTTAAGCCAGTTTGACAAACTTTATCTTGCTTGCTTGCCACATTTTACCCTTCGTACAGTTCTCTACTCTTTAGAACTCAAATTTGTTAGATATGCCCAAAAACTTAATACTGTGAATGTTAGTAATTTTGTTTTGAGTTTGCAGATATTGAAAATATTTTGAGAAGTTGATAATAAATTATTATTTGCAAAAGTACATTTTGGTACAAAAACATAAATGAAATTTGATTTTTACAATTGAAATTCTATAACCAATGAACACTTTATTGAAATATGTTAGATTATATATACAAGCTGCATGGAATATTTTATAAGTATTTTATAGAGAGAGTATATTATAGAGATTTTTTTAAATTTAGTTCTTATATTTTTATTTATTTCTTTGTGTAATAGTTCAGAAAAGTAATAAACTAATTGAAATAAAATATTGAGATGCAAATAAAATTTTCACTAGTTATTTTTAAAACTAAATAAGCATAATCACTCATTAAGTGCTATATCAATACAAGGAAATCTTGCATTGCTGGAAATATATTATTTATTTTAACATTACATAAATTTATTATTTGTAAATAAAACTTATTTATTATTAAATATGCATTAGCATTAGATGGTTTTATACTTCTCAATGTCTTAAATTATCTCTATTTCGTAAATTTTAAAATAAAATTCTTGTTATTCTAACAGAATTCCTAATTATCTGTAGCATTTGTTCACTTGTTGGTTGAGCTAGGAATTCTTTTAAATTATGTTCTGTTCTTTCAGGTCATCTCTTCAAACTGTAAACTCCAATTTAATTAATCCTCTTATGGAAATAATGACCATTTGATGTTAAACTAAACCACTCTTGAAATAAAAGCATTTATTATGTTATGATTTCAGAGTTTAAAAATTTCTATTTATCTCATGATTGTAGATTTCCTTTTATTCTTTTTACTACAGTTTGACTAGATTTTTTATCATGCAATTTATAAGTTTTACATTCTTAAGTATGAAAATATTATTAATTCTACAATTGAGTATATTAGCTTTAAATATTAAAAATTTTTAATCATTATATTTGATTGTATATATATTTTTAATTTTTAAACAGATATATATTTTTCATCCAAAATCTATTTAGTATGAATGTAGGTAATTTAAACTGGTTTTAAGTTATATTAATAATTTGCATCAAACTCCAAAGATTTTACTGTATCTTTTCATTTTAAAACTGTCAATATGATTTTAAATTATTTACTTTTAAAAAAGTTTAATATTAAACTGTTTATTTTTTGTTATTAATTTAACAAAAACAATTTTAAAAAAATAGGAATTAAAATTTGTTAAATTTTTGATTGAAAAAGTTTAGTATTTATATTTTTAATTGGTATTGAAATAATTCTAAGCACTGCATATTAATTTATATTTAGCCCACTTCTCTTGCAAGTTTTGGATGTCAATCAAGATGCATTGCAGAAAGGTGAGTTTATAGGTGTTCATCTTTGCTTAAAAAATTATTTTAATCATTGTAAATTTATTGTTCTCTAGCTGGCAGCCAAATGGTTAGTACTCTGGCATATGATACAACATTTCATAAGTTCAATTTCCACCTTCAACTTAGATGCTTGTAATGCTTCAAAATTCTCTTTTAACTATGTTCTTGTCTAATTGATTCTCATGTACAAAAAATGGCCACTGAATAACTAATGAACAAACCTAAATAAATTTATTATAGTTTAAAATCTTTTCTAATAAATTCAGTTAATATGAATTAATGATAAAGTTTTAAAAGAAACTACAAAAGCCCTGTTTTTCAATGAATTGTCAGAAATAGTAAATTTTGTATTTCTGGACACACCCAATGATTAAAAAGATAATTGTTGCATTTCCATTTCACATTTAGAAGTTTCTCATGGGGCTACCTTCTTTAGATGAGTACAGTTGTCCCAATCCCAAGGTACCCAGATATCTTTTATCTGTTTTTCTCTCTTCTCCTAATCTTTTCCATCCATTAACGGAAAGCAAGCAAGCTGTCCATAAGTAGCTGTAGATCTTTGTTTGCTTCTTGCTTCTCATGGGCAATCAAAATCTCCATGTGTTGATCATGTTTGGCAACTCTTTAGATGGGAAGTATATTGTGGTTTCCAATGTATCAATCAGCTGGTACCCAATTACACTCGTAGCTAGTCTGCTAAGTATCAGGAGAAGGTGTACATCCTTAGACTTAGCATTAAGTGTTGTCACTGTCACCAGGGGTGACTCCCAGCAAATATGTGTCAGATAATATGATAAGTGCCAAAACTGGAAATGTCGAGAACCAATGGTTGCATCCCTTGTTGGACTCCATGATGGGTGGTGCCATCAAGCCTAAATATTTATAAATATCTTATGGGGGTTCTATAATTCTTTCGTTGTTGAAGTCATTTCATCCACTCGTCACATATTGATATGTATTCTGAACTCTTTTCATGCAATATAGCCTTTTCTAGTATAAAAACTTATCATATCTATTGGTAACATACAAAATGTTAAAAAATTATCTGCAGATTTACTTGTTCAAGTTGGCTTGAAACATCATTTTATGAAACTTTAATTGAATCTCAGTGTTCTCTTTAACCCAGACTTCATGAATGTAGCAGTAGTAGAATTTTTCTAAGCACTTCATGATCAAGGAGTTTGTGTTGCATGCTGTATAAATATTCAATATGATGATAGTTATTCCCACCTAACATGTCTTTTTTCAGACACCAATATTGCCAAAGTCCATAAAAGTAAGTTACATAATTTGCAAACCTCATCCATACATTCCTAATCCTCTTAGTAGTTTTAAATGTCAGAAATGTGATTATTCTCAACAGGTGGGTCAGAGTACAGATCCTATATGTGAATAATGTTCACAGTCTGGTCATGAGACTAATGCTTGTACTTCAGAAATTTTCAATTTCATAATTCTGGTTCACAAGCTGCATTCTTCAATCCTTGACCTATAGGATCTTTGAGAAGTAATTGCAACCAAGATAAAACAATATTACTGTCCGGGAAGCAAGGTGAATAGTAAAAAATAAAATACCAAAAATTGGTGTTTCCTATTCTACTTTACAGATGCAAAAACAGTCCTGCAAAGAGTAATTTACCAAAATCTGCTCTTTCAATTTTGTCATCTAAATCTATCTTACTAACAACTTCTAATAGCACAAAGCAATCTTCTTCAGATACCAAGATATTAAAATTAAAGAACCAATATCTTGTGAAAAGTATTAAAAGAACAATTGATGTATCCTCTTCTGAAACAATAATGGAAATGGTGTCCTTCTCTACCTCTCAAAATGTAGAAAAGACGAGCACAAAAAGCAATAAAATAAAACTTGCTTTGGATGATATTAATTTCATGAAAGTTGTAGTTCTCGGGAATTATTGGAGTTTTTTATAGTATTAGTCTCATCTCTTTGGTTTTCATAAATTTATTTCAATGCTTTATTCTTTTGAGTTATGCATCTGAACATTCTCAAGTAGTTCTTATCCAATGACTTACTTAAACACTTAATTTTATCAAAGATTACTTTGTTTGTGACACAACTTATCTCATCTGAGGATCTTGTGGCAAAATGAAATCACAATTAGAAGATCCATTTAATGAGAGTAAGAATGTTAAATTGATAATTATAAGTCATAATAAAAAATTATTAACAAAAACATATTGAAGTTGCAGGGTATTAATAATATATTTACTATTTTTATTTTCACATCTAAAAGCTCACAAAGCAATGTGATTTTGTGCTTAAGGAAAAATAGGTATGATGTGTTTCAAATCACTAATTATATTGTTATTGAGAAATATAAAATCAAAAGTGAAAACTAAAAATACTTTCACCAAATGCTGAATTTGGCGTAAATTTTAAAAAAAATTATGCTATTTGAAATCTGTTTTGGTCATTGAAGTAATACCATTTTTCTGTATATAATCTGCAGATTATATGTTAAAAAAAGTTATGAATTTTGTGCATATTATACACCACCATAAATAATCTGATAAAAAAATTCAAAAAAATTTAAAATAAAGTTTTGAAAGAAATGCTGTGTGTTTTATAAAATAATAAATAGTATACCACAACTTGTGGCAGACTTATTTTAGTTCTAATTAGCTTTGTCCAATTATGTTCAAAGACAAATTCAATTCCTCAAAAATATTACATTGTCATTAGGAAGAAAAAATATAAATTACATAGTAGCTTTTAAACTAGAAACTCAATAGAGGAGGTAAATAAAAAAAAATGGTGACAAACCTGTGAATGTAAAGTTTAAAAAAAGCATTTGTAGTGCAAAGGAAAATATTATCCAATTTGCAGTTTGAAAATCTCTTAATTATTCTTTCATTTAATTAACAAAACATGTTTTATTTTTAAAATATGTCTAACCTATTTTCAAAAATTATTAAAAACTAAAAATCATTCAGCTTTACTAGAATTTTCTTTGAATTATTACTCTTAATCTGGTGATTTCATCATAGTTTATCATATTTTGCAATAAGGTGTTTAATACAAAAAACATAATTATTTATTACATACATATAACATGCAGACATAAGTAATAAATAAAAATTATTACAAAAAACAATGTTTTTTGTAATAATTGTTCTGTACAATTTATTATATTTTAATCATACTGTGTTATTTTTTATTTTATGTGACACCAGTATATATTTTTAACTATTCATCAAAAATTACAACAGTTGATGCAACATTTTTTCCCCTCTTTGAGGTAAAGGTTTTATGGCTAATTCAATGTTGTGGATTATATGCAATAAAATATAGTACTTAAAAATTCTAGATTTCTCATGTAGCAATTGTTTAACTAATAAATATAAAATTTTAATATTCAACTGAAAACCAAAAAATGTTTTAAAACATTGCACTAAAAAAAAAGCATTGATATTGTTATGGTTTTTTGAAATATATATTAAAATATGGCAAATCAATGATTTATGTAAATGTGGAAAATATTAGATAAAGGTACTATTTATTAATATAGATTATATATGGTGTTAAATCTGCATATAGGCTTCTTTCTGTTTCTGTTAATGTCTTCTGATGCCAATATGCCTTCTTATTCTAAATTTCAAAGATTTTAGCAATTTTAGATGAACATGCATATTCTAAAAAATATATATCTAGGTATCAAATAAGTGGTGTATACTATTGTTTTTATGTATTATATATTTTATCCCTATTTCTGAAAATTTATCTTGATAGTTAGCCTGATGCTTGGCCAATTTTAAGGCTTGGGAAAATTGAGAGAAATATAATTTCTAGTCAATATTCCTGGTATCATAATAGAAATTAATTATATTTATTTTAAACTATATAATTTAAGATTACTATGGTAATATTAGATTATTCTCAAATTGAATGTATTAACTTTATAATAAAATATTTATTAAAAAATTGCATTTTTTAGGTTGTATTAGCATTGACCAATCTATTGCTGCAAATTTTCAATTAAAACAGTATATGGAAGTTACTGTAAAAATCATTGATAACTTAAAAGTAAGTTGTTAATGTAATTTAATCCATGATTTTATATTCCAAAGGTCATGAATAACTATTTTATATTTTGTAAAAAAAGAAAGAGAGAAAGGTTTGAGTGCTATTTCTCTATTCATATAACTTTCTTGACTTTATTTTTTTATTTTTTATTCTGGCACTTAGGAAATTAAAAGATAATGAAACTGAAGCCTATTTTCCAAGTGTTGCAGTTAATATATTAAGACTAGCTTAGTATAACATTCATTTGCTAATCAGATGTTTTATTTACACTGTACATTGCATCAATATTGGAATTATTGTTTGATATTTTATTTGACTTCACATCTACTAATCAAATTTTTTGCATTGCGATCAATATTTATATTTATTTGAAGTAAATTAACAGCATTATTTTGATTATTTGGGCTAAATCTTTAGTTGATACAGATATCAAATGCTCCAAACCTGTAGCTAACTGCAACAGAATAGATTAGTTCAGTATTCTATGATGTATTCCAAAATTCATGATTCAATTGGAATTTCATTCTTGAATTTAATAAGTTATAGCTCTGTTATGTTTTCTAAATTTGCATTTGAATTTTGATGATTGATTATTTTTTTACAATTTAAAAGTTAATTAAATTTTATTTGAATATTATAATTTTTTAGAGATAAAGTTGCAATTTGCATTTTTGTAGATTATTTTTTAAACTGAATTTTTAAATTTGAAGTGTGAAGATTAAATTAGTATTTTTACTATATATGTTATTCTATTTAATTTGCTGTCTTATAAGTTAAATTATGTAATATATTAAATTACTGTGTAGAAATATTTGAAATATGTTTTTTGTTTAACTATACTGCTTGTTAATTAAAACTAGTGTGTGGTAATGTCTGGTTAATCAGAAACTGGAGTTTTTGTAGTAATAAATGTCATTTACATTGTTCATTTAACTTAACTGCTCATTTCTTCTGTGCTAAACTGTATTCAATCAGATATTTCTAAACTGGGTGCCACTGCCTATTAGAAATAGTTTTCACAAAAATGGATGTTATTGATTTAATGTATTAACCAGTTCTTTCCCCATAGTAAATTGTGTTGCATTGGATCTTTTTTGATGTGGGCAACATTGACTATTTAGAAATCCTAATTTACATGACAATGGATGTTTACATTATTAGTTCAGCTTTATTGCCTGTTTCTTCTATGTTTGATTTTTGTTTAAGGTGTGCACCATTGTCCCTTTAATTAGAAACCTAAGTTTTCATTAAAGTGGATGATTGTTATTGTTTTTACAGTTGTTAAAACCTACTTGGTTATCATTATGTACTGTATATTTTTAAAGAGTTCTTATTTGGATTAATTTTTAAAAAATTAAAAAGTTGATTATATTTTATTCACAATCCTTCAACCATTATTATCCTCCAACATTATTATAAACCTCCAACATTATTTGATGATCCTTCAACCAAGCCCCCCGTCTTCCCAGGTCTATTCAAATATGCCACTCCTGTTTTTGATCTTGTCCTTCCAGTACAGAAGGGAGTCTCCCCTGAGACAGAGCTCAGGGCTGCTGCTCTTGCCACAATTTATGAAAGATACCCTCCAGACAAATGGCTGCACATTTATACCGATGGTTCAGCTGAGAGTAGCTCTGGGAGAGCGAGAGCTGGAGTTTTCTCCAATTTTTTCCAACTCAAAGAGCCTTTGGGAAAACTCTCTGACAATTTTGATGGAGAAATGTATGCAATTCTAATTGCTCTTCAAAAAACTCTGGATTTCTCAGAAATGAAATTTGCCTTTTTCGTCAGTTGCCAGGCTGCAATTCATACAGTGACAAATTATAATCCTCTGCCTTCATCAATAGAATTAAAATGTAAAACCATCATTAACACTTTGCTAACTGCAGGGAAGAAGATTGCCTTTCAAAGGATCCCTAGCCATTGTGGTTTACCTGGTAATGAAAATGCAGATTTACTCGCCAAAGAGCCGTCTTTTTTAAACCCCCCAAACACTCCAATTGGTTTAAGAAATGTCAAATACTTATTAAAACAAGTGATTCAAAACCAACGACAGGCTTATTACAAAGAAAAAGTCGTTAATGCTTGTTGGGGGAGCCTCTTGACCTCTTGCATCCCCAGGGATCTACCTAAAGCTATGGGAGTGTCCTGCTTCAGGCTTCTCACTGGGCATGATTATCTTCAGGGACACCTGCCCCACATTAAACTTGTGGACTCACCTAACTGCATTTTGTGCAATGAACATTTGGACATGAATGGCGAGCACCTTTGGATGTATTCTGCCCTCCAGGAGGCCCGCGATTCTTCACACTTCAAGACTCTCTCCTCTCCTGGAGAAGCTTCATTTCTGGACTGCAAGACTTGTGATGCTCGAAAGAGCTTATATAAGGACGTAATTAAAAAAAAATATTTTATTGATAGAGTACAAGTAGCATTGATTTTTATTATTATTATATATTTTTTGTAATATGTAAGTTTTTAAAATATGTATAATAAGTTTCTAGGCATTAGTAGTTTGTCTGTTGTAAATAAATTTAATGAAGCAATGGAAATTTCAATATTTGAAATTTATAATAGCAGCCGATTGTGGTATTTAAAATTTGATGTTTAGATCGATTAGGGTTTTAAAATTAGATGTTGTGACAAGAGTAACATAATTTATAGGTTGACAAGATAACTGCAAAGTGCTAGGTGTAAAATATGGGAAATTGCACCAAATTTGTATGAGTTCATGGGATTTTACTATCATTTGCTTTGGCAGTTATAATCTAATTGGAATTTCTTGCTTCACTCTTTTTTTTATAACTTAATCTGTATTTAATTTGTTACCAGTTGGAATGAATAAGTGATTATTTGTTTCTTGAGTTCATATCAAAAAAATAATTTTTATTAAGTAACTACCATTTACTTTTAAAATGGTTATTGATTTATTTTAAAAAGGTATCGTAAAAATAAATCGGATAGTTTATAGTTTGGCTTGTGATATTTAAAAATATTTAGTCAAAATGGACACTTTGATTTTAAAACATTGAATATTGTTTGAAAAACATTCTGTATTTTTATAAAACAATCATACTTCAAAATATATTGAAATTTTAACTGTCTTCTGTCCTATATTATACTTTTAACATATTTCATTTGTTTGCTCAATTTATTTATGTAACACTATCATTACAATAAATTTTCCAGATTTCTCTCCCTATGATTTTTCTCTTGAATTTTATATGAAATTGCATTTGTGCCATATGTTTAACAACAGTCACTAACATGTAAAACTATTTTTAAAATTCCAGTCCCACTTTAGACAAAGATGTTTTTAGTAATTCGGAATGCATTTCTATCTATAAAACTGATCAAATTAGTTTTCAGTCTTAAAAACTAAAAGAAGGAAACAAAAACAAACAAAAAATCATGTTTTCACTGTGAAATTTTCGATGATTCAAGTTTCATTTTAATGAATTAATCAAGATATTTTAGTTCTATTAGTCCTTGTACACACAAAATAAAGGAATATTCACAAAGCAGAAAAATCAATAGTGTTGACAGCATTGACAAAAGCATGAGTTTGTAAAGTTAGTTAGGAGTAGCATTTCATTAAAAACTAGTGTTAAACATTTATGATTTCAATAAAAATTTAATATACATCACTTTTTGTAACATTTTTTTAAATAAATGAATATTTTATAATCCGCTCTCTCTTTAAAATGATGAAATAAATTTTGATTCACCTTTGAATCAAATCTAACAATTTTTGCCAAATAAGTGTTCATAGAACAATTTCTTTTTATATCTACATTTTTATTATTCAAGTTTCAATGATACAGATGCTTATATTTTAATAGACTAAGCTAATTTTGTTCAAAAAATTGGCATAATCTTTTAAAATACGAGAAAAAATTATTCCAAAAACTCATTCATTAAAAATCTAATGTATTAGCTTTATATATATTTCATTAAATTAACTTAATGATTGGTTGGTGTTAATTTCATTGTAAAAAGAATATCTATAATAGCAAATTTATATTTTTGAATCATTTTAATGTTATGGAAAACACTATAATGCAAATTTTGATTCAAAATAATGCTATAAACTCTTTCTTAAAATGTATATTCTGTAATCAGAAAACTGCTTTTGAAAAAAAAACATGACAATTACTTTTCTTCTGCTATAAACTCCTTTAGTTTGCTTAAATTGGATATATATTGCCAAATAATAGCCATACATAATTCTATTTTAGCATATTTTTGATTTATATACCAATCTCAAATAAATCAGTAATGACACAAATTTACGTTTTGAAGTGAAAATGTATTGTAGAACAAATAATAAACATATATTTAATAGATAATTTTCTTTTTGTAGGATGTTTCACTAGATTCAGTTGAACTTACATTTAAAGACCAATATTTAGCTAGAAGTGATATGTGGCGATTAAAAACATTTCTGGTATGTAATTTTTATACAGAAAAATTTCAAAATTGTATACATATTTTTGTTACAGAGTTTAATTGAAAGTTTTTCATGCATAATTTTCTTAATTTTTTTGTAAACATTTTCTCATTTAAAGACTATTTTATTGTTACATTAGTTTATTGTTTATTATGTAGTTCTATAACAATTATACAATTTCAGGTTAACAAATGCCTGTATTCAGAGAAAAAATTGGAGTTCTTTGGAATTAGGTAAATTTATTTTTCTACCCAATAATTATTTTCTTAAATATTCATTTTGAATGCATGAAAATACGCAATCTAAAACTGTTTATTTTTAAATTACTTTATTGATGTTATTAAAAAATAATTAAAGATTTTTCTTTGTAAAAGATTTGGTCCTTGATTTTTGGTTAAAAAAATTAATCTTATTTGAAAGTTTTTTCAAGTGCTATTTAATTTAATGGAATATTTTAAATGTGTAATATAAAATGCTGGTTTCAAGATTTCTGTGAATCCTTAAGCTGGCCGTAAATTCGGTAGACAATTCGATAAAGACGCCATCTTATAGTAGGAAAATGCAGTCTTGTCGATGTCTTAGGCAGACCGCAAATTCGGTTGATAATCCGATTAAGACGCCGTCTTATAGTAAACAAATGCGGTCTCGATGTCTTAGTGTGACGTATCTAAAACGTTGTATCTGACGTCATGCAATTCTTAAACCAATGAGAGCACTATCTCACGGAATGTTGCCAGATATTTCGAACCTGCTTGAAATCTAGAATTGTCTTGCGCTCCACCCCTTTTCTGAAATAACTAAGATATTAATGACGTCATTTAGTCTGATGCGATTCTCGCGAGATGCTCAGCTTGTCCCACGAGACAAGTTTCAAGCGATCATCTACAAATTTGCAGACTGTCTTGTGTAAACTTATTTTATAATGTTTAAATTCTGATTTTGTACTTTCCTGATTGTTTGATATTTCTAATATCTTTTGTTTTAATTTTGTGAGAAATGTTTTCCAATTTAGTATTTTGCTGTATTTCTTCCAAAATATATTAAAATTGTGATACTTTTAGCTATGTATTTGAGAGTATTAATTTCTCAAATTTTATTATTTATGTTCATCGTATTAAATATTAGAAATTTTATAAAGAAATTTTTGATTAATTTAGCTCAGATTTTTTTATGAATAATTAGATTCAAATGTTACATTGCACATTATGAATCAATGTTATATATGTTCTGATTAAAAGTATAAAAAATATAGTGTCATGGAAATATATTTTTCTAAAAGTATACATTTATTGCTTTAGCTTATAAAGACATATTATAGTGCTGTAGAATATTTGTAGTGGCGAACTCAAAGGGGAAAAACTAAATTAATAACTAACATTCCATTCATTTACCAAGCATGCAATTGAATGGTATTGTTTTGGATTTCATTTCAACAGAGATATTGTTATAATTTAAAATCTACTTTAAGCCATATATTTTAGTCAAATTAATCTTTATGTGCAAATAGAACAATAAATTGTGTCTTCAAAAATATAATTTTTTTCTTTTTAAAGAACTGCATTTGAAAAATATATAATAATTTTCTCAATCTTAAAAAACATTTATTTCAAATTATCATGCCTTTACTTTTTCAATTCAAATTATCCTAATGAAGTGATTTCATTTAACTCCATTTTTAATATCAAACTATTATTTTTTAGATACTTGTGTTCTTTTCCAACTATACAATATTACTTTATGATTTTGTTTAAATTTTGCATGTTTTGTAATATATTTGATTTTATAATTTCTCAATAGCAAATTATTTCCTATTTAAAACAGTTAAAAGTTAATTTACAAAATTAAAATTTATGAAACAAAAATATTAAGCTAAAATTAAACATGTATTTTCCTGTATAAAAGCCACTACAGTGTATTATACTCAAGACCTTTTTACAAGTAAAGCAAAAAATGTATCATGTAATCCACGGCAATTTTTTTTGTGAATAGTAAACAGCTGATAATGTGGAGTTTCAAATAAAATAAAAAATACACAGTATAATTAAAAATTAAGTAATAAATTCTACAGAAAAAAATGTTTATTATGAGAAACATCTGATTATTTCTTATTTTGATCCACCTCATCAAAGTTTGATAAACTGAGATTAAAGCATCGGATCACTCATCAAATGCCATAATTCCAAGAAGATTCTAGTAAAAATTATCAATTTTTTGTTCTTAATAACTTTTAAAATGAGGTTAAAAATAAAATGTTTTTTTTAATAATTAAAGAAATGAATTATTTTCGAACTGCACATTTGATAAATTTTTCTTTTGTACTACACATGCTTTTCTTTTATCTTACATTAACATGTTTGTCACCATTTCTTTATTCTCCTTCTCAGTTGAGTCTTTAATTTAAAATCTGCGTGTAACTTATATTCTTTTGCTTTCATGTAATATATGAATTGGAATGTTTTCAGAATGAAAAATCTTAATCAAGACAAAAGGTGAAATGATAGCCTATTGCAAATGTAATCAAATTCCTTCTTGAATGTAATTGAACAAAACTGACTATAGCTGAAATAAGTCACTCAAGTCATGACACCATCTGTTCTTTATTTTCTAAAACAAATGGCATTTCTTTTAAATGTTATGGTAATTTTTTTGAATAGAAAAGGTTTCTATCAGATAACCTTCAATGGCATATAATATACACAACAAAATTCGAAGCTTTTTAATTCATAATCTAAGATTATAAATAAGTTCTGTATATAAAGGTGTGCACATTGGCTAATAACTCCAATATTTTAATGTGGGTGCCTAGGCACTCTGGTGTTCATGGCAATGAATTAGCTGATGAGTTGGCAAGGGCTGGATCAACAACTGATTTTTTTTTCGTACTGAATTAGTGCTAGGTATTTCAAAAGAATTGATCAGAAAGAGTGTTTTTGATCTCTTCAGAAAACAACAGTTTATGAACTGGCACAATGCCAGTGATCAAAGACAAGCAAGGGCTACTAAATAGCACATGCTCTTGTAAAAGGCAAAAACTATTATTAAAGCTCAATAGAAGCAGTCTAAGGAACGAAGTGGGACTTCTTATATGACACTGCCACCTTAAAAGACATCTTATCATAATGGGAGTATCTGATGATCCCACTTGTAGAGGTTGTCATTGTATGGAAGAAACTTCAATACACATCCTGTGTGAATATGAAACTTTTTCTGCACATAGATTTGAACACTTGGGTCAGCACTTGATTGAACCTTGGATGTTGCAGAAATTCCTGTAAAATGTCTGCTGAATTTCGCTTCAGCCACTGGTCTCTTTAAATAGGGCTTTTTGAAGAGTATAGTACAATAGACCTATGGTCACTGTGCTAGGATCTTTTGAAACTACTCTATTTTAAATCTAATCTGAATCTAAGATGAAAATAGAAATAAAAAGTTTCTAAGGTTATTGTGCAGAAAAATCAGTATCATTTATATATACCTCAATATACTAATAATGTAATGTTCAGTTCAATAGAGGAGAGAGTATAACAAGGATTAATGAATTATTAAAAGCTATAAAAAATATCATTCAAAATTCTTATCATGATTTCAATATTTTTAAAAGACAATTTGACTAATTTATAAAGTAAATTTTCACATTTGTTTAAATTTTAATTGCATTAGTTTTGGGATTATTCAAAAAAATTTTTTCTCTAATTTATTCAAAATTTGGTAATTATTATTTTATAAAAGAATAACTTTTTCTAAAAAATTCAAAAAGTATATGTTAAGTTTATTCTTTTTTAAATGTTGTATAATTGTGAATTTTCATTATATGTACTATTTAAATATTTTAGTTGGACTTCATTGAAAACTTTTAAATATGAGTTGAATATCATTTTATATTATATTTTTTTCAAAAATTTGTATTCTTTAAAATATTTGATATTAATATTATGAAAATCTCTATAATTTCTGTAGGTGTCAGGTATTTGAAATGTACATACATGGTGAAAAAGTGGCTTCTGGTGTTGTGACAGAAGATACTAAAATAGTTTACCGCTCTGCTAGCAGTATGGTGTATCTATTTATACAAATGAGTTCTGAAATGTGGGATTTTGATATCAATGGGGATCTTTATTTTGAGAAAGCAATTGATGGATTCTTACCAGATTTATTTTCAAAATGGAAGGTAAAAATTTGTAATTTATGTATTAACATGTATTTTTCTTCATCATAATATAGCATTGTTTGTATTCCTTTCATGTACATATATACAATTACATATATTTATTTTCTTTCTCATGTCATATCAGATACATTGCCTGATTTATGGGAATTCTATGTTTACCTTTTTTCACATTGAAATATATATAATTTTTATGTTGTTAAGGCACAAATTCCATATGAACTCTATATTAAAACTTGTTAGAAACAATTTATAATAATAAAATCCACACTTCAGTTCCTTTTTAAATTGACTTGTGGTAGAGAGAGAGAAGAAATATCACTATTTTACAATTATCACAAATTGTCAAGATACAAATGTTAGAGATACCTTTCACACATAAGCGACTGTTTCTGTTTTTACTTCGACAACTCTCATTTTGCCATCTGTTTCAGGTACACAATTAGACCTGGAACAGATGGCAAGATGAGTGTTGTTTCAGATACCCATTTCCTTTAAGGCTAGCGTAACCTTTCGCAATATTACCACAAACAACTCGCCATTTATATCCCTTACATAATAGACAAAGTAATCATATGACTAAATCATTGTGTGAAACAAAATTTGCAAGTAAGCTGACAAAGGATCAAATGGTAGTTGAAAATCTGACAAATCTGATTGAAATAAGGAGTTCTAATCTACCAACTAAAAAGTGACTGTCAAAGCCAAAAAATCATTTAAGTCAGAAGACATTGGGTTAAAGGGAACCATTTAACATAGCCTCTATTTGGAGAAGCTATTGTAGGAAATTCTCCAAAAGTAAAATTATGTTCTACACAACATTTTAAAGCTGCCCAACTTGTCTAATGGTCAGTGTGCAGATATGTTGGTCCTGGGTTCAAATCCCAGTTCAGGCATGGATGTACTTTCTCTCTTTATCTATTCTTAGTCCTTTCCTTGTATTAGTGGGTTGTGAATGGTTGCCTACCCTATAAGCAGGTACCTATAGCATGTGTGTACTGAGGAAGTCAGACTCCACACCTAAAAATGGTTCAGTTGGAAAAGTGGAGCAGCGCACCCCATAATGCTTGCCTAGCTGGCACACGACTACATCAACATTTTAAATTGTGCTCAAAACTCTCGACACTTGTTTGCCACAACCATTCAAAATTAGAAGATTGAGGAGTAATAAAAGCCCATAAAAATTCCCTGAAAAGAGAATCACAAGTTCCTGTTTGAATAGGTAAGGATCTTTTTCATCTGTAATGTAGCTTCACCTTTTTTGCATTGTCTGTAAATAATTGTGGAAACAAATTTTTTTGACTTACAAATCTTCTCAAACCAACAATTAATGGCTCAGCTGTTTAGTCACTTAATACTTTAAGGTGTAATTCGTTACCAACTAGCACACCAATATGCAAACAGAAACATTTTGGTGGACATCCTTTCTCAGATTTTTAAATATGTCCAGAAATATCTAATCCAGCTTTGGAAAATGGCTAGTTCACCATCATTTTATCTTTTTTCAAGTGTACCTTACACTGATTGTTTTCCATTGACTTTACCTTAAAATATGTAACACAATTGTGTATGATATACTTTGACATACCTTTACTTTAAAGATCCAATACTCATAATGTAATGTTTGGAGCCCACTATATAAAATTTTTAGATATTTTTAAATATCTCTTAGCTTGTGTGACCCTTGGCAACAAGACGGGATGTTTTGCATCAAGGGATAGGTCAGAGTTCTCGAGTTGTCCAGCAACACGAATAAAACCTTCATAATCTAGAAAATGAGCCAAACTACTAAGATAAGACTCTCTTAAAGGTCTTTTAATCTACTAAAACCTTTAACTCTTTTGAGAAGTGAAGGTCCTGTAGTACCCTTAAAGTAAACTTATTGTCTCTCTCCAATTCACCTGTTCGAAAGGAACCTTACCATTATTAATAAATCTAAACACATGCAAATACTCTAATAAGCTTACAGTAAGAATTAGTTATATTGAAAATATTAGTTAAAAGTAAAATCCTAGGATACGTAATGCATTTGGGGTGATTTTAAAAAATATCACCAGTGGCGATATTACAAAATTTCCAAATGCAAAATGTCTAAAAAAATAACAACCCATCGAATCTCTCTAAATCCACACCAGGTCATGGTAAAATCATTGTTTTTAAAATCCAATCATGCTCAATCTCTACCTTTGAATACTGCAACTGTGTTATTTTCAATTTCAAATATTGATTATTTTATTATATTTATTTAGTAAAGAACTAAAGACTACAAACTTAATTGCACATATTTTACAAAATAACATATTATAAAACAAGTATGAATTTAAATGTCAATTCTCATATTCATAATCAAACAGTAAAATATATTCACAAACTTTTTATTTTAATTAATCAAAGGAATAAAAGCACTTTAAAAATACTCTGTATGTAACAAAGCCAAACAGATATTAACAATGCAATAAAAATCTTTATCAAAAATGTCGATAACATTTTTTTATAAAAACTCTGGCTTCTAACTAACTGGGCACTGATGACCATCTTAAAATAATTCATATTCTAGTTTTAATTTATCAAGTAATATATTTTAACTGGAAACATCTCAAATATTTCTACACTATACTTAACAAATGATACATATTTTACTGTGTATAAAATAGCAAACTAAATAGAATAACAACTTAAAATTACTTACTTAATCAACTTCCCTTATGCTCCAAATTAAAAAAGCTTTTGAAAATAACTTTCAATTATATAAATTAAATTTTGAAACAATAAATTACAAGTTAAGTGCTTTTAAAAAATCATAACATGTAATTATCTTTTAAATTGTGCTAAAATAAACAAAATTTCATATGCACAACCATTTAAAAATAAACTTGAATAAAATAATAGACAACATAATCTGAAGGGTTACTAAAACTACAAATGGCTCATACTCATTGTAATATGTCATAGAATCACCAAACGAATATGTTCTGACATAGTAATCTATAAATTTTGCTCCCATTTCAACTCTTGGGGTGCAGCCCATATCACAGAATTTATTACACTCCCAACTGTTGCCAAACCAAATGCACCCAGTTGTGTAAACTAGGATCAAATGAGAATTAGTTATATTGAAAGTAAAATCATAGCTAGAACTGAGAAATGTTAACTTGCTCTTAACCTCATCCTGAAATATTTTTTTTCAATTCTCTTGTGTATACCTCATTGTTATATATTTTTGAGTTTACTGAACACACATTAAGTTCTTTCTTACTAATAAATAGCAGATGTGCCCATCTAAAGAAAGGTTCCATGTTTGCTTAGGCCAGACACATGAGATACCAAATTGGCAGCATTGTTCTTTGCGCTAACTTAGTTTCAAATGAATGTTTTTAATAACTTCTGGATTCTTGACTCTAAATTTGCCATGAATATCCTGTATGAACTAGGTGATCAAATCTGTGCAATAAGTATAGTAGAATAACAGTACAGAAACATAAATTTTTAGAAAATGAAGAAACCCCTTTCAGAACAAGCCTTGTTAGGAGTTCTGATCCCTTCAGTTCAAGATATGGAATGATTCAGAACTTGGCAATTGGCAACACCCATAATTTATTGCACAGTAGGTAAATTTTACGTTGGCTATACTGACTCATGGTACAAATGTAGATAACAGTACCAAATCCATTCTTACTGGTATCACAAAATACGATCAAATGAATTTCTTGATCATCTATTAGAATTTTGTAAGGAATATAAATTGCGTCCAATGACAGTAATGACTGAGAAATGACCCCATTTTCTCAGCAGTTCAGGTGGAAGTTTTTAATCCCAGCTTAAATCCAGCAACCAAAGCCTTTGAATTATTATTTTATCTTTGATGGAAATTAGTCCTAGGAACCACAATCGATCATACAGTCTCCAAATCTATGAGAAGACGGATCTCTTGATAATCACACTAGAAAAATTAATTCCGAAGGCAAAATGATCTTGTGCTGGATCCCAAATTAAACCCAAAATCTGTTTAGTGACATTATATAACTTGATGAATGGCATCTAATCATTCCTGATCTTGACTGATTGAAGAAGAGAGAATTCATTCAAGCTCCATGCCACAAGCTCTTAACTAGTTAATCATTTTTACCTGAAACACCTTTGCATCTTCCAAATCGTCAGCGCCGAGCTGGCAGCTGAATGGTTAGCGCTCTTGCCTTCGGTTAAACAGTTCGTGGGTTCGAATCCCACCTTGGGCATGGATGTTTGTAGTGGTTCGGAATCCACTTTAAGCCGTAAGTCCCGGTCTAATTAGCCCTCGTGTGCAAAAAATGACCGTTGAGCGACAAACAAACAAACCAATCCAAATCGTCAGCACCAGTTAGAATATCATCATTGCAGAAATCACTTTTTGCAGTCTTTACTACCATGGAAAACTGTTCCTCCTCATTGATGCAAATTGCTTTAGCACAATTTTCACTAGGTACTTTGCAGACTTAGTTCCATAGATCATGAGCTATTTATATATGTACCCCTTTATGTTATATATATATATTAGATTCTCCTGCGGAATGGTTCTAGTTTTTGAAGTCTCGTTTAACAAATACTCCAGAAAGGGGATAGAACATTAAGTACTACTCAAAGCTTAGTTGAAGTATTTTCAAGTCCCAAAACACATGATGCAATATCAAATATGTAGGAGTACTAGGCATGACTTCCATGTGACCAAGACTTTTGTATTCATTCAGAAACTCCTTTTAGAGTGCAGCAAGCTCTTTGTTTTTATTTAATCTTTTATTCACGATAAGAATTAGTTCTCTCAATTTTAGATCTTCATTCACTTGAAGACCAAGATTATAGTTCCCTTATTCATTTTTATGATGCATTTCAATAAAATGATTCTTACAGAAAAAGTTCTTGACTAGCATCTCTTCCTAATTCAAATTGTACAATTTCCCAAAAATTTCTCAAAGTTTCATCTAGTTCTTCCAAAACTAAGCCACAATGGAAAACTGGACTTCTATTTATTTCCACACTTCTGCACACAAAAAACTAAATATTAACTTCTGCAACATCAACTTGGAATTTGACGTTTACAGTCTGCCAAGTTCTGATTGTTCAAGAAAGACTTGTGCCCTCAAGAACTTTTCCTAGTTTATGAAAATTTTTATTTTCCAACATTGTTTTCTAACTCCAGATTTCTTATTTCAAAATGTGACATGGGATGAAAATCCATTATGTTTAGTATAATTAGCAGTTCTGTGACTTGTTCAAAGCTAGATTCCTGCTCAGATCCAGAAAATACAACTCTATGTTTAATTTAAAATTTATTTCACATTTAGATACAAAGCATGGCAGTCTACCACTATCTAATAGCACTTGTGCAACATGATATCTCTTAAAATTATCTGACACTCATCATAGGAGTACTCACCAAACTAATTTATAACCTAGATCCTTAATGTTTGCCACAGCAAATCTTCCCTTTAGTTTATTTTCCCTTAGATCTAATACCAGAGCATTGCTTTTTGCAGTACATAATTCTCATCACTTCTGCTAAATATATTCCATTACAATATTTTTCTCAAATTATTGATCTCAAAGGATTTCTAAATAATTTTGTATACTTCAATTAATGCATTTCAGTATTATTAATTTTTTTCTGAAAAAATATCATAATTTTATAAGATTGCTTAAAAATAAACTAATATCAAAAAATCCCATTTTTTAAAATTACCTTTGTAGTAATTTAAATTTAATGCTATTTAATAATTAAATGCAGATTTTTACGAAGTTTAAAACAGTGTTATTTTGTTAATTTTCAACTTCTAATAAAAACTTTTTTTGTATTATTACTGTTTTTATATAGTTAAATATTAAAGATTTAATACTTATAGAAAACTTAAATATAAAATGTATATAAAATAAAACGAAACAAAGTATGAAATAAGTTCAAGAAATAAGAAGTGGAACAAAACATATATGTACATGCTTGTGTATGCTTATGTATGTATTTTTAGATTTCATTTCTTTTGAAATCATGCTCTAAAGACATATGATTTTAATTTAATAGCATTGATCTGAAGAATTTTTGACACAGCATGTCTATTTTAGGACCTTCACCATAAAACCCACCAACTGAAAAACAATTTGCTTCTGAAAATTTTTGGAATAAAATGTTTATGTATTTAATTTGTAATTTCAGTTTGTGCTTTTTGATATATTTTATGAATTTTTCCCCATAGAAATTGCATTGCAATCATGATGTTACTATTGTTCTATTCTCAAGAACTTTTTATGATGCTCAATCTATTGATGAATTTCCATTATATATGAGAGAATGCTTGCAACAAGACTATAAAGGCAGATTTTTTGAAGACTTTTATAGGTGCATTTTCATGTTTATTTTTAGAATTTTAAAAATATTTGCACAAAAGAATCAATTGACTAATTTAGTTAAGTATTAATGTTTTTCATTCTCATCAGAGTTGCTGTTCAAAATGAACGATATGATGACTGGAGTCCTACTATAATTTTGTTGAAGAGACTTTTTAATCAATATCAAGAAACAGTATTAAAATATCATGAAAAAGGTGGCTGCACTGTTCCACGAGCTATTAATTCCACTGCTTCTCAAGGAAACTTTTTAGAAGTTTTAAACATGTCTTTGAATGGTATTAAAATTTTGGTATTTTTCAATAAGATTTTAGGTGTTTTTTTAATTTATGTAAGTTAACCATTCTTCATAATATGTTCTGTGAATTTAGTAAAATGTTTAATATATCAACATATTGCATGATTACATTTTCAAAATTCCAGCTGAAACTTTAGAAATGAAAACCATATGGGAAATTCATGAAACAGAAGTTATGAACTTTTTAAAATTAAACTTTTAATTTCAAAGTAAAATTAATATGTATTAAATACATTCATATTCGTGAATGTAATTTTCTTTCCAAAAAGTCATTTTACAATTATTTTAGTTAAATACTAAAGCAGTAAGAGGTTTGAAATTTCTTTAAACTGATGTTTTTATATTTTGTTCATTTTTAAATTACAAGATTCACTAAAAGGCAAATTATATTGAATTCTTTTCTGTATTTCATTAACTTTTCATTTCTTGAGAGATCACTATAATGAATGTTATTAAATAATTTCTTTATATTTATATGAAATAGTACATTATATTTCAGAATATTTTTATTTAAAAAAAATTTTTTTCAAGAATTAAAGGTGCTTTAAACATTCTATTCTAATATTTTTTCTCTTGTAAATAAACATTCACATATCTATGAAAAGTTTTGTATATTTTGCAAAGTGAAAACTTTGTTAAGGATCTGATGAGAAAATTAAATCATTACTTTAAAAAATTAAGACAATATTCATTTTGGAAAGAAAAGAAAATTAATTTCTTGAAATTTACTTAACTATAAAATTAAAAGTTTATACCTTTGATTTCCTACTTGATCTTGTATGTTTGTAATAATTTTGAATTCACTTTAAACTTTAAAGATGTGTTTAATTAACCCTCATGTGCAAAAAATTTCTTTTGAGTTGCTAACTAAACTAGAAAAATAAAAATGGAGAAGGGTAGAAACATTGAAAAGAAATGAAAGTTTATCGCTTGAGTAACAGATGTAATGACCTGTCTTAAATTCTTAAAAGGAGATAATTCTTGTTTTACAAAATGGTACAATAATAATATAATTTAAGAAAATTTTCAATTTATTGATTATTTAAAATCTTTGCTTTATGTTTTCTAGTTTTTTGTACACTCTTAAATTGATATCCATGAAATTGCAAAAAAAGCTCTTGTGATCAGTACAATTTAGTAAACTACACAGCTTCCAGTTATAAAAAGTGTAATAAGTAATTAACTCTGAAATTAAAATTAAGAAATACTTCTTAATTGAAATTATATGTTAATTAAATAGTTCAAATGATTTGCATATGATTTTAGTCTAGTGTGCAGAATTTAAGTAACAATATAAATTATATGTAGATAGCCATGAAATTGCAGAAAAAAATTCTTAGGATTAGTACAATGAACATGCAATTCAGTAGAAAGGTCACACATGTATGCAAATGTCAGGAACAAAATGTCACAGGCATGTCAGTGTATTCAAAATGCATGCAGTCACTCCATGACACTCAAGACCTGAATAAAAGGAAGAGCAGAAACGCAGTTAAAGATATTCGCTACATGTGGAGGTTAATTCTTTCATGAAATATGGCTTGAAGAAATCACCTGGATTATTTCACATGTGGAAGAATGATATGAAAAATGGAGAAGGGACATGGTGTTACCAGTGTATTCAAGATTTTGAAATTAACAAAAATGTTTTGCTTTCTTTGGAAAGCCTTTTAAACCATAAATACAACTGTAAGAAAGATTGAAGACTGCTGCAGGAAAATGACTGCAGTGTTTACATCCATCTGGGAAAGCCTAACAACTAAAACAGAGGAAAGGGTACTCTTACCTCAAGAACTGTTGAACAATCTAGTGTTGATAATATATTAATATTGAGCAATCTAAAATGTGTAGAAAAAGATGGTGTGAAGTAACCATTCCAGTAAGAGGAAAGCATATTTTATGCCAAGGAATGTCTGTACTTTTTATTCTTTCTCTTGAACAATCTTGTGTAATAATTCTAGGAGTTAAATAAAGCCTCTTTTGCGTGTTCCATAGTGTATGCATTATACTTCTTTTTGCACAATTAAGCTTTCATCATTGTTTAAGCATAAAATGAATAATTTCTGAATCAAACTCTCATTTCTGAATTTCATGTTTCTAAGATTAATTCTTTTGTAGCTATGGCACAAAAACTGTTGCTTTAGTTTAATACACCAGTGTATTTTTTAATTTGTGGAATTCTATTGATTTTAATTATCTTGTGATTATTCCTTTTCAATTATCCTATTCAGCATTTTTTTTAAAAATAAACTAAAAATAGTTAACTATATTGTAATTAATATTAATGATTGTTTGTGAACTCTCTCTTTTAAATTGAAAGAGCTTCCCAAATATATATATAAAGGTAAGTTTATGAAATAGAGCATAAATTCCAAAGTTAAATAATATTAGTAGTTTAGCATTTTGAATAATTAGTTTACAGATTTATTTTAAAATTTGTGCTGGATGTAGATTAAAATTTTAAGTTCTAAAAATTTTTAAATCAATATTTTTTATTGTGTTATTATTATATCTGGTAAGAATTTCTCATTATGCAAAATCATTTGTTATGTAGAATTATATTCTACTTGCTCAAAACAGTGTTTAAAATATTCCATTTTACTTCAAAAATTTTGTCTAAAAGTAGTTTTAAATGTGTAATTTTACTAATTTGTTTTAATGTCTAAGACGCTAAGACTTGAACGCTAAAGAGTAGAGAACTGTACAGAGGTAAAATGTGCCAAGCATGCAATAGAGTGCACCAAACTGGCTTAACAGTTTGGAATGCATTTTCATGAAGAGATTTTCGTTTTATGACTTAAGGTGATCGTATGACATGCCTGAAATTTGTTTTGTGTGCAACCCTTGCATTTAATGAGCAATTTCATTTGTTTATAATTTAAGAATATGCTACGTTATGTTCCCGCTATTGGACTTTGAATTTTTTAAAGTTATATTATCTCAATTTTTCAAAAGATATATTGTTTATAATTTTTAAAATATTGTTTCGAAATTTTGAAAACTATATATAAAGTATGTAAGATATATTATTTCAAATTTGTCTAACTTGTCTAAAATAAGTTTCAAATGTGTAATTTTACTATATTTGTTTTAATGTCTTTTTAATTTTTGTTAAATATGATTGTAGATTATTCTTATCATTACAGTGTTTGAAAAACATTATATGGATCGTAGCTTTGACAGAACTGGCCAGCTATCTGTTGTTATCACTCCTGGCGTTGGTTTCTTTGAGGTTGATCGAGAATTGACAATCATCACAAAACAAAGAATAATTGATAATGGTATACTTGCATCTTTTTTTTTCCATTTAGTTTTTTCAAGTGGTATTGCTAATTATATTATGTTTGTTTAAAAAAGGGTAAAAGAGGGATTTATACATATGAAAACTACAGTAAGCAATACAATCTAGTCCATTTTAATATGTGAAAAACAATTATATGTATTTCTCTAGAATCAATTTTAAGGTGTAGATAAGGGTCAAATTAACACTTAAATGGAAAAAATGCTCATATTGTGCTAGCCAGCCTGTTTTTATGTTTAAGTAAAAATTTCAATAACAAGTTTCCATCTGGGTGAAATTTGAAAAATAAAAATGAGGAAGAACACTAAATGTTTTCTATAATAAATAATTTATCATAACATTAGTTATGTACCATCAGTGAATTGCTTGATGGAAAAGCTAATAAACTATATTGTAAAATATTTTTAATTTTACTCGAAAATTAAGACTAAGTAATTGTATTATATACATTAGAAATATCATGAAATCCTCAATATGTTATTCTTTAATGATCTATAATAATTAAAGATATTTCATTTCTATTTTAAATATTTTATCTACAGTAATTATTTAATTCCTCATTTTATAGATTTAGCAATTTTAATAGGATTTTTTGTTTTGTTTATGTAAGTTATTTTTTATTTATTTAAATTAAAGATTAATATTTTATTCTAAGATACTTATAGAGTTCTTGAACATTTCATATTTTTGAGTTTTTTACTGATTTCAGTGACATATAAATATAAGAATTATCTGTATTTATTAAATACTTTTGAAAAGTATTAAAACATTATTGAAAACTATTTTGTCAGCAGTGTAACACTGTGAAGATAATTTTAAGTATTTTAATTACTATTTATTCCTACTTTACAATTACAGTCTAAAAGTAATATGCAGTAATTTATTTTTTTGAAACCTTGAATAAAATTTTAATCTGACTTACTGAAAAATTTTTCATTGTTTACATGGTTAATAAATTTTAAAGGTTTATAAAAGAATATAACTAATCTATAGTTGTAAATTAATAATTTTGTAAAATTCTCTTAAGATATTTTATATGCTGTATTTAATAAGTTAATGGAAAAGTTAATTTTAATTCTATAGTTCTGTATAAAATTATTCCATTTCCACCTCTGTAATTTTCAGTTAATTTCAAAAGTAATTATAATGAATTAAAAAATCAGGATAATTGTATTAAAATTTAACTGTTGAGTTTATTTTTCTCTTTAAATGTTGAAAATAATTTTCAAGTAGCCAAACTATATGTAAAAATAATTATATATGAAATTATAAAAAAAATTACTTTTCATTTTATTATTTTTTGAGAAAAATTAATGTGTAGTATATTTAGTGTGAGTAATCATGATTATACATAAATAACTGAACAAACATTTAAACTATTGTTCATGCTTGTAAAACATTTAAAATATACTCAATAATAAGAAAATTCTGCACTAAATTTTTTTCCAATCAAGAAAGTTTTAGTAATTTGTTTTAAGAATATTTAAAGGCCTATTAATGTCTTTAAAGATGGGCATTCACTCTTTCTGAACTTAAATCGATTATAAGAATTATAATTTATATTATTTTAGAATTTTTAAGCTGTATTTCCATGTATTGTTTCCATTTTTAGTTTAATAAATATGAACAATGTATTTAATTTGTAATTTTTTTCATGTAAGGTTATTTTGTATTCACATATTTTATAAAAACCGTCATAGTTTTCTTTATTTTAAATACAGTAGTTATTAATTCTTTTTTTAGGTATAGGAAGTGATCTTGTTTGTCTTGGGGAACAACCTTTACATGCAGTTCCATTATTCAAAGTAATATTGTCATACTATAAAAATTTAAATATGTATTGAAAATTCCTTATATTTTCTCCACAATGTATTTGAAAAATCTCAATTTATAATTCTCTATCATTTCATGAGTATTTGAATTTTAATATATTCTTAAAAAATACGACAGACTTGTGGTGAACATTAAAATGCTTTCTGTCAAATTCAAAAATCGAACTAAAATTTTTTAAATTTTAACTCAAATCTGTCAAAAAAATGAAGATCTTATAAAATTGGTTGGTAGCTATTTTTTCCCTCTAAGTTACATAAAAAATTATAGCTTAATTATTATCATTGCTGTGTTTAAACATGAGAAACCTAAACAATTGGAAGGGAAATTACTCCACTGAAGAAATGTGTGAATGTATACATGCCTGTGATTTTCAGTTCAGAAGATCAGACAAGAATTGCAGACTTCTTTAAGGTTTTTTTGAATTACAATTAGAAAATATTTATAGTGACTTCAAAAATTTCATAATGTCAACATTTTTAATAAAATTGTTTGTGTTTAGAAACTAAAATTCATTGAATTTCAAGTTAAATATTGAAACAAATTATCACTATGCAGCCCAACCTGTTACTGAATATAAAATACTGTAAATTTCAACTGTCTGACTATTAACGGAACTATCTTTGGCCCAGGTATTACATTAAATTTCAAGTATCTGAATGTGTTTTCAAACTAATTCATATGTATAAATTTAATGAATGCTATCATTGTTCTGTGTTTTCAGGAAAATAGTTCATTTTCTTATATAATTTTTAAAAAATTATGTTGAAAAGGAGAAAATGCAATAATAAATATAAAATCTTAATAAAAATAACAATACTTTTGTGTGTAAATAGTTTTTTTTATTGTGATTCAAAAACTGTAAGACCCATATTTGTCTCTTTCAAGTATAAAAACATGAAATTATCTGTCAGTTTATTAATATTGCTGAATAAAATCTGATTTGTTTAAAATCATGCATTTATAAATAGATATGCAAACTTTCATGTTAATTAAATATCATAATAAAGGTTTCATAAAAATGTTTATAGTTTTATAATAAGCAACTTCCAAGAAATGCTCCATCTGTAGCTGATGATTACAACATGCCACACTGGATAAATCTAAGGTAAATTTAGAATTTAATGTTTTATAATTCTTATTTAGATTTTGTTTAATATTTTATTTAATGTTAGTGCAGTAACTGTATTTATAATCATTAAAAAACGTATGAATTATAACAAATTTTGTGTAAAATAATACAAATTGAAAATTTTATTTCATTTAATGCTAATATCTGTAGTTTTATTTTTAATGAAGTGTATAGAGGATTGAAATGCACTTAAAGAAATTGCTATTTTAATACTTTTAAATTTTATGATCTAACATTTAATCATATTATCTGACATTGTAATTTAATAAAATTGATTTCTGAAAATTTTCTTTTAAAAAACATTAGCTATTCATTTCATTTGGAAGTTAATACAAATTTAATTTTTGATAGATATTCTTATAATCTTATATCCAAATGTATTATATCCCAGATATTCTTATATCCAAATGTATTACTAAAAACTTTAAACCAATGCATTTTGCATCAGTGAAATATTTGGGTTTCACAAAAAGGAATCCAGTTTAGTTTCATATTAACTTATGTATGAAAATATCAAAATTTGATTCACCAAATGTTTTTCATTTATGATCAAATTTTGTAATATCTTTTTAAAATGCATATTAAATGTTTTAAATCTCATTCATAAATTTAGAATTTTTTGGTTCGAATAAAAAATATTCCTTATTTTACTTTAAGTTATATTTTTTATACTCTTCATGCTTGAAAATAATTTTCCGTTAAAATTTTAAATTTAAAGCTTAGAGTAATAAAACATCTGTCAAAAGAAACTTTTGTATAATTAACTTATAAAATATTGTGTTTTTTATTGTTATTAAGAAATACCTTGTTTCCATATAACTTATGTATTTAAATTATGTTAGACCTTTCATGTAGGGAAATTGATTTTCTTTTAAACTGTCTCTTATTTTTGTTATTTATATTTTTATTTTAGCTTTTATTCCATTAAGAGCCAGAATATATATACCGATTTTGTACCAAGAATAAAACTCCCAACACTATTGGTAAGTGTAGTATATAACTGTACAAAAGTATTGATTGTGCTGAAAGGTAATTAAACATAAATTAATAATGTGTATTACTTTTTACAGCCTGAAGAAGTAAAGGAAACAGAGAAAGCGTGTATGTAGTCATTTCTTTTGTTCTTTTGCCTCTTTAAAATACCCAATATGTTTTGAATCCATCATAGTGAAAGAATTTTGTCTAAAATATGAAAACTCTGAATGATTTTTTCCTCTAATTTTTTTCATTAATATAATTAAAATACTAATTCATAGAAATTCTAATATTGATTTTTTACTATTACTATTTTAAATTTTATTTAAGTTTTTTGTGTAATGTAATGAATAATATTTCTTTCTTAAATTCTTTATTTAAAGTACACTTGCAAAATATACATAAGAATGTAAAGTTTACATTTGTGACATCTCCTTTTTATTAATAGCTAAATTTAATTACATGTCTACTTAAAAGTAAAAATAAAATTAACTGAAAATTGTTAATTTATATATTTGTATTTTTCTAATATTAATTTATTGATAAATTTTATAATTAATATTAAATTTACCTATATACACGTTTAGATCGTTTTTTTTTTCTCCCCAAATTTATGTTTTTGTTGAATAATGTGTTAAATTTTAATGATCATTGATAATCTTAGTTTTCATTTGTTTATTAATTAAAGATTTTTTTTAGCTTTGTCATCCAGAAGATCTCGGCATGCTAGTCAGCCTGATCCATCTTTTCCCGTTCTGTTTGACTATGATGAATATGATCGACAAGTCTTTAAAGTACCGGCTCATTGTTCTACTATGAGGTGAAATTAACATTCCTGTTTTTAATATATTCTGAAATAATAGCTTTCTTTAATTTTTAAACTTTTTTGTAGGCAAACTCTAAGTTTACAAAGAGCAAGAAAACGTAAGGAAACTCCTTCAACTTTATCCTCTCTTTCTGCCAATCAAAGCAGTGAAGAAATAAGTCGGCTGACATTATCTGAACCTTCACCGTTACCATTTCAATATTCACATTCTCATGCATCATCAACTGCCATTGCTATACCTAGAGCTACACGCTCTTCTATAAATATATCATATCAAAGTTCAATTGGTAGTATTTTTTTTTCTATTTTATAATTTCAATAATTTTAGTAATATTTTTAAATTATAAGAATTTATCTACTTTTTAAATTTGTTTTTACAGTTGATATTATTGAATAGTATTGATTATTTTCATGTAATAATAATAGTAAAGTTAGAATTATATTTCTTGTTCCAAAAGACATAGTAGTAAAATTATTATAAAATTTTATCACAATTATATAAGTGTATATAAATTCATAATATTTAGAAGTTTATAAATATATTTTTTCTCCCTTTCTGTAGAAGCTGATCATACACCTTCTAGGCAATTTTCTAGGGATGATCATGAATCTGATACTGCACCTCCTTATAGAACAATAATCGGTAGCGATCCTTCTTATGAATCTCAATCTAATAAACAGTGCCTTACAAGACAACTTAAAGCTTTGGTTAACCCTTTTAATCCTTCTCAAATCACAATTAGATTGACTTCTAATCGTAGAAGATGGACACATGTTTTTCCTTTAGGTATATTTTGAAAATTTGATGATTTAAAAAAAAATTTCAAATTTTAATTGATTTAAAATTTATTTGTAGATTAAACATGTATTTATTTCAATTCCATAATATTAGTGATAAAAATATCTAAGATTAATTTTTTATACTATTATATCAATTATTTAATATTAGTTGAAGTAAATATAGTAATAAACTGCTGTTTTAAATAAAATATCACAACAAGAACATTAATTAATTTTGATTATTTCTTCACGTAATGAAAAATATTTTCGGTACCTTTCCATTTCACCGCCGCAAATCTCGCCAAGCGAAAATTAAGTCGCCAATTGGCTACAACACACAGTATACACATAAAAATTTTTATATAATGCTGTTTTACATAAAAAGATTTTAATTCATTTATTTAATTGTTGTTCTTGTGTTCATGCTATACGTGGAATGATGGGTGCCACAGCCTCAATTTATTTTCTTATTATATAAGATTACAATTTATCAAGTGATGCATATTTCAAAATCTTATTATTTTTTTTAAATATTTTTTATGTGAATTTGTTACGATTATTATTTTTTAAGATATATAAAAGAGTCAAAATAAAGTTATTGACAGTAAAATGCCATCACATGTTTTGGAAACGTAGCAGTAAAAGGCTACCAGCAGGGATATTCCCTCTAGCGTCGGTTGTATCATTTTTGGCGACTTTATCACCTGCACCGGCGAAATGGAAAAGTATCATAGTTTCTCTATTTATACATGAATTATTCCAAGTTCCTGCTGGCTGATTCTTCTGATTACTGCTTTTATTTCTAAAATTAATTAAAATTCTTAAAGTAAAATTTTTAGTTCATAAATGAATAAATTTTGTTTGTTGCCTAAATTTTTAAAAAATTTTATTATTAATTATTCAAATATAAATCAAAAGGTTATAATGTCTAATATAATTAAGACTATATAGATAATCATTTTTGGTATAGGAAGTACCAGAAGCATTTATATATTAGAAATTATCTTTTAAATCAGCTCTGTATTTAAGTTTGATATTTGATATTAAAATTTCATTTTGTGTGCCTTTCTGATAGAGAATAATTTTTTTATTATTATTAAAAAAATTCTGTACAGAAATATTAAGTTTTTTTAAATTTTTACAAGAAGAAACTTTTCTAAAGAGAAAAAATTACACTAAATAATTTTTCATAATTGTTTGTTTTCAAACTATTTAACACCTTACTGCGATTTTTTAACTATAGTGAAATACTTCTGTCATTTTTTCTTAATGATATTATTGTTCTCAGCTTTTATTTATGGCATTAATATTCTACTCAATATTAAGATATTCTTTCAAATTAGGCTCATATTGTTTAAATACCCTAGATAAATTTGATTAATTTAAGTAGAGGAATTTTTTATCACTATATTTTAAAGCTTGAAAAACAATTCCTCATCAAAATTAATTCTTGCATATGCTATATTATATTTCAAACTTTTAGCTCTTGTTGATATATAAAATTCTGATTAACATTAAAATAAAATTTTGCTGTATCTTTGATCTCTTGACTATAATATGTCGCAACAATTTGCTTGAAATACTTCAGATTAAATAAAAATGATTGGTTTTGATTTATATATGAAAATATTTAAGTTTAATATTATGTTGAAAATTGGTATTAGAAATTTCACTCAAGAATTTTTCGTCTAATGTTTAGTGTGTATTAAATGAAAAGTGAAGTCAATTATTCCAAAGATCCAGAGAAATAATAAATTAATTCATTTATTCAAATTGCAAACATATATTTTGTATATATACTTATAGATTTTCTTATTTATGAGCTTGATTTTAATCTGATCAATAATTCTTTTGGTTTTTCTTATTGTATTGTTTACATTACTTATATTTTTCCTTTTCTATTAACTTCCTTACTTCACTATGCAACTAAGCTGATATTTGAATATTTGGTGTATTAGAATTCAATTCAGAAGTTCAGGTATTTGATACCTATATTTGGACTACTTGCTTTGTAATGCTAAAATCCACTTTAAATTTTTGTTCCATGTTGAATTTTTTTTCATTTGCAAAAAGTGACGTAAATGGAACATGCAAAACAATTAGATTTCAAATAATTTTACAGGAAAACTTAATTTTAAATCATATATATAACCATTTTAAATTTAAATTATCAAATTTGAAAACTATTTAGCATTTTTATAATACAAATAAAAAAAATATTTAATAAAGTGTTTTATAAAAATCTGAATTCTTGAATGAATTTTGTGTGTAATTTTGAAGCATAAATCATATGTTGAGATATTTAATATTAGCAGCAATTGTAATTTTTCATTACTTTAAAAAGTGAATTTAAAATGACGTATATGTTCAAAATCTAATTTTAAATGTTAAAAAATTAATTTCCCATAAAATGAGCATTTCTCTAATCATACAGTTAATGAAATATAAATTTCAAACTAAATTTTTATGCTTTTAAATTTACTTACTTCATTTTATTCTAAAGATAATTTTTTTCACTTTAGAAAATTAAATTATTAATAGTAAAGAATTTTTACTCTCAAAATTCCTTTTAAAAATTTTTACAATTAAAACAATATTCATGCAATACAATTTTTTCCTGAGAAATAAAATTTGATATAATGCTTAAAAAAGTATTTTTAAGCATCAAATGTTTTAAAATAAACTTTAAAATTTTTATTTATTTGTTATACATAACTGAAAAAAGAATTTTGTTTTTATTAAATTAAGTACTTAGTTTTGTAATTATTTCAAAATTTTCAAATCTTTGTTTGCCATGTTCATTTTTTAAACTACATTTATATAACAAATATGATGTTTTCAACTACAATTTTTAATATTAGATGTCAACATTTATGTATTCTTTAAGTTTCACTTATAAGAAAAATTTCTATTCATAAGTTGTAAAATAGTAATATGCAATTAATAAATTAGCAACAGCAGCATATCACCACCATAAATCAAAATAGAAAGAAAAGTGTCATTAATTTCAATCACATTAAGATGGGAGCATATATTTCTCTTGTGTGAGATATTATGTATAATAGAACTATCACAATTTCAGTATTTAATGATATACATGATAATAGCTGAAACATTCAATCAGGGTTTCTCATGAATATTATATTTTAAAAAATTTAAATTGTTAACATTTTCACGTCACAAGGAAAAGATAAAATATTCAAAATTAGCTGATAAGTGTGGTATTATTAAACATAGTAAAACTTAACTTTATTTTTCCTGAAAAGTAAAATTAAATCCATTTATTGGCTATATGTCAAGAATAACAAGAATCTTTAAAGCCATTAATTCTCAAGATTAAAGTTTTTAACTGTCACATTTCTTTAGTAAATAAATTTGAATGGGTAGTTTGACATTGATATTCTGTTAATGTTTCATCAAAATTTACTTAAATTTAACAATGATGTGGTATAAGTGTGTCAGAATAAATATGACAAAATCTACTGTGAGAAGAAACAATTAAAGACCCTGTTGTGTGTATAATAATTGGTATCTGTCTTATCTTTCAACAGGCTCTGAAAATGTATTTTTGTTTAATAATTCTCAGTCTATTGATATACACAAATCATTAAATAAATATCAAGTAAAAAACTAGATTAGGTAATATACCATTTTTTCCAGGCCCTAATTGACAAACTGATAGTGGTCATTTTTATAGTAAAGTCAAATTTGTATGATGTAGGTAATACTGTGAAATGAATTTATGATTATATATAATAAGAATAATTCTGAGAAATGAACGTGACCAAGCATGAAAGAATAGTCCCAATGTAGCTCATGCATGTCGTAAGAGGCAACTAAAATGGTTACCTAGTGCCTTGGTTATAGCCAGGTGTCCTGCCCTTGAGTTTGTTCTGGGAACTCCTCGAAGTAAGGGTTAGACGCAGGGCTAATCATCCTCCCTTGTAAAAACTCTCGATTCTAAAACCTTTTGAGGTTTTATGAACTTAGAAATTTTAGGACTGACATTTTCCCATTCGACCTGGCATGAAATCGGTTTTGATTTTTGGAACATAGAATGTATGAGCTTTATACAGAAATAGAGCATTGGAGATGGTTAAATAATGTGGGAAAAGAACTTAAACTGTTAGGGTTGAGCAGATAAAAATTCCTATACAGGATTGAAAAAGGTGGAGAAACCTTGAAGAGGAAATCTTATAACAAGCTGTAGCTATTATGTAGAAAAAAATGATCGTATTTTGGGATTGCCATTTTTTTGCAATAATTATCTTACATGAATAAGTTATCGTTGTGGTAAAATACTTTTGTGATAGTGATATATCAATTTAAATATTACAGAGTCTGCCACAACGATATGTTGGGTTGAATGAATGATACTGCATTGCATTGAGTCATTATTGATGCTTTTCTTGTGCTCAACTATATTGTTAAAATGTAATTTGAGTTAGTAAATTCCAATATCATTTGATGCAAGTTGATAAAATTAGAATAGACAGATAGGATTTCTTGATTTATGGTGTAAGGAATGTGTAGATAAATAGATATTGAAATTGGTTGTTTGGTACAGAATATTTCAAAGCTGAGACATTTTTCTGTCCTGGGGATGGATTTCTGTCTTTCAAAAATTTTAAATTGAAATGTATTTCATTAGAAGACATACTGACAGGCAAATTTGGCTCATTCCCTTGAGTCATCCCTGGTATCAAGCTGATTGTCCTGGAAGATCTCTTGCTATTGGTTGTGATAGATATGTTCAGACTATACACTTGTTTCTTTAATGGCTACCTGAAGGGACTTACTTTAGAGAGGTCTTAAAATATATCTAAATTATCCTAAATGCCCAAATAAATTGGCATCACCTGCACATATTTTAGAGTGCCTGGGATTGTCTCTTGAGGACTTATACAAAACTCCTACATTTATTTTTGATTTTCTGAAAGTGAGTGGACTTGTGGACCTCGTCTATTATACTCCTAGATATGGAGATTAGTAACAACAAAAACAGAAATTTTCAAAGTTAAAATTTTACTTCAATTTTTTTATTTATTTTTAATAATTAATTTTTGATTAAGTCTAAAATTTCATTCTAATAAATCATGTAAAAGTAATTCAATTAAATGGTTTTCAAGGCCACTTTATTTCAAAATTTAATCTACAGTGAGAAGTTTACAATCGTCACACAATTTGAGAAGTATTGAGATTAAATTGCTGTGATGTCATGCTTGAAAACCTAACTCTTGTTTTTGTGGAATTAGTAAAATTTCTAAAAAATTGAAAGTAAAAATTTTTATACTTTTCTCCACTAAATTTCGATTAAAAATACTGAACTGTGGGTTTTGAAATTCATTGAAATCATTAAACTTATTTTTGCATCGTTAGAATTAAAGGGGCTAAAAATGTTTGAAAAAAAGTGTAAATGGGCATCTGCATAATAAGGGGTGGAAAATTGAAAGAGCTTGTATTTCACTTTTAGTGCTTAAAGATAAATTACTGCAGTAGTAAAAACATTATTAAAATACAATAAAGATATTTTTCTGTGAAAAAATTACATAATTCAAGATACCTTAGTATTTTTCCAGGATTAAGCCAATTGCCAGATGTTTATGCTTGCGATTGAATTACTAGTTACAAAACAATTATTACTGCATTTTTTAATGGAAATTCTTTATTTAAACTTTAAATATTATGAGCTACATAAATATTAGCAAATGATAAATTAGCTTTGTCCAAATTAAAGGTGTTATATACTTCACTCCTAAAAAGCAGAATGGAGTTAAATTTATACATGTTGATATATCTGCCTATGTAAATTTAGGAAAAAGAACTATTCATAATTTTTTCATAAATTTCCTTGAATTACTTATCAAAAAACAAAACATTTTGTGAAAATATAACCTCTTAGTAATCAATTTTTATTTTTTTATTACTAAGAGGTTAGATTTTTTTTTTTTCATTACATCCAAAATTCAGAAACAAAAGTATAAATTAACTTTCGTGAAACACTTGCATTTTGTGATGTTTGAAGAATTAAGTTATATATTTAATAAAGTCTCAGGTATGTGATAGAGGGAATAATAAATTATTTCCTCTATCACATAAGTGATGTGATAGAGGAAATATTTATGTGATATAGGAAATAATAAATGAAATAAACAGTGTTAAATTATACATTCATGATAAAACAGAATTGATTTAAATTGAGGGTCTAATATTTTTAAAACAATTCAAGAAGTTGTTACAAAATATGTGTATTTAAATGTCATAACTACATTTTCGGGATTTTTGATTAAAAGTTCTATTGATATTTTGAATAATATTGATAGCAGTATAAGGACAAAGACAGTAAAACATAAAAGAAAAAATTATCAGTTTACCTAATGTTAAAATATAGTTCTACAAATAAAAGAAATATTTTGTGAGAAAAAAATTTTATTTCAAAAGCAATTATTTATAATGGAAATTAATCACATAAAATAACATAAAATGATTTATAAAATTTTAGTTTTGAAATTTTCAATCTTGACATTTTTTTAAAGTAGTACTTTGGCATTTAGAAGTAGGTCATTTGATTTGATAGATTGTAAAGAAATAAAATGATTGAAGTAGATAGATAAATTTTAATCTACTTTTAATACTATGCGGACATTTGTCTCCTAATGTATTGAATAAAGTATTTGCATGTTGTGCTCTTCAATGAGCAACATGCAAATGCTTTTTTATTAAACAAAAATCTTTTGTTCAGTTGTTAATAATGAAGTATTACTCATTAATTTTGCTCAGATTTTTAAAGATTTTTCTTCAGCTAGGAAAAGTTGATAGTAAGCATTTATCTGAATTTTCTAAGCCAATTAAGTTTTTTACTACAACACTCAAAATAACAATGATTATTTTATTTAATATGATCATTAAATATATAATAAAAAATGTTTTTTATAAAATAACAAGAAATATTTTACAATTTTTTTTTTTAAATTTGTGAAAGTTATTAATTGTGTATTAAAAATTTTCTTTAGTAAACATTTTCAACTAATAATTTTTAATATGCTAAAGTTATTTGTGATTGAATATTTTGAATATTTCTGTAAGTAATCTGATAAGAAATTCATTAAATGTAAATATTCATAAGTAAGATTAAAAAATTTATAATTTGTTTGCTGAAGTATAAAAATGTTATTCTTTTTTAATAGCAAAGGAAAAATATTTATCTCTAAAATTTTTTAGATTATAGTTTTCTATTTTGAAATGAGAGGAAATAACTGTTGGAATGTTATAACAACACTTATTTAAATCTTGTATAAATTTTTAAAACATTTGTTTTCTTCTATCTTTAATCACTTTTTTCTGTTTACTTTCTTGATTATTACACATCATTTTCATGGGTCCTTTCTATTACTTCATGGATGTTTAGGTCCTACAGGGATATTTATGCAACAACATCATTATCAAGCCATACCTCAAATTAGCGCTGCAACTTTGATATCAGTAGAAAAAGCTTCTCATAATTTTAGCTATGAACTAGATGGTGAGTTCAAAAAAAAAAGTCCTGTGTTTGTCTTTTCCATGAGTCTCTTTCCTTCCCTTTATTGCAGCTTGACTCACAAATCATTAACACTGTGTTGGCAGCTACAATTTGTTACCTAACTTACCACTTGTCTCTGTTGCAATTGATATTTTTTAAAGTTAAAATTTCAGTTCACTGGAATGAATGAAATTCCTTTAAAATCTGAAACTACTCAAAAATTATTTTAAAATTGTGTTGTTTTGCTGCTTATTTTAAAATTTTATCAAGAAAATGGTTAATTTATATGTATTTGTGAAAATAATTTAATTTTGCTTTTTACTTTAAACTTCTTTGTCTTTATTGTGTGTAATTTGTGTTATGTTCACTAATTTCTAAATCATTTTAAAATCACTAAATTTATGTTTTATAAAGTGTAATTTGAATGAATTGTACAATTAATATTTTAAATAACATTTTTTCTTAGTTCAAAGTGAATTCAAACCAACAACTATTACCAAAAAAGATACGCATTCATTATCAAGTAGTGCAAACTTCAATTTGGCTGAAGGTAAAAGATTTTGTTCTGTATTTAACCGTACTTCTGTATAACTGTGAGCTTCTATTACAATTATCTGTATTTAATTGTTAAATTAGTGAAATTCTGATCATAATTACTATTTGATAAATTTTACACGATAAATTTTATTTAAGTAAAGGATACAAGGTTTGTAAGTATAAATCATATGTTTTTCTGCAAATTAATGATTTCTAGCTTTTTATTTTAATTTAATATTTTCTCTACATTTATATTGAAAATTTTTACATTTTCTAACTTTCATTATCCTTTTGTGTTTTAAATTTTACAAATGAGGCATTTCAAATTAATTATTATTGTGAGTAAAAAATTACTAACAATGATTATGCTATTAAATGCAGCAAGTTTTATTGAAAAGTATTTGTAAAATTAATTTAAACTAAACAAAAGACTTCCTTATTTCAAGAGTTACTTTATCTTAAACATTTTATGTTCTCACTTATTTTGTAATATATAATATTATGAATAAGTTTGTTTAATTATAAAATGAAACTTTTTTTATATATATATTTATTTTGGACTTATAATATTTTGAATAAATCTTTTCTATAATAATGATTAATTATTAATGAATTTTAAATAATATATATTAAATGATAAATGAATTTTCTATAAATACTCTAATCATTTCCTTTGATTCTGTTTAAATTTTTGTAGAATTTCAGTGTATTAGTATTTTAGTCTTAATTTTACTTTCGGCTGTAATAAAATATTTCAGAAAGCTAAGTAAATGGTGGGCAAAAAAGTGCATAAACAATTGTAATGAAAACCCAATTTTCTCATTTCATCTCCGACCATTTTCTACTTCAACATTGTCACAATAAAGTGTTAATTTGTAACATAACACTAGGACTTTATTAAGAATCTATATGTAATATTTTCTTATCTGTTAATAGTTTTAATATTTAATCTGTTACTCAACTGATACTCAATAAGTAGTTAAATTCATGACATTTAGACATTTAAGATGCATCTGAGGGATTTTTCTATTTTTGTTATTTCAGCCAGTCTTTGTCTTGTTTTTAATACTATTCATGTAAAATTTAATCAAAATTATTTTTTTAGTATTATCCTTAAAAATTACTATGTATTGTAAACAACTCCAAACAAAATTTGCTGAATTACTTTATTGTTAAATTCTAACAGTGTTATACAAATTTTAGTACTATAAATTTTGCTGTTTTTCTGTACCATTTAAAATTATCTCATATTTTGTTAAATCAGCTGAAAAATTGTAAACTTTACTTTATATTTGCTAAACAGCTATTTTCTTAAATGCTTCACCTTTTACTTGTAATGAATCTTTATAATTTCCCATTAAATTTTTTAATATTTTTCAATTAGTGTAATATTACTTATATCCCAAAACTACATTTTCCCTAAATTTGGAAGAATCGTTTGTTAAAATTATTTTTATTTTAATAGGTAGATTATCTGGCTCAGCAGGGCGGATGTCATCTGGATTACAAAATGATAACCTGTCTTGGTTCTCAGGTGCAACAGTTGATCAAGAATGGACTCCAGCTGTAACCACAGGTTTGGAGTTTAAACTGTATTTACATTTTGAAGAGTTAAACTCGATTTTTATTTTATTATTGCATTGGTAATTTACAATCATTTTCTTGATATAGGTGTTGATTGGAAATCACTTGTTATACCAGCTTGCTTACCTATAACAACTGATTATTTTCCTGATAGACGAAGTCTTCAAAATCATTATGTTTTATCTGATTATATATTACTTCCAGATGATATCATTGCAGAAAATGCAGTTCCTAAGTAAGATACTTTTGTGGATAATTTATCAATGGATAAATATAACAGTAATGATTATTGAATTCACTAAAATTTAACACAAGTCATTTGCATAATAAGTAGATTCAATCTCCTTTGAACTACTATTTTGTTATGTTTTTATTATTAAGTGTGTGTACTAATGACTAGTAATAGTAAGAAATACACCAGTAAGACTGAAGTTCTGAAAATGTAGTAATTTTTAATTTATATATGAAATTAAAGGTATTTTCTATTTATGCATTTCATATTCAAACATCATATCTTTAAATTATGAATGACATGACATTAGAGTTAATGTTATTGTATCAGTAATGTCTTAGGATATGGTTCTTGAGAACTATTTATATTTCAAGTACAAAAGAATAAAAATAGAAAATTTTACTTTTTTGTATTTTTTAATTATAATTATGCTAATAACAGATTTCTCAATTCTTTATATAGTGTCTTAGATATATTATCTGTATTTTTAAATGGTATTCATTTTATTTAGCTCATTTTAATGAGTTAAACGTGAAACTAAAAAACTTTGAAGTTACCCATGTAGTTCTTTTTTGTTATGTAAATTTAAGTACAGCATATGTTAAATAGAATCTATAAAAATTAAATAAAAATTTTTAAAATTTAAAACTTTATTCTTAAAATCTAACTTTTGAAATTAGAATTGATATGCACATATTGTGTGCTTAAATGTATTACATAATTTCAAAACTCTATCTAATGCTAATTTAGAAAATATTTTGTGAACTAAAGATGTTGAGAAATGATGTAGCTATGAGTTACTAAAATTTCATACTGTTAATGCAAATATGATATTAAACAATTTATACAGAATAAGTAACAATCATTTATTACTTGAGAAATAAAATTCATGTCTTACAAATTTACAGATTTATTTTTTAAGAAATCATTTAGAATTTTTTGTTTCTTTAATTGGAACATTTTATTTTTATTACAGACTTTAAAATGTAAATCCTGATCTTAACCTACATATACAAAATTGTCCATTGAACAAGAAACAAAATAAGTTTTTTTTTATTAGAGATTGAATATTTTATCGAATTTAATCATCCTAGATGGTTGAGAGTTTCATCTACTTATAAAGCTTAATTTCTGTTTATTAAGAACTGATACAGACCTATTGTTTCAATGTTTTTATACTTAGCATCAAAAGTACAAACTGCAATGTCATAAATTAGGATTTTTTACAAACAAATTAAATAATACTGATCATTTAATTTCTTCAATGTTGCATTGGTATTTCAATTTTTTAGTATTTTGATACAATAATTCTGTTGAGTTTTAACGTATTCATACTTAAGAATATGAACGTATTAAACTTGCTACATTAGTATATAAATCCTTTCTGTAAAGTAAATCTGTTTCAAATTACCTTCATAGATATTTCCAAAATGATGAAGATTTTGGTCGTCGGCCTTTAACGACGCCTGAAGTGTATAAAGAACTAATTTGTCAACGATTGCAACAAGTAATTATTTTTGCGTAAACTCTAATGAAAATGTTTTTGAATGCAACTTTTATAATACTTTTAACTGATTTTGTTCTAGGGTTTTCAAATAATTCTTATTTCAAAACAACATTCTTCATATCCTTTGGCTCAAGTGAGTTCAAGTCCTCAGTACACTCCAGTTTTGTTTAAATGTCAGCAAAGCTCTGAGCAATTGGTAAATATTTTAATATACTTAATCTGTTTAATTTTTTATGCAAATCTTGATTTGATTATATAATTCATTATTAAATGTCAATTTTTAACTTAAATTTGTTAAACTATATAAATTTTTAGCTTTTTCATTTAAGTATGGAGGGAAAATTTCTCCATATTATCAGTACTAATTGTGTTTTATAGTAACATTATTTTCAATTTTTCTTTGTTTAGTTTAAAAAAATTAAAGTAAATTTGGAAAAAGGTTTTGCTTATAGTTCTGAAAACCATTCAATAATTTTTATTTTAGTACATTAATTTTACTCATTATACCTTATTAACAATATCATTGTTTACATTGCTTTTAGATAAAATCATTTCAATACTTTATAGTTATAAACCAATGTTATTATTTTTGTTATAATTATTCTGACTTTTAAATTATGTGTTCTAAATGTTCCTGAAAATTTAATTCAAATTTCCTATGCCTGCAATTATTCTTTGTTTATTCATTTATTTAATATTCATAATTTTTAATGAAAAAAATTTATGAATTAAAGTTATAAATGAATTTAAAAAAATTCTTATTAACACTATGTGTCATACATTTGGAAATTTGTCTTGTGACTTATTATCATTACTTTATATTAAGTTTTCATGTCATTCTAATGAATTATTTTATTTAAAGTTAAGTAATTCTTGAATTAAATCAAATAACAAACACTATTATATCAAATATTCCTTAAGAAAATTAATTTAGTTAAGTATCTTGGTTGACTTATTGAATAGTGTAGAAGAAATATTTGCTATTCTTTAAAAATTTAAATAGATATTAGTTATACTGTATGAATTTTTATTTGAAGAAAATTATATATATATTGTAAATAAAAGTATGAGTTTAGGAAGTTTCTTATTTAAAACAGTTATTTTAATAGATAAGAAATTTATATTGACTATTTGCAAAAAGAAATTTTTAAAGTAATTTTCTTAGTTTGATTCCTCAATTTGATATCATACTGTAAAATGCAATATTTGATAGCATAATGTTTTTATCTTTAATGGGTTTTTATCATTTATTAGAAATTATTTATACTCCTTATTTTAAGAGAATTACATGTAAATACTGTACTCGTGTACTATTTATGAATGATAATTAGTTAGTTAATCAAAATAAAATTTGTCTCTAATTTTTTAACCATAAAGTGGTTATTTCTTTCATTTCAGTTGAGATCTTGATTACATCACATTATTACAATTCTCATTGTTATTCATCCATGACATCAGATGTTAGAATCTGTCACACATAATGAATTACAGCATCAAATCGTCATAAATCCAACTCGTTAGTGAACTTGCTACCTATGTTCAAATTGCATTCTTAGAGTGGCAGCAGACAAGGAGAAGTTCATCATAGAATATCTGAGTTTTGTCAGTGATAAGAAAAAATCATAATTTTTACCAGTAATTACGAAGCATTAATTTTAATTTTTTCCATACATAAGTTTTCCAAATTATGACAATTACCAGTTCTAAATAATTTGTTTTTGAATTTCTAAATCTTAGGTCCAAAATCTCCTGAAATTGTTATCTTTTCTAATTTATGTCTTTTGCTGATTCAAGTTTTTTTGCCTGGCTCACTAACATCTCTTGGGTCATTTCACATTCTCTTGAAATCTGTTAAAGCATCTCTTATTCTCTCTATTTTTGATTTGATGAACATTTTGTGTGTTAACCATTGTTACAAGAATCTGAAGACATGATTCCAGATGCCATTTCGAATTACTAAGCCAAATACCCTTAATAATAATTGAATTGGTTTGGACATGACATCCATATCAAGTAACGACTGTATGGCATCAAATCGTCAGAATCAAAATTTAAAATATTGTCGAAGTTCATTTTGTTAGTAAAATGATGTCTTATGTAAAGAACAAAACATCGGTATGTGAAACAGTTTTCCATGCCATGGATTCAAGTCATTAACATGCTAACAATAGAACAAAAGTAATAGAAAATGAAAATGACAGATCAAAACATCCACTTCATGGTTAGTTTAAATCAGCAAGAATGATTTAAATTTCATATTTTTTGTATTTTATTTAACTAACAGGCTCCTACTTTAAGCTTTTTCAAGAAGTGGACATAAATGTCTGCAATTACTCTCAGCACACTTCATTCTTTACTACTAGAAAATGAGAAAAAATTATGAATAGAAGTATTAAAATTAAATAAGATTGCTTAGTTTCCCTACTGATAGTTTTCTTTTTATAAATCAAATTAAAAGTTGAATGTGTTGAAATACCATTGATATGTGAAAAAATTGCTACAAGACTGCTAGATGTTACTGCTGTTCCACTGTCAACTGAGCCTGTAATATAACGGCTTCACAATATGAATAGAACTCATTTTTACATTGACTTTAGTTGGTGCTATTTTCTAGATCATTTGGAAGAAATGGTTTGCTTATTAACTAGAGTAATTTTAAACATACCATTCAAAAAATTCAAACTGCTTTTACTGTGGTCAACTTTTATTTTATAATTTTATGGTGTAGAAAACACTGTTTTGAGTAAAATATAATTTGTGTTCAAACATTTTATATATTTTTCTTTTTAGGAGGAATACTTGTTAAGTATTGGTAGAATTTTCCACAAGCTAACTCTTGATGGAGCAAAAATTACAGTTACACATTATAGACCTCGGTAATATCAGCTTTCCTTATTAATATGGTAGTTAAAAATCATTGGTACTATAAAAGAATACTTTTCACATTGTGATTCATACTCATAGGAACAGTTAATTCAAATATGTAGGTAAAAATTCAAATAAAGTAAATAAGTTAGCAATATTTTAATCTACAATTCTCAGGATGCAAAAATATCTTAAACAATTTAATCTTAGAAATCATCTTATAAAAATAATATAATCTTTTGCATCACTGTTTCTTTGTAGACATTATGCTATCCTATTTGATATGATTTTTAAATTTCCTTAGTAATTTACATCGGACTCATTCCAGGTTTCATAAATAAGATCTACTAAAGTTGAATATTGCTTTCCACTGCTATGAATGTTTCAGACTAGTCACCAAACACTCTAAGTTGCATTTAAATCATGAGAAAAAGATTTCCTTTGTTTTTTAATCAAATTACTTTTTTGAATGCATAGGAAGATGAGCCATTTTGTTGAAGTATGAAATTAATGTCTTTAAGAGAATAATCATATATTATTAGCTTCTGTTCTAATTCTTTAGTACACATTTTATAGCTCATATATATATATTTTAAATTGGCTATGGAATTAGTTTTTCATTTTTGGAAAGTTCACCCCAAAACATAACAGAATTTTCTTTAAAATGACTATTCCTACTAATCTCATTTTCTTTCCATAAGCTATAGAAATAATTACTAAAATCATTAGATCTGTTTAAATTGAAGAATTTTGCATACAAATCTTTTCTTATTAATATTCTCTTGTATTCATTTAATAACTTTAAGCTGCTGTAATGAACTATCATCTGGAATGATGCTATGGGTTATTATTCGATAAACTTCATGGTCACCTCTTGTTTGCATTCATAGCATTTTAAACAATGCCTACTTCATTACTGCTGCTTGAAGGCCTCTGACTTTGAGGTCCCAAAATGCTACATTTCAATGATACTCCTTGACCCATTTTGCTTGTATTGTACAAGAGCTTTATTCTTAAACATTATATGTAGCTGAATCTCTAACTTAGTTTCTTCAGATCCGTCATTAGTAGGAAACTTTTGGTGAATGATTGTGTGTTTGATGAATTCTCATCATTACAACCTGCGAACTGTAACATCAACTAAAGCTACATGTGCTACTATATTCGTGCATTCCTTTCAGTATTGCCTTGATTGAATGCCTAAACATATAAATGACGTAAATTCTGACTGAGATGGTTGTTCTTTCTCTAGATATTGATTTCTCCAGTTTTGTGCCTTTAAGTTTCTTGAAAATTCAATCACCTTATTACTTTTGTTTAAGATGCACTACTGGCTATTGAATTTGCTAAATCAGAAAGTAATAAAATGTAAAATGATACTTATTGAGAAAATATATTATGATAAAAATAAGTGGTTACATTTTCAAGAAATAATGAAATATGGATCCTGAGAAATCAATTTACAGAACAAATAAATCTTTCAACAATCAGCTTTTTATATACCTGTACATTGAGTCATAGATGGGAAAATATATACAGCTAACACTTCCTTTATAAATTTAACATTATGCCATTGTTCTATGGTCATAGTGATCAATGTATATTCAATAACTATGGATAATGAGAAATCTTAATCTATTGGAAAACTAGTTGATATATAGGCAGAGACTAAATATTTTTTCTATCATTAAAAGTGCATACAATAACAATATTCAATTGTACATTACCTTGGTAAAACCTATTGTTTAACTGGACACAAAGTATAGACCCAATTGCCTTTACACAAAGGAATGAAGTGATCTTCATTAAAAAGACAAGCTTATAGTCAAATGACTAACATTCTTGCTTTCAGATCATGGGTTAGAATCCCATCTTGACCATGGATGTTTGTGGTGGTTTGAAATCCTCTTTAAGCCACATAAAATTAACTGTTCAACTTCATCAACATTACTTTTATTAACATTTATACACATTTTATGCATTTAAAGCATTATTGAAAATGTACTTTACTTTTCACTGCAAATGGCAACTTAAATTTGGAGAATCATTTAAAATTGTGTTTTGTTTGACCATGTAAAACATTGTTACGAAGGACAACGTAATTTTGTAATAAATTGTTCTTTGCATTAAAAATTTCATGATTTAAATTGTCATTTAATATGGAAATCAAAGTAACATTAATTATAAGTAGTAAGGAAGAAATGAATTACTGTATTTTCCTGTATATAATCTGTGGATTATGTATTAAAAAAGTTCTAAATTTCGTTCTGCCTATTATATGCCACCACAGATGATCTGATAAAAAAATATTTTTCACCAGAAAACCTTGCAATAAAGTTTTGAAAGAAATGTTTATATTTAATAAAATAACAGATGGCGCTACGACTCGGTCGACTTATTTTAACTATAATCAGCATTGTCCAATTACGTTCAAGAACAAATTCAGTTCCTCTGAACAATATTAAAGTTCCAAATCATTAACGTCATTTCGCATTCTATGTTGACCTGAACTTTTTTGCTCTGAAATTATTCAAATTCGTATATTGTCATAGTGAAGTGAAAATTATTTAATTACTGAACAAGCTTTAAATTGAAAGCTAGAGGAGGCAAATGAAAAAAATGTTGACAAACATGTAATGTAAGGTGAAAAGCAGAACATGCAGAATTGTACGAAAGAAAAAAATTGTATTCCATGCGCAGTTAGAAAATAATCTATTTCTTTTAACTATTAGTCAAACAGATATAGTTTATTTTTAAAATATATCTAACCTCATTTTAAAAGTTATTAAAATCTAAAAATTGATAAGATTTACTAGAATCTTCTCAGATAGTGATCAATGTCATGCTTTCATCTGAGTTAATTGCATTTTTCATTGCAGTGGATTCAAACAGGGCTTTATAACTATAAATATTTTTTCTGTCGAATTTATTATATTTTCCATCATAATGTGTTTTTTATTTTATTTGGCACCAAATTATCAGCAGTATATGCTTTTGACTATTTGTCGGAAAAATTGCCACAGACTGCACTCTCAGATCACTGCGGATTTTGCAATGCTTTTTTTTTCTTTTGCTTGAAAAATGGGGCTTGCAGATAAATACACATTACAGGAAAATATGGTAAATGATGCTTAATATATAGTAGTCTCTTTTGTGTGTGTGTTAACTTTTAAAATTTAACCACTTTAAAGGTAGTAATGCATAGTTATAAACTTATTTTATTAATATAATGTGTCTATGTAGTATTCTTAAAAACGAAAGTAAGAAGAACACTCTGAGTTCGAGACTATAAGAATGTTTACAAACAGAACAATTTGATAATGTCAATAGATGAATGTGTGTATAATTGTGTCGTCCCATTTTTGAATAAAATAATTATTACATTCCGGCTGCTTCAATATAAAATATACTACAATAAATTGGCGACGAGGAATCATGGATGCAGAACAATTTGCAGCTTTATTAAAGGTGATTACAACAAGTAATGATCGACTTGCAGATCTTATTTTGAAACGAGAAGGAAGTAAGGATATTCCAGATCAAGAAAAAGGTACGATAACATTTTCATCAAATTTTGAATGTTTTAATTCTTCAACAGAAACATTTTTGCAATATAAACAAAGATTTCAAAATTATTTACAAATCAAAAATGTTTTCGAAGATAAAGATTTGTGTGTTAAAATACTACTGAACTGCATTGGATCTGAACATTATAATCTCTTGTGTTCTTTAATTGCACCTAAAATTCCAAATGATTTATCATATGATGAAATAGTTTCTGTTCTTGAAAAGCATTTATGTCCTAAATCTAATGTTATTATCGAACAACACAGTTTTCTATCTCGTTTTCAAAACGAAAGTGTTTCTGACTATGTTGCTGCACTTCGAAAATTTACTTCTACTTGTGATTTTAATTGTGAATGTGAAAAATCTGTTGCTAATTTATTTTTGAGAGCAGTTTATTAGAGGATTAAAAGATGACTTTATTCGAGAGAAACTTTTAATGGTTTCAGATCTAACATTCGATGTAGCTGTTGAACAAGCTTTAGCCTTAGAAGCTTCGAAAATTAACAACCGGGAATTATTGAAACACAATTTTAGTGGAAAATCAGACGAAGTTTAAGAACTCGAAGTACTTTAGATTTAGATTTAAAATTAGGGTGGTCCAAAAGAACCTAGCACCGCGACCATAGGTCTATTGTACTATACCCCTCAGAAAGCCCTATTTGAAGAGACCAGTGGCTGAAGCAAAGTTCAGCAGACATTTTACAGGAATTTCCTGTAACATCCTAGGTTCAATCAAGTGCTGACCCAGGTGTTCAAATCTAGGTGCAGAAAAGGTTTCACATTCACATAAGATGTGTATTGAAGTTTCTTCCATATAATGACAACTCTACAAGTGGGATCCTCTGAAACTCCCATTATCGTGAGATGTCTTTTAAGGTGGCAGTGTCCCACTGCTTTCCTTAGACTGTCTCTATTGAGCTTTAATAATTCTTGTTGCCTTTTGCTAGGGCACGTGCTATTTAATAGCCTTGCTTCTCTTTGATCATTGGCATTATAACAATTCATAAACTGTTGTTTTCTGAAGAGATCAAAGACATTCTTTCTGATCAATTCTTTGGAAATACCTAGCACTGGTTCAGGACCAAAAAAACTCAAAGTACTTTTAAAACAAATCACTCAAATGTTAAAAATCGAGATTTTTCTCAAAAACGAAACAGGTCAAATTCTCGACATAGATTTTCATCAACACTAAATTTTCGTGAACTTGGTATTTACAATACATGCTTACGATGCGGACGTTCAAATCACCTTTCTCGAGAATGTCGTGCTGACATAACAAAATTATACTGTACACTTTGTAAGCGAAAGGGACACGTTCAAAAAGTCTGTTTATCAACACTACTGAAAAATAAAAAGGCTAGTGAAATTCAATCTGTTGAAAAAGATTAATATGTTACAGATATTGATTCAGTCAATATTTTTTCTTATAGGACTAAAGTTGTTGATATTTTCAAATTTACAACTGACTCTGAAAAATTCTGGATTAATGTGCAGATGGATGGGAAAATACAAAATTTGAAGTCGATTCCGGCGCAGGATTTTCACTTTTACCTAAACAAGCTTTCGATTTACTGAATTTAACAAAAGTTTTACAACCTACAGACATGAAGTTTCGATCTTACACTCACAGAATTTTCGAACCATTAGGTTTTGTCAAAGTTTTAGTCTAATATAAAAATATCACAAGTACAGAAACTTTGTATATAGTTCCAGATATGCTTACACCAGTGTTAGGAAGAACATGGATTCGACATTTAAAAATAAATTTATCTGATATCGATAAGTGTAACCAACCTGAAGAAATTCAAATAAATACTGTCAATATTTCTAATATTACGATAACATTATAAAACAATTTCCTACTGTGTTTGAACAAAAAGTGGGGAAAATACCTAATTTTACATGCTCATTAAAACTCCGAGATAATTCGAAACCTGTATTTTTAAAAGCTAGAAAAGTACCTTTTGCCTTACGCAAGAAAGTTGACGAAGAACTTAAAATACTTGAGCAAGATCAGATAATTACAAAAGTAGATTGTAGCGACTGGGGTTCGCCTCTTGTTATACCCAAGCCTGATGGTAGTGATCGATTATGTGTTGACTATAAAGTAGCTGTAAACCCTCAACCACAAGGTGCACATTATCCAATCCCAAAAATAGATGAAATACTGAATAATCTTCGGAACTCTAAATTTTTCTGCACTCTAGACTTATTCAAAGCATATTTACACGTAGGGGTTGATGACGAAAGCAAGGTAATTCAAACTATATCTACTCATCAAGGAACTTTTCAAATAAGTCGTTTATCTTTTGGTATCAAATCTGCTCCTAGTGAATTCCACAGAATATTAGATCAAATATTAATGGGTCTACCAGGTGTATCTACATACTTTGACGATATTATAGTACATGGAGAAACTTTTTCAGAATGCCATGATCATCTGATTGAATGCTTGAAACGTGTTCAAAAATTCAATATGCATGTAAACAGTTCAAAATGTCATTTTTTCAAAAACAAAATTTCATATTTAAACTATGTAATCCAACAAAACGAAATATCAAAATGCCCAAAGAAAACAGAAGCCATTATTCATGCTCTGCGACCGAAAAATATCGAAGAATTGAAACGTTTTTTAGGAATGGTTACTTATTATTCTAAATTTCTCCCAAATGCATCATCTCTGACTTATCCTTTACGACAACTTCTAAAGAAAAATAAAAAATTCCACTGGTCTTCTAACTGTGAATCTGCTTTCGTTAAATTAAAAAATGAGATTTCTAGGGATAAGGTTTTGATGCCATACAATCCAAATTTACCAATTGTTGTTGCTTGTGACGCCAGCCCAACAGGCATCGCTGAAGTTTTATCCCACATAGTAAATGGTATCGAGACCAGTAGCTTTTACATCTAGATCCCTAACAATTTCTGAACAAAATTACTAGATCGTGAAGCATTAGCCATTAAATTTACCATTCAAAAATTTCATAACTACATCTATGGTAGAGAATTTATGCTAATAACTGATAATCGCCCGTTATACAAAATTTTTTATCACGATAGTAAAATACCATCTCTGACATCATCCCGATTACTAAGATATGCAGCATTTCTTGGTGAATATAATTATAAAGTCCAACATAGAAAAAGTGAAGAAAATCAGAATGTCGATTATCTCTCAAGAGCATCACTAAAACTTAAAGATCCAAATATCTTACAAGATGATGATATTATTCACTGCCAGATTGTTAACCAAATTACAACTTCTTCCATAACGTTTGAGACAATTTCTAAAGAGACAGAGGAGGATCCAGAATTGTCAGTTTTAAAACAAAAACTTTTATCAGGTAACAAATATGATTATGAATATTCATTACAAGATGGAGTAATTTTTAAACGACATCGAGTGTACATTCCTGAAAAGCTTTGAACAGGGATATTAAAAGAACTTCATCACACACATTTAGGAATAGTCAAAATGAAGAATCTAGCCCGAAGATATACTGTTATTGGAAAAACATCGATCGAGATATAGAGTAATTGGTTCGAGAATGTAGAAGTTGTGAAGTAAAAGATAATCCTGAAAAAATATCAAATCATCATTGGGAAGAGCCATCATCAAATTTTGAACAAATGCATATTGACTACCCTGGACCTTTTTTGGGATATCATTTTTTGATAGTAATGGATGCAAGATCAAAATAGCCTGAAGTTAAAATTCAACAAAGCTCTCCATCAGCAATTTCAACAATAAAATTACTAAAGGATATTTTCAGTGTGCATGGATTGCCTCATGTCCTTGTATCTGACAACGCATCTGTATTTACATGTACTGAATTTACAGAATTTTGTAAGGAAAATGGAATTATTCATAAGACAATAGCTCCAGGTCATCCTGCAACTAACGGGCTAGCTGAACGTAATGTAAAAATCCTTAAACAAAAATTAAAGTCAGTGTCCAATGAAAAGGACTCAATACCCGAGAAGGTAAGAGAAATTTTATTTCGTAATCAAGCAACTCCATTACAATCCGGAAAAACTCCTTCAGAATTGTATCTTGGACGCCAAATTCGAATTAAACTAGATTTATTACATCCACCAAGCAAGGGATTCAAATACGCATATACTTCACCCACTATTCCAAATCATAGAACTTTAAGTGTGGGAGATCGTGTACAATAACTTACTTATGCCAACAATAAGCTATCATGGAAATTTGGCATCGTTAAACAACGAACTGGTAAATTACACTATTTAATAAAACTTGATGACGGGAAAACTATAAAAAGACACATAAATCAATTGAGGAAAAGTGAAGTTCCTAAAATTCCAAGAGTTACATTTTCCCCAAAGCCTGATGTCATCTATCTGAGGAAATCGCTTCCTACTAGAAATCATTTCGACCCCATGCCATCAGAAGTTCGAATTGCGAAGAATTATGGTAATCCAGTACCTGGTGTTTCAAGCGGTTCCGGTGCTCCACGAAGTCCTCCTATTCGAAGATCAGCAAGAATACGACAACCACCACGTTATCTATCGGATTACAAAATTTAAGTGTGGGAGAAAGAGTGTTCTTCTTACTTTCATTTTTAAGAATACTACAGAGTTCAAGACTATAAGAATGTTAACAAACAGAACAATTTGATAATGTCAATAGATGAATGTGTGTATAATTGTGTCGTCCCATTTTTGAATAAAATAATTATTACATTCCGGCTGCTTCAATATAAAATATACTACAGTCTAATATATAAAATTTTACGTAAAAATTTATTTCTGACTGATTCTGCTCCTAAATTTATTTATTAGTAGTGTTCTATAAAAATGTATGTATCTTAAAAAAACTATAATATGTTTATTAATATTTTGAAATTACTTTAGACATGCACATAGAGATATAAAGATACATTATTGCTACCGTTTCCATGCTCCAGATAGTGATACATATGGTGTTTCATGGGTTGACTTCACCAGTGAAAGGCTTGAGAATTATAATTGGAATTATTTAGATCATTATATCTGTATGAGAGGTGAAGGTGAATTTGAATTAAAAGAGGTAAATTGTTTTATTCCTTGAACTTCTAAAAATTTATATACTGGTTTTAAAAAACATTCATCTTAATTAATTTTTATTTTATCTTGTAATATGAATTCAAAAGTATCTTTGTTCATTTATCAGAAGTATATTATAAAATACTTTAGTTTTTTACAAAAGTGTTTTTAAAATCAACTTCTAAAAATTTGTTAAAATAAATTTTTGTTGCATCCAAAATTGTATTGATGATTTTTTCTGTTTGGAAAGTTTAGAAGAAAAATTTTATAGTGTATAGTTACATTTTAAATTGCGTGCAGTTTTTTGTGATAACAGTTCTTCATTTAGAAGAAATGTGTTTTTTTTATTGAAAATTCTGGCTATTAAATTAATAAAATTGTAAAAAATTTATGTTTTAAAATTTGTATTATTCAAAAAAGTAAAGGATAATTACATAAGCTTTTCCTCTCTATTGTATAATATATAATTAAGTTATTGAGAAAATATATTTATCTCTTTATTTTTTTGCATCACTTATATGTCAGTTTTTGATTAGTTTTCATTCAAGAAATAAGCATATTTTACTAATCATATATTTAATTAAATATGAGAAATTGCAATCTGAAATATTTCATTTATAATATACCATTTAAAGTCTCTATATATTCAGAACTGTTATTCTTATAAAAAAAATTTTTTAATTGATTCGTTAACTTTTTCCACAATATTAACTTATTTTTCAATAAAGGAATTTTTATACTGATATGCATGAACCTATCATGCTTCAAATGTTTTTTTTCTGTCTGCAGTTTGGTTTCTTATTCAGAAGGTATTATATTAAATTTCTGTTTAAAGCTGCCATTTAACATAGTCATTAATTGTGAATGGAACTATTTCCCAACAAATATTTGAGAATGTTTAACTGAAATAGTTTATAATTAAATTGAAATTTGTTTTCCATTAAATTAATAGTTAATGATCAATAGCTTTCAACTGACAATATTTATCTGAAATTTTAGTAAGTCCTGTTCTGCATTATATTCATAACCTCTATAATTTATAAAGAGCTTTCTTAATTTCACAAGACCTGGAATCTTACAACAAAATCATGATTTCATTGAAATCTTTAATCAGAGACCAATTATAATAGTAAATTTTGACTTAGACATTGAAAAAGCTTCAAATTTTGATATTTTGCAAATTTTAGCCCAAGTATATAAATAACTCATTATAATTTTTTTGTGCTAAATATATACATATTATAATAATAAAAAGCAAACAAAATTACATAAATTTTTAGTTTGTATATTATTTTTGAAACTTGCTTTATTATTAAAACGGTTTTGTTATGATTTTTAAGAATTGTTGAATAATTTTTGGGGAAAACTTAAAACATAGAGGTTCTTAAAAACAATATTTTTTAGTCTCTAAAGTACTGGAGATTAAGAATGCTACTTTTACCTGCTGGTCAACCAGAAACAAGGAAAATTATTGAAGGACATGAACACTGTGATTTATATAAGAAGTTCTCAGATGAAGAAAAACTGCAGCAGAGAGAAGGTGTTCTAAAATTTTTAGAAGTAATGAATAAAGTTCGAAGAATTTCTTCTAGGAAACCAAAACTTAAGGTATATTTACTTTCATTTTTAAGTAAGTTAAAATGATGAGTTATTGTATTTTTAATAACTATATGAAATTTTACGATTTTTCTTGTGCAATTTCATTGTTCATTTTTTAAATCTGATACTTTTTTCGAAGAACACATGCTAAATCTTAGAGTTAATTTAACTAAAGTAACAATTTTCTGTAAGTTTTTCTCCTTTATTTCTCTACAAAAATAATGAGATAAAAATTTTGTTTATAGTTATCATTTTTTTTTAAGTTGGAGTTCTCCTTATTGTAAGTACTTCCTTAAGTTAGTTTACTAATAGTTTTTTTTTTTTCAATTGTCAGTAACAAAATTTTGGTGATATAATAGCATTACTTATAGTGAATTATTTTCCATAGTTTGTTTAAAGTTAGAATAAGTGTTTTGACATTAAAGTTTAAAAAGAAAAAGATAAATAATCTTTTGTAGTTATATTAAATAATTGGATTTATATAGTTCCTTGAATTTCTTAAAAATTGATATTTTTCACACTCTGGAAAGTCCTGGAATTTTGCATAGGATTTATTAGAAAATAACGATTAACTACTGAATATGTTTAGAAAGAGCTTTAGATTTTTTCATTATACCTGTTTTGAAATTTCCAATGAAATGATAAGTTAAAATATTAATTATCAATGTCCCCACTATAGAAACAAGTCTATAATAACATAGTATAACTTAAGTTTTGATTAGAAATAGAAGATGCACACACACAATTACCAATCAGTACATTTGCTTTTACATAGTTTTTGGTTGTTCAGTTAGATCTTAGGTCATGCTGTAAAATTTATAGTCAAATTAGGATAAAAATGTGTATAAGATTTCCTTCAGATTCTTCGTCATGATTGATTAAAAGTAATTTATTTTGCATGTATGTATAAATAGAAGAAAAGGGGGTAAATTGTTTGAACTTAATTTGAATTAATGTACTTGTTTTGAAAAGAAAAACTTCATGTAAGAAAAACAGTTTTGCGATCCTTTTTTATCCATTTCAAGAAATGCTGTTAAATATATATTTTGAAGTCTATGTTATGTCTAATAACTGTTAAATGGAGAAATTAAATGTTATTTTTCAAAATTGACTGTTAATGAAAAGTATTGGAATGGATACGTGATTGTTATTTGGATTTCTTTTAACACAATATTTTCTATTCTACCAATTATTCCAACAGTTATTTGTTTTTAAATTAGAATTAGGATTTTACTGATAAGAATTATATGTATTTTCTGAACTTTTTTAACTTTAATCTTCTATTTTATTTAATTTTTTTAATTTTTAAGAGTTTTAGTTTTATGAAATCAATAAGTTGATTAATTCAAAGTATTAAAATTCTGGTGAATAATTTACAAAATTTTATGTGCCTAAGTATATTTAAATTTAGTGCATAATTTTGCAATTCTCTATCAAATACTTATTTAGAATATGTTTTGTTTACTAACACTAAAAGAAATGTAGTTGTCCATTAATATTCGAAAATAAACAAGTTATTTTTTATTAGAATTTAAATCAGTTTGTTTTCCTAAACAAATTTTGCAAGTAATCATTCTATAATTTTCTTAAGTATCATTGATTATGAAAAAATTCTGTATGGTGTGTTGAAAGCATTTAATTTCTTAAATAAACACAAGGTGTAATTTTGATGCACTTGCTTTCTTTCATTTGTATCTCTAAGCATTAAATTTCCAAAAGTTTTGAATTGGTTACTCAGAGTATGGGGATTTGCTATTTTAAGTAAACACTAGTTTCAAAAACTAGGCGCCCCTGTTATTTGTCACTTGTTTTACTTCAGTTCTTTATCTTATTTTGTTGTATTATATATTCTTTATCTTATTTGTCGATCCTATATATTTATTTCCTCTCTCCAATCGATGTCAATTAAAAAAAAGTGTCAATTGCATAGGAAAACATCCTTTAACTCAGTCATGCCCAACATAAATATTAAAGATATAAATTTACAATTATGAAAATAAAATCTAATTTATTTTACCCTGATGCCAGACATGCCATGTCATCCCGTATTCCTAGCTTATTTATAAGTTGCCAAAATTGTCATGAAATTCTGCAATACCAAAAGAGATTGCTTAAGTCTTCCAATTGTAAAAGTATTCTAAAATACTTCTAAACATAGCTTACCTGTTCTTAAATCAATGTCTCAAAAGTTAGAGCATGTTAGAGAGGGTTCTTAGTAAAGAATCTCTAGTTTCCTTTAAAGAAAATGAATCAAAATTACAAGATAAATCCTTTGTTTAAATGATACCCTTGAAAGTATCATTTCACTTGAATGTTATTTCAAGCAAAACCTATTTAGCTTGCTGCAGCCACCTTTAGATAATATAATTATAGGTACTTAAGGTACTTCTCTATACCTCCCCAGAGTTGAGCTCTACGAGTTAAGTGGAAGTCTTCATAATTTAATAACAGGGACTCAGAAGACCCTCAATGCTTGACCTACAACTTCCAGTGATATAATTTCACTTAGAAAACATTGCGACCATGACCTATTTATGCACTTCAGGCAATTCTTCACTTGGATCATGATCTTTTGATAATGAAAACAGTGCCCTAACCAATCAGGTCACTGCAACCATATTTAACTGCAGCACATTAATGTACTTACCTGTACCTAGTTCAATGTTACTCTATTAGTTAAATGTAAACTGGTGATTCATAATTTAAAAGCAGGGATTAAACAGAAGACCCCTAATACTTAACCTGTCACCATCAGAGGTATCATTTCACTTGGAGAGTATTGCAACCATTACATATTTAACATGCCCCAGCCACTTTTAGTGAACATAAAAGGTATTTAGTTAAGTCAGGATTTGAATACACTACCTTCATACAGTGGGAATGCCATAACTAACCATCCTACATTAGCTGTTGCATCAGCATACTTCTTGTGCCTACTGAAGATAAACTCTACTAGTAAGGTGAAAGCTGTTGAGTAGAAATCTTCATAATTTAGAAGCAGGTGCAAAACAGGAGACTCCCAATGCCTGCCTCCCCAGAGGTATCATTTCATTTGGAGGATATTGCAACTATGATTTATATACATTCATTAATTGTTAAATCAAAAATATTAGTTTTTAAAATATTATCATTATTTAAAAATAAAATTTTAAAATACTATACATACCTTATTACATATATATTCAGCCAAAAATAATAGAAAAGTACTTATTCAGCATTTGAATTTCAGAACTTCCTGGAAAAATTTAATGATTCCTGGAAAACTCCTTGGAATTAAATATTGAGAATTTGTACCACATTGGAATTAGTTATTCGAAAATATTTTTACTGCACCAATTTTCATCATAATATAATTTGGAATAATTAGTTTCCCTATTGGAGTATGATGAAATTTAATCTTGTACATAATTAATAATCAATAAAAACTAATCTTAAATTGCTTTACAAAAAGGATGTTTGGTAATTATAAATTATTTGAAACAGTAAAGCATTTTCACTAAGTGATTATAATAAGCTAAATATTACTAAGTTATCTGTTGAAATATTTTGACACAAATTTATGTTGATAAATTTAGTATAATATATTCATAATAATCTTTAATGAGTAATTGTGTTCTATTTTCTTTTTAATTAAAGGAAACTTCATTATTTATTCAAGACATAAATTTTTTATAATAAATATTTTTATTTTTTAAATGTTTATGCAGATAATCTATTTTAATCATCATTGATCTTAGATTGTATGTTCAACTGTCTCTTGGGTATGTAGGTCCCAGTCAAATTAACTTTTCTGTACTAAAGGTGACTATCATATAACAAACTAAACCCATTTCAAACTGTAGATCTCAAATTATAGCCATTATTAGTAAAGATCCTAGACAAAAAAATTTATTATGCAAAAAATTTGCAAAGAAAATAAGATATAATCTAAAGTTTCTAAGGATTGGCTTACTATTATCAAAGCATTAAACTTTCCGAGAATTAGTAATTTAATATTATTGCGATTGAACTGGCATTCATAACATGGCTTCCATTATCACTTGCAGCTTTCAATGTGAATTTTTCTGAAATTTATATTGTGCATAATATTTGCATATATTAATATCTTATATTACATATATTTATTACTTAGATTATCATTTTCATCAATTTTTTTATGTATTTAATTTGATAAAAAATATTCTAGACTGACATTTTATTCAACATGCCAATTCATTATCAATTTCTATTTGCAGAAAAAATTTATTGTATAATAGTCAATCTAATATTTTCAAATTTATTTATCACCTTTCTTAGAAGTTTCTATATTCCAAAAGGAGAATCAATATTTGGAGCCTATGTAATAAAAACCTTGTGACAAATTCTTGTTCTATTCTCATTTTGAAATTTTATATTATAATTTTTTTCATAAACTTGTTATCAAAATTTCTTTTGATATTTTGTAATCAAATTATTCAAAATTGTCTCAATTATTTTAATTTTGTTATAGCATGACAGTGTACTATAAAAATATAAATAATTAATAAGGTAATATTTTTTCAAAAGTGTACCATGTCTTATGAAAAGAGATATAGTGGAGAAATTATTCAAAATATGGAAAAAATACAATTAAACTGAACGATAAATTAAAGAAAAAACTATTGTAATTATTTTGCATTTAATACATGATATAATGACTTTGAAAAGACTTTAAGAATCTACTTCTTAATACTTAATAAAAATTAATTTGATGTTCTATTTTTAATAATGTAAAACTGCTATGTTTTAAATTTTTAGTATTGAATTCAATGTGTATTTAAATTGATACAGTACTTTTACATGATATTTTTCTTAAAAAAATAATCTAATTGAAGTATATTAAAATTGAAATACTTTTTATTTTATATATTTATATATACATCCCAAATCACTTGTGTAAAGCTGATTGTTTAAAAATTAAATGATTTTAATTTTACTGTGTATTTTCCATAATTTTATGTTCCATTAGTCTTGTTTTGTATTATATATTATATTCATAATGATAAAAATATTTTCATTGAAATCAAATCCTCCTTTGTTTTATTTTTGTTCTTTAAAATTCATAATTTAAAGTTCACATCCATTAAAACATAATAAATTTTGTGCTTTTTGCCATTTTAATAGTTAACTGAAAATTAGCATATGTAATATTGATTTTTTTCACTTATTTTTATGTCTTCATATTTTGTATGTTTTATTGTTTAACTTATTAAAAAAGTTTTGACTTTTAAAATATTTAAGTATAGCTAGTTTGTAAAATAGAAACACAAGTGTTTATCATACAATAATTAAATCAGTAGCTATTCTTTAAAAATTTTGTTCCTAATCCATCATCTGTTAATGGTTACATAATTTTTAGCTTGCACATTTGCTTCCTCCTCGGCGATCAAGTTTTGGTCATGCTAGCCTCACAGCTTCTGGGGCTTCTTCTTTTCGTGAAAGATTAGCCAGTAATCAAGTTCATGATCGACCTAGGATGCGTAGCAATTCTGCAAGGGGTGGAGCAAGAGTAGATGTTAGCATACCATCTGGTCGTATTTCACCTGCAATAGAAGCAGATGGAAGGGTATGCTAATATTTAAAATCCTTAACTGCCATATATATGCATAGCATCCTTTTGGAGCACTTTTCTGAAGGAAATTAAACAAAAATAATACTTGAAGCTTTGCTGTCTAATATGGATTTTCTAAATGTTTACCTTCATCTATGTAAATCTCTTTAAAACTATTTGAAGCTGTGTTATTTTAAAATTCATAATCATGTGCTAAGACTAAGCTTTAAGTTAAAATTGCTTGTTATCTTCTATGTCACATTTTATTGTATTGCATTTTTTCTCTATTTAGTAAAATTCCTTATAATTTTCAAAATTTGCTGGATTATATTATTTAGATTAGTTTTAAGACAATTGTTTTATTTTTTAAACTAAAAGATAAAGTAATGAGTATTGTTATCATAATTGTAAACCTAGAATTTTCATTTGTTTTTTAAAGTAAGTTGATTAATTGAACATTGTTTTTTATTCTAAGAACTAGAGTATTATTAAGTTCTGATTTATTCTTCCATTTTATTTTAAATGCATTGATATAATTTGTAAAATATTGATTTGGTGTAGTTTTTTATATTGTTTATTCTCTTCAAAGTAAGTAAACAAATTTAAAAGTAAATTTTACAAGTTAAAAATATATTCTGAGAAATCAATGCTCCATATCATACTGTAAAAAAAAAAGAATCGGGTTATATAAACTTAACTAATTTTAAATTCAGTGTATTATTTATTTTTGTCCCATCTCTATATCATATTTGTTTTATTTATGCTTATTGGGAAGTATGTTAGTGCATCTAACTCTAAAACTGATATTTATTTTGATTCTCTCCAAAGTTGAAAATCTCAGCATAAAGTAGGAAAAGCCACTTGAATGTGAATTTCTGAGGAATGATAAAATTTGCTATTCATGTACAAGTGATTAAAAATAGAAGATAAAATATTCAAATTGTGTGTGTGTGCTATTTATTTAATTCAATATATTATTCCAAAAAAATAAGAATGGATGAGTAGAAATGTGTGTTATCAACATAAGAGTGTTAATCAATGTTTGAAGGGGGAAAATATTACAAGTAAACACTTGACCAGTTAAATCATCCAGATATTTGGTTTCTACCTTTTCAGTATTTAACTAAATATTTGATCTAAATATTTTCAAAATTAATTGATTTAACAATTCATAGCAAAATGTTGGTTTCATACAGAAAATTCACTGCACATTTAGTAAAGTGCAAACTAAAACTGCCTTTTTGTAGACTCATAATTGATAGTTTGAAAAAACTTTTTCCCAACATGATATATTAGCATAGCTATTATCATTTTATATCCCAAGAATAAAGACTGGAAGAACTCAGTTGCAATACATAATTACATCTCCACATTATTCTAAAAATAGGTCTGATTTTTTGCTTTCTCTGGAAGTCTTACTAGTAGCACTGACTACAAGATCTTTAAAGCAATCCCTGTATATCTGTAATCCTTTCATAGCTGAAATGTTGAAGCTGAAGAAATGTTTAAATTACTCTAAAAACAACTATGGTAATAAGGCTATGTACTCATTATTTTCTATGTGTGTATACTAAAATATATTTTAAAACTACATTTTTTACATTATTTTTTTAATAAAATGTATGATCTAATTTTGATGGAATATTCTTGTAATTTTAATTTAATTTTTTCCTTGTTACAATTTAAATTTTCATTACTTAAAATATTTAGATAAATTTTTATAGCTATTTATTTTCATTTTAGATATCTATTTCGAAATCCGAGAAAGCATTAACAACATCTTTATCAATGGATAGCCCAGTAGACATGTAAGCTATCTTTACAAAACAAACATTAAAGATGCATTACAATAATAGTATTTCAATGTGTTATTATTATTTCAATTGTTATTGCATTACAGCTTTCCTGATGAAATAAAAAGATTGAATGAAAATTCACCAGAATCTGAAATTATCCAAGCAATGAAGCACCCTCAGTAAGTTTACTACTGTTTGGTGACAACTATATATACTTTAAAATTATTTTTGTTTACATTTAAATTTTCATTTAAAATGAATTATAATTCTTTCATCTTTAACTAAGCAAACTTTTTAAGTTACTTTAGTAATTTTACCCTACAAAATATTGCCTTAACTGGATTTCTTATGGACTCATTAGTAATTCAAGTTGTGGAAGAGGATATTGTGCATATATTTTATTTAGATATATTGAAAAAAATATCATTATTATCTTTCATTAGATCAATTTTTTTATACTACATCTAATATATATTGTATGAAAAAATGCCTAAGCTAATAACTTTAAAATGTCATCTATGAGACATTGTTAGTAGTACTGTTGATAATGTAGACTGTAAGATAGCTTCAATCTACATTCAAATCTTGAAGAATATTTGAACTGCTAAATTTTTTCCGCAGTTTATATTTGAAACTTTCTTTTTTTTTCCCATAAACATCAGTATGGCAATTGTTCTTTTTCCTACAATTTTTTTTAAATTCTCTGTTTAATTTTATAATTAATATCACACATGTATATGATAAATTGTATACATTAATAAATTTGCATTTAAAGAATGTTTTGAGAATATTGAAAGCAGTCATACATTCTTATAGTTTTATTAAATCTTCGTTAATTTTCCTTTTATCAAATTCACATCATAAAATATGCATCAACAATAATTATAAAATTTCTTATATTGCCACTGTAGTTTTTATCCATAAATTTGAATTTTATTGTTATATTAAATATTTAAACTTTAATTGTTTGTAAAAATAGAGGTAAATTTTTTTGCAAGGATTCAATTGAAAGCTAAATATATTTTCTATTTAATTAAGGTTATCTGTTTTAATAAGAAAAGTAAGATGTTGAAAATAATTTCAGTTTTCTTTTTCTTTAGGGATGGATTGAATTTTATTGCAAAAGCTGGTTGGTCAAATTTTACATTTATTAGTTTTGAAGCTGTTGCATGGCTCATTGAACATGTGGAAGGAATCAGCACTGAACAGCAAGCAATGAATATGTTACAGGTTAATATTATCATCATTATTGCTATTAATTGAGATTAAAACAACTTTTCATAGAAGTCAATTAAAGATACTTTTAGCAGATATATTTTTTAATTTCTAACATATTCTTATTTAATTGAACTAAATGATTTTTTTATGCAAATTCGGTCCTTTGTGTGCTAAACTGGCAACCAAATGGTTAATGCTAAGTTTTTCAGTTCAACAGTTTGTAGATTTGATTTTCAACTATGAATATTTTTAGTTATTCAGAATTCTTATCAAACTGTAAATCTTGATCTAGTTAACTCTTAAGTGTTGAAAATAATAATGGAGTGACAAACAAAATCAAACCATGCACCTTATTATTTTGTTATAATGAACATGGAGTGTATCATTGATTCTTAATTACAAAACCATTCCTAGTTAGTTTGACTTAATCTAGGTGAGTTGGTTTAAATCAGGATAACTATGAACAGTTAGCACTCTGACTTTCAAAGTAAAATCAAATTAATATAAATTGCTTCAAATTAAGCAGTAATTATTTTTTTACAATACAGAATTTATTAAAATTTAGGCATGATAAATTTTCCTAATATTCTGGAACTAGAATGAACTAGTTATCAATTAGAATGGCTGATTGTACAGCTATAAAAAAAATTTTCATGTTCAAGCTAACAAGTGTTTTGAAGAGATATTGAAACTCACATGACTGTATTTAGTTAAGGATTAAAGCAATCTCACTAATCTGAAAATATATGAATGGTCAAATATGTGACTACTTGGAATGTAGTTCTTGGGAAGACTGAGATTCACACTGGACTGTTATTCCACTGTAAAATTACTTGAGATAAACCGGATGTAGGAATTATTTTTGTTAACATTTTTATTCTATTCCTGTAGTTACATTCAAATGAGTTTTTACTGTAATTATCTATGAAAAAATTTGATAAGTTAATGTTTTAAAATTTTTCTTACATTAAAATAATTTATTTATATTTAGAAAATGTTAGAAAGATATTATTTGAAAGTCATATTGATTTAATATATGCATGAAAATTTAATGTATTCAATATAAAAAAATCTTTTAATATTTATTAGTATGGTAATTATTTTTATTGTTTTTAGATTTTCATTGATAAAAACTTAATATGCCATGTTTCCAGAACAAGAAAACATAAATTTATATACGGCTTTTATTTGTATTATATTGTGATGCCAGCTGAGGATGAAAAATATGAAAGTAAGATAGTGTTTATAATCATTGATTGCCAAATTTTTTCAGTGTGTACTATGAGCACATCCTTAGCATAAGTTTTAAAATTGATCTTTGTTACCTTACCAAGCTACAACATTATAAATTTATTAAAGTTCGTATTTTATATTTATACCTAAAGAAATGTTTGAAAAAATATAATTTAGTTTGTATAAACTCTTTAATTATAGTTAAAAGGAATAATTTCACTAAATATTTTTGACTAGATTTGTATATAATAATAAAATGGTAGTTTATTCTAATGGACTTCCATTTCCTCATTCTAATAATTGTCAGCCATAGTTTCCATGATGAAGCCATATGAACATTTATTGTATAGAAAAGAATAAGGAAATATTCTAATCTCATTATTAATGGATACATTCTTTAGAAAAATTAAAAGTTTTTACACTCTCAATTCTATAAAAGTATAGTTTGTTTATTAAACATTTTATACTTAGCATTCATTTTCAAAATATTCTACAAGTAATCTAAGTAGCACATTAGAAATACAAATTAACAGCAACTTTAAAACACAAGTAGCGAGTTTTTTCCAAACTTATCTTTTTAAAACACTGCTGTTTTTTACTCATTGTAAATTAATAGTATTTTTAAAAATTGTGTCATTATTAATTTTCATCAGATGTAGTTTATCAAAACAAATTTGCAAAATGATTTTTATTTGAAAAGAATATTAATGTCTATAACTGGTTAATTAGAGTCCCAAAAAAATAATAGGAATTGTGTTTGCTTTGAAAAATCTGCCAAGATTCTCTCAATTGTGTTCTATTCAATTTAAATTTGGATATTTATTTTGGTTTGGGTTTAATATTTACTATTCCGTTTTTGAGCTTTAAACATTTATTTAAGAAAATCTTAAATGATAGTATGCATTTTTATCTTTTGAAATTGATTATTTAACAATGCCATTGTGGCATATGAATTTATATTTATTGAGAAATTTTTCCCTCCAGCCTCACATTAGTCATGTTATTTTTTTAAAATTGCTTGCAATGTACATAAATAAATATCTCTAATTCAATTTAAAGTATATATTAGCAAAATTTGGTTTTAATGAGCAATAAATTCCATATATGTGTTGAAATAAAGAAGGTAATGTAAAACAAAATAGAACTAAAAACAATAATTATTTGTATTTGTGAAGCATACAAATCCATTCTAATTACATGGTCTGGTACAGAAACCTAGAACATGTTAGCAACAAGCTTTGCAAAAATAAATGTATGACTCTGCATAAAAAATCTATAAATTCATGGTTGATAATTTAGAAAAATCAAAAAATTTAGGGTACCATCTATTAGTCTTAATGTAACAGACAAATTTACAAGGTATTTAATTTTTATTTTATATTTATTTTATACTTCTATAAAATACATCGCTTTCATAGCAGAGAGAATCAAGAGATCACTATCAAAACTATAATTTCATAATTTTTTTAATTGTCTTAAAAGTGGGAATTTTTCTGTTGCTGTATTCCATTTATATATAGCTGTCACTATTCTGTGTTGTTCTTCAGTATGAACTTGGACGCATATGTGAAGAGTGTAGAGACGGCACCACTTTGTGCTACACCATTTCAATCCATGCAATTGCTTTTTTATTTATCAAATAAGCAACTTCCTCTAGATATTGCTAAATTCGCCTGGATATACTAGTACACAGAACTCCTTATGATGACTGAAAATTAATACTTAAACACAATCATAAAATTGGAAACATTTAGTTTTTGCTATACTATATTCCTGACAATAATTTTTTTATACAACAACGGGCATTTGGGTAACCAACCCTTCACCACAACAAGGCCAGAAACTGCTACTTATTTATTGTTACCCAGTGGGCACCTGTGAATTAAGTCACAGTGGTGAGGAGCATTACCCGTATCGTACCACCACAAACCCGTTTATGGAACGGGTAACATTCATACATCATCACATAAGAAAGGACAGAGAAACAGAAATTAACATCCATGCCCAAAACGGGATTCCAACCCACTACCCACTGCTCGAGTGTCAGGAGCACTAACCACTCAGCCATCCGTCAGCTTCCTGACAATGATAGCTTTATGAAAATTTTTAAAATATCACTCTTTCTATGTTATAGCTTCAGTAAATCTTCTTTTGATTAACAGCAGATTCAGTAAATAATTAAATCATTTAATATGACATAATTTTCTATATTTATGTGGTTTTATTTTTAATTCTTTAGTTACCTATTATATCCAGCACATTTGAAATAGTTCATTCTCTTCTATTTCCTGCTGCTATTTGATTTTCTTTAGTTCAGTAAAACATTACCAAGTCTTATTCAGGTATGTTACATACAAGTGACATCAAAAAAGCTGAAGTTTATTTAAAAAGAATGAAAATAATTTTTATTGAAAATAAACACTTCTGTTACAAATATGAAACTCTCTCTCTCTCTCTCCATAGTTTCTGTGTTTAAATATTTGTATTATCTGATTACATGAACTTCAAAATTCCCATTTTATATTCTTCTGCCACTGGCTCATTAAGGCCGACAATCATTGCATTTCATGACAAATAGTAAAACAAAAATGAGGCAAGAATCTTTCTAAAGAAGGGGCCGAGCTGGTAGCCGAATGGTTAGCGCTCTTGCCTTCGGTTCAACAGTTCGTGGGTTCGAATCCCACCTTGGGCATGGATGTTTGTAGTGGTTCGGAATCCACTTTAAGCCGTAAGTCCCGGTCTAATTAGCCCTCGTGTGCAAAAAATGACCGTTGAGCGACAAACCAAACCTTTCTAAAGAAGGCAGGAAATCTTTTTTAGTGAAATTGGGCTGCCTTTCTACTTTTACATTGTTGCTGGCTCGATTCAAATTTCTTATAGTGTAGGCCATGATTTTAGTGATTTCCTTTTGTCTCAGCTGATAAAGTGGATTGTTGGATCGATACAATAGGAAAATTTTTGATAGTCTAAATTTCACTTCTGGCAAGCAATTTTTTCCAGTTGCTTAAGCTGAAAATTTTCTAGAGAATATGTTTTGGAAGTAATGAAGATCTCAAAAATGTTATTTCATCTTCATGGAGTTGAAGTAAAAGAAAGAGTGGATAATGTGGGAATTCTGAAGTTTTTTTACCACAGATGCTATAAATGTTTAAATTTGGGAAGTGATTATATTGAGAAATGAAAGCTTCATTCGTGTAACAAAATTATTTTTCAATAAATATTGTATTTCTCATTTCTTATAACTAATTATCATTGCTTTCTGGGTGTTGCTTGTAATCAGCTTTAAGCTTTTCAGATATTATTCTTGTAATATTTGTTCAAATGTAACTAAATCTACTTTTGCGTACTTTGATTCTCTTTTTTAAAAAATTCACTCATAAATTTAAAACTTTTAAAACATGTGCATTAAAATTTACAGCTGTTTTCTATAATTTTTTAAGGTTTCTTTCATTTTTTAAATTTTACTTTATACAACTTAAAATTTTGATTAATCATTTTTAAAATGTAGTTTTCAAAAGGATTCAAAATATTATTTTTTTATAGCCTGGGATCCAAATGATTACAGTGATGATACTGCCATATATTTGTTACAGAGAGAATGGATGGAGGTTGAACTTAGCCCTTCTTTTTCTACACCAATAGATTATGAAAACTATACTTTCCCTTCTGATGAAGATATTTGGAGCACACCATACTTACCTAATTCTAGTATATCCAGATATTTTCTTTACTTCTCCATATTTTAGTAAATAAAAGAATTTGTCAATATTTTAATAAAAAATTTTCTTTTATAGAGCTCAATATGAAATGCTGCAATATACAAATTGATCAAGGGAATAAGAGTGGAAGGCAAGAATGGGGACAATTACGCTATCAAAATATATATAGACCTTACGAAGCTTTTGAATTAGTTGTTGAATGGATGGTAGCAACTGGAAACAAAGCAGCTGAAATGGTACTTCTATAGTTTCTATATTTATTATCAAAATATAATTTTTATGCTGGAGCAAATTTTATTTGATTATTATAAACTTAATTCAATTATTTCAACTTAATAACATACAGTATAGTTATTGATGAAAATTCTAGCTGTTAAAGAAATATTTTATCCATTGTGGTTATTAGAGAATTTTAAGTGTTAGTGTTCAAAATTGTGTTAGAAAATTACGTTAATGAAATTTACTTTTAAATAAAAATTTTGAATATTACAGGTACAATAAAAATTAAAATTCATTCTGAAATACTGCCCCATGCTCAAAGCTCAAGAAGTATTAAATTTTTAATATGAAATGGATTATATATAAAATATATATTAACTTCATTAAGGAATTGTAATTCTTTAAAATTTCTTTCATCAGAATGTCTTAAGTTTTCTGTTTAATGTTATAATGTAATGTTAATTGCACTTTAACATAATTATTTCAAACTATATACTTTAAGCAAACAAAAATATAAGCATACCAATGGTATTATTGAACTAAACAAATGGATCAATTTTATTGTAGATAAAGTATGTTTTTATCTTGAGAACTATCAAAATTGACTTTACATGAAATGTTAACAGAGTTTTCTTAAGTCATATCAGTTTCCCAATTCATAATCAATCTCTTTTTAATAACAAAGAAAATTTGCATATTATAAAAGTGGTGCAAGAATTTTTATGGCTTACTGGATCATTTAAATTAATCCTCTAGGGTCAATCAATGTCTTTCAATTGTTATTCACTTCCAAATCTGGAATGCATTTTGAGTTGTGAATAACATTTGAAACTTAAAGAACTATTTAAAGTTATTTTTGTTATTGTTTTCAACTATACCCAATTGTTTCTAAGAACTTTTTGTTCAATTTCAGCTTTCTCAGTAATTTCAATTCAATACAAAACTGGTGCATTTGTAAAGTTTTGCATTTTTCAGAAATTTCAAAAAACTTTGCATGTTGTAATCTTCATATTAATTCCTTCAAAAATGTGCTTTACCATTTCAAATGCTCCTCAACCATATTGCAAAACAACTTCTCATTTAAATTTTTAAAATAGCAGATTCTTCCTATTTGAATATCTAAAATAAATAGTTGTTGATTTAAAATATAATTTGATTGAATCTGAAAAAGCTTTGTGTTTAAAATATTCTCAAGTTCAGATTTGGCCATAATACTCTTTTCATATATTTCTAAAAAATGTCTATTTAAAAAAAGAGGATCTACACTTAAAACAATATTTTACTTGTATGAAATTGAATCAAATGATTAAAATATGAGTGAATTCCTTCTTAAAAAATATTTTTTTATCTATTGCTCATAATTTGAATATATTTCTCTGAATACAAATGTTCATATCATCATATCAATAAATAATACTGTTCCTTAATATTTTCTCTGTAATTTGTTTATGTATAGATATGTTTAAATTAAAAAAATATTTATACTATATTAAGCATAGCATTATTCTTCTATTAGCATTTTTAAAAACTTTTCCGAATGAAAATTATTTATGACATTCATTACTTTATGTAAGATTAAATGATATGTATTTTCCCTGTTAAAAGACAATGTTTATAATAAATTTCAGAAACAACTGATAGGAAATCATAAGACAAGATATAAAAATGCATTTATCGGTGAGGGAGGAAATATTTAAGTATTTAATATTTTAATGTACCTAAAAATGGTACTGAAAAAATTAACTGACTTTCGGACATTTTTAGGTGAAATTTGCTTACATACTTCCTTTCTTATTTAATTGCCTTCCCTTCAAAATATTTAAATACAAACTGATTAATATTTACTATACATATGAAACTAAAAACTGATACTATACATAGGAAATTACAAAATATTAAATAGCTTATTATTTTAATTCTAATTGTCATAATTTTATGGATTCAAATTTTTGGTTATTATAAATGGTGAAATATAATTTTTATTTTCATTGTAATAATTTATTTAACTAATATTTTGGTATGGTCTTTTTCACTTATTGTAAAATTCATTTCAATATAGTGTTTTAGTCCCTGTAAAATGACATTTTTATAAACCCTTGGGATTTCTTTGAAACACCATTTATAAAACAAGTTGTATAAAATATTTTTTTTAATTTACGTAGCTTTTAATGCTATTTACTGATAATCAATAAGTAGTTTTAACTCTCTCTGCATGTAAATTCCTAATTAATAGATTTGACTACATCTAAATATCTTTCTGATAATTTTTAGGTTCAATGTTGGGCAAGAAAATCGAACCAAAATGGTTTGCAGTTAGTACCCATACCCAGTGATCCTTTTGCTCTTCCATTCTCAGATGATTCTGATCCATTAAGGGGGCCTATATTTATTCCCTTAGATTTAAGCTGCCTTATGGATACTTCTGTACAAGCTTTAGATGGTATTTTATTATAATAATTGATATTTTATGAACTTAATTTCTTAATGTATGAAAATTAATATTTCTTTTAAATTTGATTTATTTATTTTGTTGTATAATTTTTTTTTATTTACAGAACAAAATTTAAAAAATATTGTTCCTTAAGTATATATGTTATCTATATCAATGACATGGTGGATTGTGTGTGTGGTTTAATACTTCCACATAATTCAAAATTAGCTAAACAAGTTATGTAATAATTTTTGATGAAATCAAGAAATATAAATCCCTAATCATGATATTTTCTGAATTTCTCTTAATAACTGAGGAAATTTTATAAACAAAACTAATGTAAAAAATTTATTTTTATTAGCTGTATTTAAAAATAAGTGACAAAATAAATATGAAAGAAACAAAATTTTTCATAAACAACAATTTTTTTAATATGATGATATTTACATTGTGGAGATTTTCTATCATGTTGTCACTGTTAACTATAGCCTCTACTATACACTTCATTATTCATAGATGTTTTGAATGTATTCTTTGGGTATAGCAGTCCATGTGGTTTCCATGTATTGGCAAATTAGATCAAGTGTAACAGCAGGTAGTGCATCCCAAATAAGTCAAGAAAGCTGACCTGCTTGTTATCTTGACATCTGAGGAGTAAAGAATTCTTGCACGTTACTTGTTAATGTTACCTGTTTGAATATAGTTGGTGCCAAATGCTGAAGGCATTGGAGGATCATCAGCTCTAACATCTCATATGTCTATTTATCCAGTGTATTGGTAACACATACTAAAAAGTACAAGAGGGGATTTTATACCATTCCAAAGCAAGTTACTGATTTGAGATGGTGTAGTGTAATTATATTTCATTAAATCTAATTATGAAACATTTTCAAAATTGCTCAAAATATCCAGGCAAATCGCAGACAGTAAAATTTGAAGCCATGGACCAAGGAGTGCTATTGAAGTGATATTTATTTATGAAAGAAGCTGCAATTGGTGTCAGCTTTTGTATGGCATTTAAATTAAAATTAGAAAACCATTTACCAATGGAGAAATGATTAAAGAATGCATAATTGCAATAACTGAAGAAATGTACCTTGAAAACGTTATTTTGCTCCAAAACTATTTGTCAGCAAACACTGGAGCTTTGAAGGTAGAAGACATGGTAGAAAATATATTGCCTCAACTATCTGGCAAAAGGAACATCTTGAGTAGCTTTTCCACCTTTGAATGAGTCATATCAGATACTGCTTTGGTGTTTATTTTTACATGAGTAGTAGATAAAAACTATGAAGTGTTTGCAGAATATAATATTGATATTATTCTCTGCACAGCTAATGAGGAAGATATTTTTAAGTAATATAAAAATGCTTTGAAAGAGAGCCTTCGATGGAAAAGCTTTAAATGTATTACAATTGGTTGAAGCAGCAACACATCTGGTAAAAGTAAAAGAATCTCTCTCTTGTTCTCAAAAAGTTACTCTTGTTTCAAATGTTGTAGAAAAATTATCAAAACATTAGTCTTACATTCATCAGCAGTACTTGCATGAAAAACGCTTGAATACATCTGAAATTCTAAAAATAGTCCTATTAGTTCATTTGATCAGATCCACTAGGTTAAATCATTAACATTTCCAAAAGTTTATTGTAAAGATTGGAGAGAATTACTTGTCATATCATAATGCTGTATGATTTGCCTAGTTAAGAAATCTTTCAGTGCTTTTATTGAATTACAGAATGTCAAATGGCGTTTAAGTGACCATTTTAATTTGTAAAACGTATTAATGAAGTCAATTAGATTACAAGTGGAAACCATCTTCTCCCTGATTTATTCTGTAATACTAAATCATTCTAGCAAAAAATATTGCTTTAATTAGAATTGTGTAAATATTGTTTTAACACTTTAAAAGGTAAAATATTCCGCCATACTACTGAGATTGGATTTCCAGTCGATTTTCCGAAGGAGATTTTTAAAGTTACTCAAATTTTGATGTCATTGCAAATGAAATTGAGATTTTTTAAAATCTTCCTTAATATTGATATTAAAACCTAGTTATGAGGCTTCCTATTAAGTTAAAGTTACTGATTTACAGTGCTATGGTATATTTAAAAAAATATCAAATCTCGTGTTTGTTGAAGTTTATTGGTCTTTCATTAGAACAATTTGATAATTTGCACTAATTTGTTTTTGTGCTGTTCTCTATTTTTGGTATTGCTTGTGTGAGGAAACCTCTAAAATGAATTAACCACCGAATGTTTTTAGATCTTTACACTATTGATATTTAACCTGTGAGTTCAAGGACTCCTGTTCTAGATGTTCTAAATTCATCTTTAATTTTTTATTAAATCTTAAATAAACATTTACAATTGTTTAAAGCAATAATATGAACTTTTGAAAGCTAAAATTTGTATTCTACTAATTAATGATTATTTTTATCCATTTTGATTTTTATAAAAATTCCAATATCATAAAAATTGATATTTTTCAGAGGTAGGTCTCTTAAATCTGCAAGAAAAAATCTTGTGTAAATTTGGATTTATTCCTTATCGAAATCCTACTAATCCTGCCAACCCAGCTTCTTCACCACCTCGATATGTTCATGTTAGTGGAAGTATGTTTGTTATGTTGCCGGTTAGGAATAAAGAAATTAGAAAAGCAAATGGCAAAAGTCATTTAGGAGTAAGTGTACTTAACTGAAGTGCTCTTAATTCTGTATTTTCCACATGAGATCAATGCATTTAGTTAATAAATTATAAAAATCAAAGATCTTTTCTCTGATAACTAGTTATTTTTTATAATTTAAATTTTTAAGTCTCATTTACTAAACAAATAATTAAATAAATTACTTTAAATATATTTAAAATTCAATAGATTTTATTGCTAATCTATTTACCCTTTTATATTATTAAGCTAACTTTAAAATCATTTTAAGAGGGACAACTTATTTCTTTTCATTTATTATTATTTTAGATGCTATAATTTTTTAGCAAATGCATATGAAATAATTGCAGTTTGTGATCATTGCTAACACTGATATTTAAATTCTTAAGGTTTTTGACACTCGTATTAATTTAGTTATATGATGCTTATAAATGATTTCAGGTTATTGATTTACATCAAATAAGTAGTCCACATGAAGAATACATAACTAGACATTTCAGTGGTGTTAAAAATAAGCGACATTCTGCTATGAATGCTGAAACTGATACAAAGGTAAAAATTAAATGCTAAAAATGTTAATATGTATGCATAGATGCTTGTCCCAATCAATGCTATTTTTTATGCCCATGTTTATTGATTATATTTTTTATAATTTTTCAATAATTCATTTTCAATAATCATTTATAAAACATTATCAATATGACTTATTTTTCTACAGTATTTGGTATTAATTAGATTCAAAAGTTATTTATTTAAAAAATCATACATTTAGAGACAAATTCCCCTGGAAATCAATAGCATTATTCAAATAAACCAATATCTTAAAATTCAGGAAAGGTTTGCCAGGAGTATCTTTAGTTAAATGGTGATATGGATTAAAATCTATAAGCAGAGAGAAAAAATCATTTGCAATCATAAAGAATATGTGAGAAGATTTTGTCCTTATATATGGGTTGACAATTGAATGTTTAACTCTGATCCTTTGTTCAACAGTTGATAGGTTCAATTCTCACCTCAACTTTATATGTTTATAGTTTTGGATTCCTCATTAAACCAAATTTGTCTAATTAGCCCTTGTGTGCGAAAAATAGAGCAATAAACAAATCAACTCCATATGAAATATTTTCAACTAGTGAGATTTCATTGCAATTATAATGTGACGTCTTTTAAGAATGCAATAGCCCAGCTTAATAAAATTTGTAAATCCAGTGCTAGATTCAGACTGAAAGTGAAGGTATTCAAATAGTAATTTTGTAATATTATAAATTTCTAAAATATTTAATAATTTTAATAATTAAATTTTAAAAAATAGTACAAAAATACCTTTTCAAAATTCAAATAGGGTACAAAAGATATTTATATGTTGTAACATGATCTGTATATAAATTCTAGGTAATTCATAGTTATTTTCAGAAATAAAATACATGTAAAAATGTCTAAGTAACTGATATGTAATTATTATTAAATTACTTGTATATTAAAACAATTAATTCTAATATCTATAATTGTGTTATTTTCTGTTATTCCTGTTCATCAGATTGGATTTCTTTGGTCATGGAATTATATGATAACCAAAAGGTGGAAAAATTCTGGGACTGTTGATGAGAATTTTATGCGAAAGGTAATGAGAGACTTTAGGTCTTTCTGCTCAAACCAAAATTCTCGCCTAGAAGATTTTTGGAAATATTCAGAAATGTCAGAATTTTCTCAGGATTCCTCTATGATGATGGATTTAGAATCTTGAGACTCACAGTTAAAGTAAGTTATTTTGTAGTTATTTTTCTATTCAAATCGCACAAATGTATTTAATGTTTATATATAATATTTATTTATATACACAATTATGATTATAATTGTAACTTTTAAAATAATTCCTAATAAAATTTTAGATAACTAATATTAAAATTTCAGGTACCTTGTTTTGCAAATTTTTATTCATCATGATCAAATCTGTAGTCCTTAGTTAATTTGCTAAACAAACTTATAAAATGTTGTTATAAATTTGTGTGATATGAGACTTGAGAAAAGTTCCTTCTCCCAACTCAAAGTTCAATTAAGACACAAACTTTTTAGTTTTGAATATTGATAACTATTATCATAAAAGCAATATCCAGCTAAATATACTAAGAGTGTTAATTTATGAGATTAAGCAATATAATTAGAGTAATTTGCATGACTTGGATGCTGAGTAGATAATAAGTTATTGCTATAACCTCTTTAAATGTCTTTTTTATCCTACTCTTCTCAGGCAGAGATGTTCCCATTATTCCAAAATTTACTTATAATAATTTCTGGTTACTAAGCCCATTGGGAGCTAAACAAACCCAATAAGTTATTAGTTGGACTAAGAAATAAAAAAATCTATAAATAAAAGATAAGTGCAATTTTTCCATTTGTACTCACAAGATCTGTCACATCACTGAAAGTAAAGAAAAGGAAAATGTTCATTAATTTTGTGATACATCTTTCTTCTGCTATATTTGTACTGAGAAGAGTTAGAGCATTATATCAATTTAATCAATTAATACAATGACACAATATTATATGTACATTCCATACATATGACTTTCTGCTTATTTTCAAAAGTTTGTCCCAGGTCAAAACTTTTGGACTTGTGTAAACTTCACAAACATTTCCAAATCCTATTTCTTGAACTTAACAATATTGTTGACTTAACTTTTATGAATGTGTTTTGTTTAATACTTTGTGATGTCTTTATTAATAAATATAATCTAATGCTGTTAAATATGTTCTACAATAATTGAATAATAGTAGCAAGTATGAATAAAAATTTTCAGAAGTAATGTAATTTTTATACTTTGATAATTTGATTTTTTCTGTTACTAAAAAATTAATTGGATTTCAAATCAATAGAATTCATTTTATAACTTTTAAAAAATGTTTTAACTTTAGATTTCCTTTGCTATAAATGTTTTAATATATATGCATGATTGCATTGATGCTACTCATTATTAGTGTGTATTACAATTGACGTATTACAATAATCTTACCTGCAGAATATATATTCATTTAAACACTAATTTCTTTTTATTTTTGAATTTAAGGAAAGAATACCACAATAAAGTTCCTGAATGATAAAGCTCTTTTGAATTGTGATATTATGTGTTGGTTTTGTCTTGTTCTTGTGATACTTAATGATGTTTTAAATCTTGACTATGTTGAATTGTAAAACTGTAATTTATTCTTCTGCCATATGCATTTTAAGAAAATTAAAATTTTATGTGTATACATATTTATGTATTTTATGTATATACATTTTTAATGAAAAATAAATATATTTTAATTCTTACTTGTAATCATATTTATTTCAATGTGTAAGGTACATTTTCAAATCTTTTCAGTGCTATTTTAAAAGTTACTAAATTTACTTTTAAAAATTTGTAAGGAATATAATCATGATTATATATGTATTGAACTGAAAAAATATAGGGATAAAACTTATGTGTTATCTTATTGCAATCTTTAAATTAGATAGGAAAATTCAAATTGTAATATGTTTAATACCTGAAAAGCTAATTATAATTAAGTAAATAAAATGTAATTGATTTAAGGCAAAAAGGTATAAAATATACCGAAATGTCTTGAGTAAATAGAGAGCATAATCAAATTCTAGTATAATCTTCCTCTTACAGAAATGTACTAGAAAACTTACTAATCATGCTTTAAACTATGCCAACTTTTTTCACTCAATTAATGAACTGAAAAATTTTAATTTAATCTAAGAATATTTTCATAGAATTTATTTTTTTATTCTGACTTGAATTATGATTTATAAGATAAGAAAATTCTTCTTTATCTTATTTATTTTAATTTAAAAACAAATTTATCAAATTCATTACCAGATAAATGATGAATAATATTCATTTAAATAAAAACTCATAAATTACTATACATTAGATTAGAGAAAAACTTAATTGCCGAGGAAATATTTGGGCATTTAATTTTATTCATAAAACTTTAATCATTAATTACTATGTGAATGGTTCATATCAATTTCTCTTGATTTGCATGCAATTTCTTGAAGCTTGAAATAAAATTTTTGCAAGTTGTATTGCTGTATGATTTGCAGGGTTATGTAAAATTCTTCGACAAATTTCGGGGGGGTTACCCTTTGAAAATTTATTTTTAATTGGGGTAAAAATATTTTGAGAATTCTTCAATTTCATAATCTTGTATTTTAAATTTTTATTGAATATTGTAAATTTCACTTACGTTTTACAAGTTCATAAAAAGAGCAAATGCTTTTTATCACTAAGATTTATGCGGAAATCTTAACTTTGCTTGATTCAGAGAATTTATGAATTGTTTTTATCAAATAACATTGAGTAAATAATCAGTTATCCTAATAGTTTTGTTCACTTTGTATAATTAGCAATATAGAAAGAAAAGGAAATACTTACTTTTATGTATACACATGCTTATTTTTATATACAATTTAATATAAATAGTAATATCTTTAAAATCCTTTTTTCAATTAATTAATCAATGTTTTTATTATTGTGTAATATTCCTTTTAAATATTAATACTTTAAAATTATACTTTTCTTAAACTCATGCTTTTGAACTTTATAGTCCCTATTTTTAAATAATTAAAGGCAGTTATTTAATCATCTAAAAAATTAGGTAAAAATATTTTTATAGCGATTTAAATTTTCATATTTATTGATTGGTATTTAAAAAAATTTAAGAAACAAAATGTCTAATTATTAATTAGTTGATCTGTATAAAAATATATAGTTTAATAAATAACAATTATTTCTTATACATAGATAAGTTACTGCTCTATATGTTTGTGAAATTCCCGATTTCTAATTTTATTACGTTAAATTAATAAATCTCCGAATCGATTCAGTTTTCTTTTAATGTATTTTCCGCCTATGCCACACATATATTCAGTATAAATCACACACATTAGTCGATTAAATTACATCAATATTTTTGTTGCTTATCCCAAGATAAGCTATAATTTTAATACATTGTTGATGTACATGATTAAAGTTTACAAAATTTTCAATACAAATATTTCCAGGAACATTTCTAGTATCAGAACAAATTCATGAGTTTTCGAATTTCGCTGTTTCCAAATTTATACTTTCTACTCAGCTGTTTTTTAGTTTAGCATTTTCTTATTTTATTTTTATGCTTTATAACTCAGATTTCTTTTTCAAGTTTTTCTTGATCTAATTTAATTTTTCTTTTTTCCCATATCATAAAGATTCCTTTCATTTTCTCTTGTGTTCTTGGATAGAAAATCTGCTCAATAACAGATTTGTCAGTGCCTCATTTTTAGGTGAAAGCATGATGATCCAAGCCAAAGCTTTTTGTCCACAGGGAGGGGTTCTTTCACCCATCTTTTGGTGCTGTGTTGTAGATTCCCTTTTAGAGGTGTTAAAAAACCAGGCATAACCATCATTGGATATGCAGATGGTTTAGTTATCATCGTCAGGGGTAAGATTGGAGAAAAAATCTCCAGCATCATGTCCAGCACCCTTAAACAAGTTGAGACTTGGTGTTAAAAAGGCCTTTCTGTAAATCCTCAAAAAATCACTATGGTAGCTTTCACAAAGAAAAAGAATCTTAATCTGAAAAAGATAACTTTTTTGGTCAAGAATTAACTTGCTTCAAAGAAGTTAAATTCTTAGGAGTATTTTTTGACATGAACTTAAGTTGGAACAAGCACTTCAACTTTTTTATTGAAAGAGCAAAAAAGATTTCTGGTCATGTAGAAATGCATTTGGAAGAACTTGGGGTTTAAATCTCAAAGTTATTAATTGGATTTACACTATATGATTATTTGTTCCATCATTACCTATGGCTCAGTGGTCTGGTGGTCTACAATCAAAAATGAAACTGCTAAAGCAGAATTAACAAAATTTCAAAGGATGCTTTGTGTAGCTATCTCTGGGTGTATTCGTACAACTCCCACATCTACACTGGAGCTTCTGCGTGGTATGCATTCTCCTTATATGCGTATTGAAGCAGAAGCAATACTTACCATGAAGAGACTTAAAAATACAGGTCAGTGGAAGGACTACTCTAGATTTTTATCCTGGGGAAACCTCAATGCTGACGTAACTAGTCATCCTTTTATAAGTATGTGAACAGATTACATGATTGTTAAGTATGCGATTGATAAGCCTTATACAATCCAATTTCCCTTGAGAGAAGACTGGAATAATGTTGCTATCAGTGAAAGCTGTATTTACTGGTATACTGATGGCTCAAAAACGAATTCCAATACTGGGGAATACTATTTGTTGTCCAGCTGATGGCACAAAGTTATCATTCTCTTTGGGTAAATATACAACTGTATTTCAAGCAGAGGTCTTTGCCATTCTTATGTACAGTAGAATATGCTTGGACAGAAACTATTCTCGTAAAAGAATAATCATCTGCTCTGATAGTCAAGCTGCATTACTAGAATTACTCTACAGAACATTACTCTACAGAAGTCTACTGTAACTTCTGTTCTTGTCTGGGAATGTTATCTCACTCTGTAAATTAGCTAATAATAACCCCACCACTTTAATGTGGGTGCCTGGGCACTCTGATGTTCTTGGTAATGAATTAGCTGATGAGCTAGCAAGGACTGGATCAACAACTGCCTTTTTTGGTCCTGAACCAGTGCTAGGTATTTCAAAATAATTGATCAGAAAGAATGTCTTTGATCTCTTCAGAAAACAACAGTTTATGAACTGGCACAATGATAATGATCAAAGACAAGCAAGGCTACTAAATAGCACATGTCCTTGCAAAAGGCAAAAAGAATTATTAAAGCTCAATAAAGGCAGTCTAAGGAAAGCAGTGGGACTACTTACAGGACACTGCCACCTTAAAAGACATCTCACTATAATGGGAGTTTCAGATGATCCCACTTGTAGAGGTTGTCATTATATGGAAGAAACTTCAATGCACATCTTATGTGAATATGAAACCTTTTCTGCGCATAGATTTGAACACCTGGGTCAGCACTTGATTGAACCTTAGATGTTGCAGGAAATTCCTGTAAAATGTCTACTAAACTTTACTTCACTAGACATTTTACTGGTCTATTCAAATAGGACTTTCTGAGGGGTATAGTACAATTGACCTATGGTCGCGATGCTAGGTTCTTTTGAAACTACCCTAATTTTAAATCTAAATCTAATCCCATCCCAAAATTAAGGCCATGGAATCTAGTTAGTGAGGGAATCATTCTGACTTTCAATTCCAGCTTAACTGAAGCCGAGGCACATTAAAACTGGTCGCAATGTCCTCCAGGTGAGGTGACGCATCTGGGGGTCGCAGGTTAAGTATTGAGAGTCTTCTGCTTGGTCCCCGCTTCAAAATCACGGAGACTGCATCCAGCTGCTTCTATTCAACTGGTAAAGCCCAACTCAGGGCTAAGTGCAGGGAAGTATGCTGGTGCAACATCATCATCTCCGAGGTGTTAGAGCCAGTTGTCCTTCTTTACCTTCAGGTCTTTCCCACAGCCATATTCCAATAGTATGATGCGCGACTACACGTGGCACGCACTGTCAAATGGTTCTTCGTCAAGCACCTGATTTAATTCCATCCCTGGCTGGGTTGCTCTCCAAATCTTTCACCGGGGATATACGGGTACTCGTGTTGCCTCCGCCAAATGATACATTTCATCGCCTTCTTCGCCAAATCTAAGCGATTACAGTCTTAGCATGGTAACCCAGCTACGATGAGCTGTAGGCGGAGCTATCGTTGCCCGGGGAAAATGTGATTGGGAAAAATTTAAGGTGGAGAAATAAACATCATTATGACATGTGAGTGAACGTAGCATATTTAGCAGCGTTTTTCTTGTTCTAAGGTATTTCGTTCATAATTATATTAGGATTTTTCTGATAATTTTATAAAGCGATTGTCTTATTATATAATGGAAAATGATTCAAAAAATAATTCTTTGCAATTTGGCACTTCAAATATTAAAAGTATTTCATCGGCATTAATAGACGTGCATTTACAAATATAAAAATCAAAAACATTTATTGTTAGTAAAAATAACTAAAAATAAAAAGAGTTTTTGATTTTTACTATAAATTTTTGAAGTCTTTTACTATAAATTTTTGAAATTAAATTTTTGAAACTATTAAATTTTTGCAAAATAATTACAATGTATTAATAAATCGCAATTTATATTTAGGTTATTGAAATTCATTTAATTGTATAAATATTTAAATTCTGTTCTAGGATAACTATTGAAAATTACAACATTAATGAATCTTGAAAATTAATTTTTAAGTTACTTAAATAATCAGCTATAATTTTCGGAAAAATTGAATGTCTTTTAAATTTTAAACGATATATCTACTGAAAGAAAAATAATTTTATTTTATTCAGTAATTGTGATTTGGCTCATATTTTATACACTCTTTGAAAATAATGGAAAAATTATATTTGGTTACTAGCAGAAGGTGAATACTTTTATAACAAGCTTTTGAATAATTTATATCATTGAGAATTTCTCTTTGAATATATATTTCCTTAAATGAGTATTTTTCTTTTGAAAGAAAAGTTTAAAATAAGGCAAAAACATTGCTTATTCAAAAGGAAATTTTAATTTTTAGATTTAAGAAGATTACATTAATCTTATAATACTCTATAAAGATATAAATACCATAAGCAAGAAAAATTAAATTATTAACTATGACTATCAGATCTGACAATAATTTTTTTCCAGTCCAAGGACATTAACAATTTTTAAATATTTGATCAAATTTGAACTTCAAAATCTGCCTTATTTTTGTGTAAACTTATGCGTAAAAGATACGATTAAAAACAGATACATAAAACTACTGTTTTCTAGAATGAGTATTAATAATATATTTTCATTTTTGTGTAATAGATGGAGTAATAAAGAAATAATTTTGCTCACTTCTAATCAATAAATGGTGATTATCAAAAAAATAATTTTCTATTCTTTGGATGAGTACAAATCTTTAAACATTTATTCCAATTATTAGTTTCATTTTATTACATAGTTAATTCCACACTTTTAAAGGATTTGAAATTAAATACTCAATTTAAATTCTGAAGCTACAAATAAATGGCAAATTAAATTGATAAAATAAAAATTTATTATTAACATGGTTTTAGATAAAGTAAATTAAATTGTAAAATAAGATTAGAAATTTAATTTTAGAAATAATTAGATAAATGACCTATTTTGTTTACAGAATTTATTCCATACACATTTTATGCAATTTAAAAGAAAGATAAATTTTACAATTATTCTGTGATTAACAATTTATGATTCAAAAATATTTAATTTCTTTTATTAAAGAGAAAAAATTGAATACATGTATCATTATAGAAAGCGATTTTAAACATTATTGCATTCATTTGCTTTTCGATTCATAAAATTTCTGTTAGCGTTTTCCTCATTTGCTTACATTATTACAACCGCCCTACTAGGTAACGCCATTCACCCCACCCCTTTTCAGACTACCTCTTTAGGTTTGTAATAAATAAGAAACGTCGCCAAAATATACCAAGTACGGTTACAGTTTACCTTGCCAACACGACTTCGGAAAAACGCTCCTTTCACCGATAGAAAAGCTAGTCCATTAATGCTCAAAGATTGACCAAGATTACATCCCCAGCTGCCACACCAGACCAAGTTTGGCAACGTGTGGAAGCTACTTGGTTTGTTATACCCCAAAAGCACATGCAAAGTCTCTTTGAATCAATGCCGAGGTCATGCCGAAATTTGATATTATAGCGCTCAATAGCAAAGCTAAATTTCGAGCGCGATTGGGATTTCGTGAAAGGGTATTGAACATAGTGACGTAATTTAGAAAATTGGAATTCGTACCAACCCAACCCCGCTCAGTTATTTAGACTCTTACCCATTTTCTTAAAAGTTAAATTCTCCATTGAAAAAGAATGCAATATAAATTGAATTGGTATTTGAGCAGGTTGTGCTAAGGCAATGGTTTGTGAAAAAAAATTGGAATTCTAGCCAAGTTAAGACAATTGGCAACGAACGTGTGACATTTGCTCACCACATGATTTATTGAAAGGCTCACTTGTCTAAAAAATATCAGCGGGGTTGAATACTGTGCTTCGAGATAGTGTTAAAATCATTTTTATAGAAATCAATTTTAATAGAAATTGTGCCATGCACAGTTATTCTTTCAAATCGAAATTTGTTTTTAATATGATAATTTAACATAATACGAGGGTTACTCTGAAATTTTTGAGATACACGCAGACTAATAGAAAATTGTATAATTTTCGACCAAACTTGTTGAACAATCAACCCCTTGAGGTTGAGAAACATCCAAAATATCTGGGCTTCATATTTGATCCTGAAGTCCTGAGTAACTGTCACTTGGAGCACCTTGCTTTAAGAGCTAGAAAACGCCTTAACATTCTTAAATACATCTCGGGCCGTGATTGAGGTGCCGATGCTAATAACCTTAGAAACACCTATGTTTCTCTTATTCGTCCCATCTTAGAGTACGGCCTCCCCATCTACTATTGTGCCTCTCACTCAAACCTGCAGAGTCTTAAACGTATACAACTTAGCGCTGCAAGGATTATTACTAGTTTTCCCAATTCTTGCACAAATGATATTGTGCTCTATGAGGCCAATCTACAGCTTTTTTGAGTCTTAGGAGAAATGCGTTTGGTGAAGTACTACAATAGGCTCTCTTGTTTTGGCTTTCAGAATCGTACCTCTAGATTTCTGGTTTCCTGGAGCAGTAACCAGCGGCTCAAACGTGGTAGTCCTTTTGGACAGATTGTTTCTGATCCCTTTATTGCCAGCTTATTTGTACACCACAGTTTATCGAAGATTATAGACCATTCTGAGGGTCTTGATGGTGTTTATTTTCATCTGGACCTTTCTGTCCAAGTTAACAAACAACGGGATCTTCCAGACTACTTGAAACAGTTGGTTCTGGAGAAAATCAGCGATGTCCCCGTGGATGCTGTTCAATTATATACTGACGGCAGTAGACTAGATAATGGCTGTTCTGGCAGTGGCATCTATATTAGATTTCGGGATAAAGAAATAAAAATCCAGAGAAGAAATCCAGACACCTGCTCTGTTTTTCGAAGTGAGCTTATTGCAATTCCAGAAGGTCTGGACTCCGTCATGATACTTCCGCAGTTAAAGGATATCTGGATCTTTTCTGATAGTAGAAGTGCTATTCAGCATTTGACCGATTGGCATCATGTGAGGGATAATGCTAGTGCAGACACATCCTCAGGAAACTAAAATATCTTTTCTATGGTCATCATATCCACTTTCAGTGGATTCCGTCCCATGTAGATGTTGCTGGTAATGAAATTGTGGACAGTCTGGCCAGAGCAGGTGCTAGCGATTTCACCACGCCTGCCGCTTCTCTTACTCATATGGAGCTTTTTTCTAAATTTAGGGCGACTACCATGGCTTCCTGGATTGTCCCACCTGTACATCCTTGGTACCAGGTAAGGTGTCCTGGTGGCTCTTTGGCTCCGGGCTGCAGTAGACGAGATCAAACTGTACTAGCACGTTTTCTTAGCGGCCATCAGCTTTCCATGACTTTCGTAGGTGATAACAAATATTTCGAGACCTACACTAAGTGTTCTTCGGTGCAGGCCTCTCCTGACCATATTTTATATTGTTTGGGGCTTACCAAGCAATTTTGAATAGAACTTGAATAGAATTATAATAGAACGAATTGCTGAAATTTGAGCTGTGACCTCACGTAATGTAATTCTATGGGAGTTGCTCAATCTGAAATATTGGCAACTCTAATGTAATGCGGGATTTATGGATGGAGTTTTCAATGTAAACAAAAACAAACCTCAGTTCACCGGAAGCTATCTCAAATACTTCCGGTTTTTTCTTTTCCCATTGAAAATCAATGCATAATCGCAAAAATATTCGCTTAAATAACCCACATTATAACTCATATTATTTATCTCAATTGTTAATTTTCTTCCTTAATTAATTTTTAATTTTATGCATTTATTCCAAAATTTCAGCAAATATATTTTGCACGCGATTGAACTATAAATCATCGCAAATATTGAGCAAGGTACTATTTATATTTTCATGTATTATAAACCTTTATTAAAATGTTCTTTATTATGCTGGAATATATGAATTGGTGTCAATAATGAGTAGGATAAAATTGTTATGGTGTGTTTACTTGTTTATTAATATTTTAAATACGTCTTTCTTTTTATTGCAATTAAAATTGGAAGTCTTATTTTTAAGAGTTGATTTAATATATTGTTAATTAAATTTAGGATTCTGAATATTAGTTCTTTAATTATAAAATTAATAAGCATGTGACTAAAATATTAAACGAAAATTTCTTATTTAATGTAGAATCCTATTTAATATTTTTTTATATAAAATATATTTGCATTTTTTTATTTTGAGCCTTAAATTAACATTTTTCAGATGTCTAGTACATATTATAACAATCTATATAAAGAATCTAAAAAGAAGTATATATCAAAATTAACGTTGCATTATAAAGCAGTATATATCAAAATTAACGTTGTATCATTGCAGGGAAAAGACACCTCTCCAATCAAAAAAGACTTAATATTATTTTTAAAAAGCATGATGGAACATTGTTTGACATTGAGGAAATAGAACACAGATACAAGGTGCAGAAAAAAATTCTAACTGGATGCACCTAAGGAAAGAAGGAATTACAGCATCTTGTTTCATCGAGTAATCTGCTACCAAAAGGGTCATGGACTCATAACCATAATTATGCAGTACCACTCACCAGTCTCTGCTGAGCCATTAAGATGGGATCTTAATAATGAAAAGTATGCAATTTGTTCATTTATCAAAAAAATGCAATAAGAGCATGTTAATTTTCAATTCACAAAATGTAGCCTGAAAATTGACAACGCTTTTCCTTTTTTATGAGCCACTCCTGATGGCTTTGCAAAATGTAACTGTTGTGAAAATGCAGTTGTGGAGATAAAATGTCTATTCACCTTACGAAATCTAAAAATTGGACAGGGAAACATTAATAAAGGTACTTTTTTAAATGAAAATTAATGCTTAAAATCACATATCTCATGCTTATTATGATCTGGTGCAAGGTCAATTTCTTTAAAACGGTTTTTTTAGAAGGCAGATATATAAATTTTGAGAGTATTGCAGCCATTCTAGGTATTCATATTCTAAGTATTTTACAGTGCTACTGCTAATTTCAAATCTGGAAGCTAAATCTAAATTCAGAAGATCTAGTCAAAGTTTCATTAATACTAGTAGCAGCCGTTCATGGGGCTCTAATTTGATCTTTATTTTAGGTTCCCAAGAATTTAACAGAGGCTCAAGTAAACCATAAAAAAAGTTTTATTTTTAATTTAATATAAAAATTGACTTTTTTGGTGACACAGCAATATAGTTAAATACTGAATTTTTCATGAGTGAGTTTTTATATACCGTTGTCTGCATTTCTGAAGCAGCAGGTGAAGGTTTGAACACCTTCACCGTTTGGGTTTGAGGGACTCTCCAATCTGCCCTTTTTGCGGACTAGAGGATATGACTGGTGACCACCTTTTCACTTGCCCTGGACTTTCGGACGTCGCAGATAGAAATTCTGCGGAAGATGACTTTTCATTGACCTCAAGATTGTATTGGGCTGCCCGACAGAGACTGATCTTCTTCTTCTTCTTCTTAGAATTGGGTTTGTATGTCATTGGGCACCTCTGCTTTTATCAGCATTTTGTACCATTAACTCCAAACCCAATGCTTCCTAGTTCCATTTGCTCGGGTCACCCACTTTATTAATAAAGTCCGATAACCCTTTAATGGAGTCTAGGTGTAACTCTCTAGTATGGATGATGCCTAAAGAAGTTAATCTAGGGAGGGCAAGAGCCTCACATTCGTAAATGATATGCTCTGCCGTTTCCTCTTGCGTATGACATTTCCAGCAGATAGGGTCTTGCTGAAACAGTCCCATCTGGTCAGAAAGTCAGACATGCTAGGGATAGCTTCCTGACTTTCACCAGAAGAAGATGGTTTGGAGGTCATTTCTACCTCAAGCGAAGGATTCATTGCTGCCCCTTTACAAGATTGCCTCTGAGTTCCCTTGTCTTTTTCAGCAAGGTCTACTTCAGAGGCTTCACCTGCAAATGCAGAAAGGTTTGTTATAACTTGTGTCTTTTCAGCCACAAGATAACAATTAAAAAGCTCAGGTAATATAAGTCCACCCAGCATTGTCTGAGTTACTGGGCAAGGCAAATTACTCTAGAAGTTCGCCAGGCAACTAGAGGCTCCGTTAAGACACCAATACCGCGGTGCCAATTAGCCCTAGGCACGGAACGCATAACACCAGGGTTTACGGGAGCTGGTTCGCGGCCTCTGATTCAATATTCAAGGCTATCCTGTCATTCCTACAGGACATTCGGCTATCCACCACATGCCGACGCGCCTGGTGGCTGCTCAAGCCCCAGGAAGGTACATGTACCCCCTGGTTCCAGGGACAGAGACTGATGGTTGAAAAACCATGGTCGGGCGTAGGATAAAAAAAATTCTGAAGCAGCATTTTTTTCTTCTACAGCTTCAATGTCATGCATTTCTAAGTCAGTCATTATCAATGCATCTTTTTTTTCGGGAATATCTTCAAATTCAGAATACACATCACCTATAAATACAATTCTAATTTTTAAAAAATGCCAAATTAACAGAATAACCTTTATAATTGTTCATAGCACTAAAAATAATAATACTACATATTACCCTATTGACTCTTTTCGAAAAAAAAAACATACTTTAAAAACTGCAAATTAATGACCACATCTCTTAAGCTATGTTTCATAAACAAGTTATTTTACATTAAGTAAGAAGATTTTTAACAAAAATCTACAATATTTTGAGATATATATTTTTGGAGAAAACAGTTAAAAGAACATGAATAGTTTTTGTATGAGTAGTACATTATTGTTTTTGACTTTTAAGAATCTATATATATCAAAATATTACTAAAAACGTAATAAAATATTACGTAATTAAAAATGTATTTTTTTATTATTTACATAACCCTTCTCACATAATGTCAACTTAAATCTTATGATACTAGGAATAATAGTTGCAATTATGATGCAAATAGTTCCTTAAAATCACCACTTTAAAATTTACTAAAAGTAAAGAACAGATAAAAAGTATTAAATTCAAATATTTTTAAGTTTAATTTTTACATAAACTATCTGTATAAAATCATTAGAATAAGTTAATTTTTAAATGAAATAAATTTGACTGAGAAAAAGTAAATGTAAATTAATCTTAATAAAAATATTGCTAAAATCTAAAAATCAGACAGTGCTTGTTCAGTTAATTAAAAATAATAGTAAATAAAATATTTAATGTAACATGAATTTCCATTTCTAAGTAAAATGCAATTTATTTTACATCACAATTACCCAACTAATATATCTTTAATTTATACAGTTAAATTATCCATTATTAAAATTTATTGGATATAAACAATATGAAAATTTATTAAGCATGAAAGTTGCCTTTTTACACTCTACTTCGATTTAAAATTCTTTGTACCATTCCTTCAGAATGTGGGAAAACACACAGAGGGAACGTAATCAGGATGATTTGGATCAGGTGCCGTATAATTTAGGGTTCCCAATTCTGAAATTTTTTGGCGATAATGAAATGTTATCAAGATGACGTATTGTGACGTGCGTGATGACGTAAATACTAGGATTTCCAAAATAGAATTTACTGCATAATATTTTATAGGTCTCCATCTCTATGACGTAATAAAAACTAGATTGCCAGATACATAAGAAAATCTACCAAAAAATCACCAAATTCAGAATTTGGCATCCTGGATTATACGGCACCTGTGCCGATGATTTTTATCCTTAGATGGTTTCCCTGTAATAATGTAAAAGAAAATATACATATATAAATTCAGAAGAAAGTAAAATTATTTATACATACAACAGATGTATCAAGGAGAGAAATTTAACATGATATATATCAATTACTTTAAATCAAGGTTCATTATAGTACAGTACTCCATACCGATCTTTAAACAGTCTCATTATAAAACTAAGCTTCATATATTTATCTTCAACAACATTAATTTAATTTTAATTGGAAATTTAGGGACGAAACTCATTCTTTACGTAGAAATACATACAATAAAAGAATATTTAGACAAACTTTAAAATAAATCCATAGAAAAAAGTTTTTTTAATGTTAAAAGAAATTTAATAATGTACATAAATTAAAACTTTTTTTTAACATTAAGAGCAATAAATCATTATAAAATATTTATTATAAGCATTAGATTTATTCAAATACTTTAGAGAGAATTGGCCAAACTATTAAATATTATATTGGCGCCATCAGGATTGACAAAGGTTGCTATAATACTAAAATTAAAAACTTCTAAAATAGGGAAAGGCACCGAAAATATTTTAAATAAATATTTAGAAATTTTATATATATATATATATATATATATATATATATATATATATATATATATATATATATATATATATATATATATATATATATATATATATATATATATATATATATATATATGAAGTCTTAATAAATTTACCTGATATGAAATGCTTGCTACACAAACATGAATATTTCTTTTTCCGATTTACAAATTTTTCCCACAAAATCCTACGTTTGGTAAAAGAACGTTGGTGTAATTTTTAAAGTAAGAAAATCGCCCTATAAAATTATCAAAAAAATCCTAATATAATTAAGAACGAAATATCTTAGAACAAGAAAAAATGCTGCTAAATATAATACGATCAATCACATATAACTCTGCCTATATTAACTCAATCACATTTTCCCCAGGCATCATGGCTACAATGTATCGTCACACAGCGTGATAATCACATGTCCAGTTAGCTGGGTCACCATGCTATGACTCTAATCGCTTAGATTTGGCGAAGAAGGCGATAAAACGTGTCATTTGGCAGAGCAATCACGAATACCATAATATCCCCTGTTTGAGATTCATTGGAAATTGAACATTTTCATTTGCGAAAGTAAATTTATTCCAGCTCACATATTGAAACCAACTGTCACACTACAACTACAACCTTTATTTGCTTTTTGCATATCAAAAATGCTTAGGATCGTTACTTTTAAAGTAATGTTTCAAAGCAATGAAAAAAACACAAAAATAACTCCAATAGTATAAAATAATAAAGGAACAGTAAGCAGGAAGTTCCGTGCCGGAAATTATCTTGATCTCCACTGTAATAGCGCTCTCCATTCTAAGTTTTACAGAAACTTCCATACCTACGTCAAATCGAGTGAGACTCAAGCCACCTATTTCATTTTTCGAATTTAAGACATTTAATATTTGACTGTAACTGTAGTATATTTACGTGCCGACTCATTGTTTGGATTTATTGTACAATTTTGGAGCAGTTTGTTGCTTTAATTTTCTTTTGTGTTGTCTTGTAATTTAGAAAAAAAGGTATGTTTTAAAAAATGTTGGAAAATCTCGTATATACTTTAAGCATATGTATACCATTTTATAATTTCTTGTTACCTTTCCAGAATAATGGCTGAAGCTTTTACTGATTCGGGTCGGATTTTAAAAATGGAAGTAGATTATAGTTCTACTGTTGATGAAAAAATACCTGTGTGTCAGAAATTATGTCAAGTAAGTGAATGATATTCGCTGCGTTTGTTTATTATGTAACGAAATTGTTTGTATTCGTGTAAATTCAATTAATAATCTTGTATATTCAATAATTTTCATGTTTTATTATATATGTTTTTTATTTATATGGCATATTAAATTTTTCTATTTGTGTGACTTTAAATTTTCTAGCATTCTTATATTTAAAAAGTATATTGATAAATTTATCATGATATGCTGAGTATTTTATGTGAAATTACATTACTTCTCAAGATTTGAATTTTGTTTAAAAATATATATTCCTTGCTATGAATTTTTATTTGGACAGCCAAAACTCGATAAAATTGTAGCAGGTTGCCATTAGATTAATTATTTGTGATCTTATCAGTTTCAAATATTATATCTGTAAAGGTTGAATTCATTTATTAAGTAAACTTCATAATTGGTATTTAAAAAAAAACCTGTGATATATTAATGGCAAAAACCTATGAAATTTAAGTAGCTGATTTATGAGTGAGTATTTAAGAGAATTTGATATCTTATAAGGGAGAAAAACATTTAAGATGCATCAACAAACTAATTATGAACTAAGCCTTATGCAAATTATTTCAAATAAAAGTGTATAATTTTATTTTAAAAAAGAGGGTTTATTGTAATTACAAAATTGGATATAATCGCATATCCTTTATTCATCAAAAACTCTCAATTATAATCTGATTTGATTTATTTGAATTTGATTGAAAGTATTTCACCATGAAATTCTCTGTATGTTCATTAGGTTGTAAATTTGAACCCAAAGAATCATTTTAATCCTCAGACTGAAAATTGTCTAGATATCTACAAAATTCTTAATTTTCAAAAAATGTCTTGAGACATCCTTAATTTTCAAAATGAATTTTGAAATTCCAGAGATTTTTTTTTATTGAACTCTTCTAAAATGTTTCAGTTTTGTGAAATTATAATGTAAACTTTGTGTTCTTGCATAATTAACCTCTCTGCTCATTGAATATTTGCCCTCAAATGAGTTTTATCCAATAGTAAAGAAAAAAACAATTTTTTTCCCTTTCTCTTTCAAATTGGAAACAAGCTTGAGAGGCTTGCAAAGCTTTTTGAAAGCATTATGTGACATATGTAAAAATCACTGTAAACTTGTAGAATCTCTGCCATACAGAAAATTAAATAATTGAAAAAATCTTTGCTGATAAAATTAATAAAAATAATATGTGTTTAGTTAAATAGTCTTGCATAAAGTTATAAAATTGTGCATTTATTATTTTATGAAATTAATCTGAAAATAGAAAAATTTCTTCTCAAGTTTTTCTTCAGTACTTTCAATGTACCAAAATGTTTAGAAAAGATATTTATGTGTAATATAATTACCTTTAAAAAAATCCACAAAATTTGATGTGAATAAAAACAATTTTTAATATTTTAAAATTTATATCCAACTGTTTTTTATTCAGTTTGATATTGTCTATGATTACTGTTTAAAAATTGATTTAGAGCAGGGGTGCACAACCTTTTCAGAATGAGGGGCCAAAATATGAAAAAAGATCATGTTGAGTGCCAAAGCTGCACATAAATGTTAAAACATTTTATAAATGTGAAAACACTGTTTTTTGTGGCAATATGCATGAATTACAATTATTAATTTACTTATTTTACTCATGCAAACATTATACAATAAAGGAATAAAACACAAACATTATAGATATGCTTAAAATACTTTATTTCCAGAAAAAAACTTGAAATTGAATAACAGGAGAAAACTTTTTGGTAATTATACAAAGAACACAATTTAAATTTTGAAAAAAATTAGTAAAATTTAATGTGATGGCTGTGACTGAATATTTGAAGTTATTGAGTATTATGTTGGGCTTAAGATTCGTTGTGGCAATACATAAAAAAGAAGAAAGGTTCTCATCTGCTATTCTCTTTCTTATTTTTGATTTGTTTAAATTCATTAAAGAAAAAGTTTGCTCACAAATGTAAGTGCTGCCAAAGAAAGTTACACATGCAGCTGCATTTTGCTTTAATCACGAAAATTCCTCCGGTAAGTATTTATAAAATTCTAATATCCGTTTTTCTTTGAATTGATTTTTGAAAATATCAGAATTCTGTAAATCAATTAAGTCTAACTTCACACTCTCGTCCACTTGATTTACATCAACGAAAAATGGAGAAAAAAATACACCAAATTTTGGATTTGCATTTTTCAAAATCTGAAAAACGACCATCAAATGCATTACGCAAGATTTGTATTTGATACTCATACTTCATTTTTATGTGTGGAAATTTTTCATGCATTTTTTTGCAGTAGGGAAAATGTGCAAAATTTTTGATTTTCAGTTGATTTTGAAACAAACATAACTTATGTTTAAATGCTTCTACATTATTTATTAATTGAAAAATGAATTGATTTTTTCCTTGTAACTTTGTATTTAAGTCATTCAAATGGCCTGTTATGTCTGTCAGAAAATCAAATCACACTGGAAACTTGCTTCTTTTAACCGTCTAGTATTTCTATCATGGTCACTTAGAAATGCAACAATTTCATCAAATAGTTCCATAAAACGCTTAATGGCAACTCTTCGGCTGAGCCATCCAACTTCTGTGTAATAAAGAATATCAGAAGGCAGGTCATCATCAAATTCCTTTAAAAATTCTTTGAATTCCCTATGTTTGAGGGCATTACTACGAATAAAGTTAATCGCTTCAGATACAGACTGCATTAAATTTGCAAATCCTAATTATTTACCACATAAATTTTCTTGATGGATAATGCAGTGGAACTGCAACAGTTCTACACCACACTGGACAAGCCGCTCTTTTAACAAGGTAACCATTCTAATTTTTATACCAATCATGGATTTTGCTCTATCTGTGGTAATGCTAACACATTTGTCCATGTTTAAAGAAGCTGCATCACACAAATGTATCAAGATAGAAAGAAGTTCACTTCCAGTTGTTTGTCTCTTCATGGGAAACATTCCTAGAAGTTCTTCCGTAACAAAAAAATTTGCATCAATTCCACGAACAAACACAAGTAATTGGGCCACTGATGTTCGATCTGTAGATTCATCAACAGCTAAAGAAAAGTATATAAAGTTTGAAGCAGCAGATTTAACTTGATTTTCTATGTCTTCATTCAACTGTTGTATTCTTTTTTGAATAGTCATTCGATTCAAGCTTATATTCTCAAATTTCCTTTTTGCTCCAGGACAAAGTTTTTCTAATGCAATTAACAACCACTTTTTAACAAAAATCACCATCTGTGAACAGTCTGCCTTCTTTAGCGATAATTTCAGTGACACCTAAGCTCACTTCCACATAGGAATCCAATTCAGATGCATGTTTTGAAAAAATTTGCTTGACTTCTGAAAGAATTTTTGAGTTGATCGATTTTTTGCGATCGTTCATATGCTTTCGTAGATGCAAACTGTTTATGCTTTGTTTCATAATGCCGCTTTATGTTATATTCTTTCACCACTGCAATCTTGCTACTACATATTAAGCATGTGACAGTATTATTGTAATAGATGAAACAATATTTATCTGTCCATGAATCTTGAGATTTCTGATTTTGAAAATCGCCTTTCTTTTTTCCACTTATTTTACTTAAATATTTCTATTTGCTTCAACAAAATTAATTTTACTAAACTAAGAAAGCAAATTTAAAAATAGTATCTGATCCGTTCTATGGCTGCGATTGCGAGATAACTGATCTTCAAGCAAAACCACGCGGTGTTTATTAGAATAATCACTGCCGCTAATTAGAAGTTGAAGTTCTTTTTGGTAACGCTCACCATGGAGAAAAATGTGAACTAGATCAGGAACTTTCAATTGGCTCAACGTAATTTCGAATCGAAACTGTCCCGGCACGCACACGTGACTACGCATTTATTTTTTTGACTTTGTCTGCGACCGCGAGCTTCTCCTATACGAACATTCATACTCTCGGGTAGCCATGAAGGGAACAAACTGAAAAACCGTGTTATAAATAAATAAACTTAATGAACAGATGTAAAATATTTATTTTGATGTAGAATCGTTTTCCTATCAGATTTTTTCTTTTGTTTATTTGAAAGAGTCTCGTTTTTTTTAAAATTAGTCTTATTTTATAACAATATTCGCGGGCCATAGGTTGTGCATCCCTGATTTAGAGTAATAGAAATTCTCATAAATTCTCCTTTTGAAAGTGCATGTTACTGGTTGTTGGAATTAAAATTCATCTTCATATATGAAGTCATTATTTTTGAAATTTTTATTCTGTTAAAAATACTTTACATAATAAAAATTGTTAAGTTTTATTTTTCAAATAAAATTGTTTCAAAATCATTTAGAATTGATACACAATTGTAAATATGCTTCTGTAGAATACTTCTTTAAAAAGCTTCTGTATAATAGTTAACAAGAATGTTTATGTACTTGTCACATTGTAAAAAAAAAAGTCAATCTTATCTGTTAGAAAAGATTAATAAAATTTTAAAAGGAAAGTTTTACAAAAGACTACAGACTGTGCTGGTTTGATGCGATCTGACCAATCTAAATTATGTCACTACGTGCAATAACCGGTTACCAAATACCAATCGTGCACGAACTTTTCAACCTTGCAATTGTGCACTATTTTAAATTTAGAATTTTTCTTTTTTAAAATTACTTACTACAGAAGTAGAATTACTTACTACAGAAGTATTAAAATGCTAATAATTAGGAACTAATTTCCCAAAGATAACATAATAAAAATGAATTTAATCTAAATATCGTGCCCTCTGTAACAACAGCTGTGTAATCCGTTATGTAAATAAAGTTCATTCTTAAGGAAAACTTAATTTTAATTAACTAGTATTAAAAAATTTAACTTAAAAATAAATCATCCACTTCAAATGCTTAGATTGTAGGATCAAAAAAAAAATTACTAATCAAATGCTTCAAAAGTTTGTTGTACACTAAATAAATTTTACACGTATATATGATCGCATTAAGTCATGAAATGAAAGTTGCAAGATGCAAATGCACTCTGACACTGTAAGCCTGTTTGGTGCATTTTAACACCTGCACTAAATGATAGTCTTCAGCCAAAAACTTTTGCTTTATTATTGTGTAAAAACTTTTAGATAAGGTATCAAAGAAAGCAGTCTATATTACTATCAATATACTTATAATATCACAAACACCCTATTGTTAAAATTGAGCACACGATGATATCTGTTATTAATACAGAAATTGAATCTTTAGATGATAAAATAAACTAATACTGTATTAAGCAAAAAAACTAAATACTAATATATTCACAACTGAAAGAATATTATTGTACTTTAATATAAATAATAGTTGTACAGGGTTTGATCAACTCCTGGAATTTTAACTCTACTTTTTGAAAATTGTGAATTATTTCTGCAATTTGTACTGGTTTAATGCTTTTATTTTTGTTTAAATATAGATGTAGAAGATAGTAAATATATAAAGAAGTTTTTTTTTGTTTTAAAATTCTTAATGTAAAATTCTCCGAAAACAAACTTGAATGTTAGTTTTTAGTGTTACCACTAGATGGCTGTATTCATAACTTTTGACTAAAATATAGATTCAGTTCGGCCGCAATAGCTTCAGGATGAACCAGTTCAGTTTTTAAATAATAATTGCGGAAAAAATCATCCTGTAAACTTTCTAATATTAGTATTTATTTTGTTTAAGTATATTTTTTGAAAAGAGCTTGTTTTGCAAATCTTGAAATACTTAGTAAATTTACCTTGAAGGTTTTTGAAGTAATCATAAATGTAATTCTAAAATGGAAAAAAAAAGTCTGTTAATTTTTATGTTTATTTCTATTAACAAATGTAATTGGAAAATATTGCATATACATAATCATGCATATTTGGTTTAGAACAATTGGTAAAATGAAAAAGAAATTATTTAACATGATTTTCAATACCACCTAGAAAATTTTCATTTTACTCCTGGAAATCTACATGAAATCTAGTACTTTAATGCATTTATCATGATATTTGTTATATCACACATTTAACTTTTTTATTTAAAATTCATTTAAAATTAAGTGTATTTTTGGTATTCCGTTATTAATAAAGTTACTACTTATTTATACTTTTTAGTTCTTAAAAATAATATTTTAAGCATTTTATAATTTTCTAAAAAATATAATGCTTATATATTTGATTACTAATATGATATGCAAATTCTTAATTGTGTAAGAATCTTTATTGATTGTTAGATTATTGAAATATCCTGAGAGTTCTTTAAAGTCTTGTCATGAAAAAAAAATCTTTTCCATAAGCACTAATACTTCTGAGAAAAAAGTAAACAATAAATAAATATATCTAATTGATAAAAATAATTTGATTTTATAATTTCTTTAGTCCAAAAATAATTATGCTACAAAAATAAACATTCATAGCATTTTTGTATACCTATGTATGTGTAAATAACGCGAAACACAAAATCTATTACAAAAATATGCATATATTTATTTGATTATAAAGGATTTATTTTTTTATAATTTTAAATATCTTTCACTTTTATCCTGAAAGATTAATTAAATTACTAATTAATCTAGTTATATACATAATTTGTAATTTTATCTTTTTTCCTAGGAAGGTAAATTATCTGAAGCACTTGATATTTTAATGTCTCTTGAAAAGCAAACAAGAACTGTAAGTAAATATATTTATTTTGCTATAGTATATTAAGTTTAGTTTATTTTAAATCAAAAAATGGTCATTTTTACGGTTGAGATCAGTGATTTTAAATTATTTGAACTGGTTTGAAATATATGCTACAATTAATTTTGAACTATTGATTTTACTTTTACTGTTAAAGTTATTATTATAGTATTAATTATTAAATTTTTTCAGGGAGCGGATACTCATTCTTGTGGGCGTGTTTTGGTTGCAATTGTAAGGTTGTGTTTTGAAACTAAAAACTATCCAGCTTTAAATGAGCATATTGTGCTTTTAACTAAGAGACGTAGTCAAATTAAACAGGCTGTCACAAAAATGATTCAAGAATGCTGTACATATGTAGATCAGATGCCTGATAAGAAAACCAAATTGGAATTAATTGATACTTTAAGACAAGTTACTGCTGGTAAAGTAAGTTTAATTTCATTTTTCTTAAATTTTCAGATTACCCATGAGGATAAATGTTTATTTCATTTTCTATTTTAAAAACTGAAATTTAAATTATGAAAATCAAAGCTTTTAATTGATTTATTTTTAAATTTAAATTTTTCAGTATAAAAGTATTTGATTCTTTTTTATAAAATTTTTTTTTAAAGATTTATGTGGAAGTAGAGAGAGCTCGCCTAACTCATAAGTTAGCAAAAATGAAAGAAGATGAAGGAAAAATTGATGAAGCTGCTAAAATTCTTCAAGAATTACAAGTATGATTTATAACTTATTTGTATTATTATCTTTGTGCATTGTATAAATATTTTTTTTTTGTTATTTTTCAATTTTAAATAAAATTACATAATTAAGGTTTTTTGCCATTTTATCATTCAAACTTACAATAAAATTTCAGTTTTTGTTTCTTGATTAAAATGAGGACAACTAATTGAACATTATGTGTTTAGAATTATAATTTGCAATTCATTGAATTTTTATGGTAATTTACTATATATGGGGACAAAGTGCTGATATTTAAAAAATACATCTCTTTTTAATTAAATAATAATTTTTATTTCTAATTTATCAAAATTTTATCACTGAAATACTGTGCCTATGGCTGAGGAACACTTATTTAGTTGCTTCTTGATGTTCATGACTCTAAAGCTTTTGGAAAACTTTCATGTTCTGGTGCAGCCTCCATATTATATTGGACTGCAAGGCGACTTATGTTTTAGAGGATGTTGCCAAGTGTAATTAAAAAAATAATAAGTATTTAAAATATAAAAATAGAATAATATTAATGGTATTCAGAGAGTCAAGTTTTAGAAAACAGCTATTTATGACAATATGTTTGTCACATTTATTACATATTAGTGATATAATTTGAGCATGTCAACTTAGCTGAATTTTACATTTATTTGTTTTAAATATATTAATTTTTTTTACATTTGGGCCAAAAATAATTTTGACAAAATCTTGATATATAAATATATATATAATATGATTTGTAAAAATATGAATAGGACTGTCTTGGACTAAAGTTATATCAGACCTGCCAACTTTTACGCAAGATCCACAGGTTTTACGCTTTTACTGATAGCATGAATTATTTTACGCGTTTCGGTTCTTCTGGGCAAAGTTTAAAAAGGAAAAAAAAATTTTATATCTTAGCACAATGGCGATTTTTTCTCGTTAGCCATGATGAGAAGCGGAAATTAGCATCCCATTCAACCCATCTGTGGGAAGAGAGAAATAGCTTCCCGGACTGTGTGTGTGGTCGCAGAGGCTCTGAAAATGCACATGTCAAACCCTTTTTCTATCGGGGAGGAAGCTTCCAGCTTGAAAAACTATAGGTGGGGAAAATAAATGATAGAGGTATAATTTTTTTCTTTAGTCACATGGATTAAAACTGAAAAGTTTTACTGAAATACTTTTCTAAAAGTTGGCAGGTATGTTATATTAATCTATAAGAAAATTTTAGACTAATATTGAAAAAGAAAAGGACAAAAATGTTTAATTAATAACAAAGTAAATCCAATTTATATGGTTATAAAACATTTTTTGCATTTTATGTATATTTGCATGGGAATAAACAAATGTGAACTATTTTAAATTTCTCTTACTTCAGTATCTAAGATTAAATTTTTAATTAAAAAAATACCAACTTTTTAAAATTACTTTTATTATAACAATTTGATTTTTTAAAAGATGAAAACTTAAAGCAAATGTTGCTCTATGATGACATTAAAATTTTTTGTATTTTTTTATTTATTTATTTATTTTTTCATTTAGGTTGAAACTTTTGGCTCAATGGATAGAAGAGAAAAAGTTGAATTGATACTTGAGCAAATGAGGTTATGCTTAGAAATTAAGGATTATGTTCGTACCCAGATCATAAGCAAGAAAATCAGCACTAAATTTTTTGATGATCCTGCTCAACAAGTAATTCTTACATAATAATATGATTATACATAAAATAGTAAAGCATTTAAATTTTTATTTAAAATTAAAATTTAGGCTGTTTCAAAATTTGAATTCTTTAAATGTAATATTTCTTTTCAAAGTATTATTTATTTATTTTTTAATTGTGCTTTTAATGGAAAAAAGAAAGAAAAGATCATGATTTCTCTTGTATTTGTTTTAGAACAGAATAAATTAAGAACTTATAATTTGGCTAGTGTGTTATTCTCAAAATATATTTGTAGTGTTAGGATACTTCTCATTCTCTTCACATAATGGCACGGTAGTCATTGAGAGAGAGAAGAGGAGGGAGTCCGCTCCGGCAGAGGGAGATTGCCTTAGACTAGCAAACAAGGAGGTTTAACTGGCTCTCCTTGGGTGTTTGTTCTGTGGGCCGTGTAGGGCCATAGTCAAATTTCTATTAATTATAATTTAAATATACTATACTATTAATTGCTAATTTTTATTTTTAAATCAATGTTTGTATTTGTTCGAGTTGTGCTTTCTTCTACAGAACAGACACTACAATATTTTTAGAAATTTATTTTATATTCTTATTAAGCTATTGTATATTAAATTGCAGAGCAATTCAAAATGACTAATAAATACAAACAACTATAACTATTTATTAAAAAAGAGTTTATAGATAAGATAAACACCTAATGTAGACGGATCTTCAAAATTTTGCATATATATCATAAATATTCTATGTAACTTCCACTAGTTTCATGGGCAATATCTAAGTGGTAGTTCATTTCACATCATTATTCTGAATTACATATCTGCAGTCACCATTACAAATGTGTAAATTGACAGTATATATCCCAGTGTGGGGATGTTTTATCTTTCTGAAAGATGTTGTTTCTAATTCTCATGACAGATCAATGAAATTACTGACTTTAATAAAGTTCTATACAAGAAGTATAGACAATTGTGGATATACTGCCAATACTGTGCCAGGCAATCAAAGGTGTACTGAAGGATGTCTGTTGCTGGAATTTAGGGCAAAGAGGAAATCTCTTACTACTTATTATATGTGAGTGTCCTCCAATTAATTGGAACGGGCATTTGTTGGCCTGTCTGTCACAAGAGAGAGAGGGAATGCTCTGGTATTTTGTTTTTATACTAGTTGTGTACACTCAGAATAACTCAAAATTTGTGAACTGTGAGGTGGAAGAGACATAGGATGGTCTAGCCCCCCTTATTCAGCCAATTCATTTTTATAGACATTGACTTCAATTGAAAATGTACTTTATGCTGATGAGAGGGGAGTTGCTTTTTATAGTTTTCATTTTTTCTGAAAGATATAATCTATTGAATCAGTATCTATTTATATCTGTGTCCTATGCCATGCCCTATACATGTCCAGATAAATACTTGCTGCAACTCTTTTTCTTTCAAAAGAAAAAGGAGAATACAATTTATGTAAGGAGATCGCATACAAAATGGATTAACTTTTGTTGAGTCATGTTTTGGTTGAATTATAATGGAATGTTTTCCATTTGCCAGTTAACCTTCTCCTTTATACAGAATATTGCTTCTTTGCTTAAAATGAGATGATCAGCCATTGTTTCATCTTCCATGCTTTCCAGTATAAATGTTGCATAATTTATGCATTTGCTCTAGTCTTCTTGTTGTAACTGATGTATATGGTTTCATTTTCAGTTGCTTTCTAAAGTGAGTATGCTGCCATATTGCTTGTGGCATTTGGAACTCCCGACCACTTTTGTATGTCAAAATTTTTGGGCTTCGTTCATAAGTGCTGCAGATTCTTTCAGCATTTTTTGCTTAAGCATATGGTTTTCCACTACTTTCCCAGGTTTGCCTGTGGTGGTTTTCAATTGTAACATTGATGAAATCTTCACACCAGCATAGTAATAGAATGACAATTATTAAATTTTAACACACAGAATGCTTTCTACACAGAACTCACAATTTTCACTAATGAGATATCCGCAATGAATAGTTTTATTGTGATTATGAAGTTACAACTTGGGTATGCTTTGATTTTAACGCTGTTAGTAAATGCCACCATGAGTTTTTTGTCAATAGCAACATTTATTACTTAAGAAAAGTCTAATTATCAGATGTTATTCATTCACATGTAAAGATTTTGCATGGTCTATAAATCTGTTATTAATATATTTATGAAAAAATTGAAACCAATGAATTAGTACACTATAAATGCTTGTTTTTGATATGTTCCTTACATAAAGCTACAAAAATGATAAGAAAATAAAAATTAGAAGAAAGATGCTGGATAGGACATAAATGATTAAAGAAATTTTTACTTTCATTGAATAAGAAAATTATTTTTTTTAATTGAAGCAAATCAATATTTAATAAATTAACAAATAAATTCTGTTAGCTTTCATAACTTTCAAGAAATGAAAGTTGTTGAATTGGATGTTATCTCTTCTTAACTGGCGTTACAGCTCTATGCAGGCCTTAGCCTCCAATACAACCTCCTTCCACTTTTCCTGCTTCAGAGCCAAATTTTTCCAATTCTTTATCTTCATGGTCTCCAGGTCCTTTTCCACATTGTCAATCCATGTTTCTCTGGGTCTTCCCTTCTTGCTATTGAATAATTTACCCTTTGTTATTCGTTTTATGATATTTTTTTCATCTTTGCGGTGTACGCGGCCAAGCCACCGTATTCTTTGTGCTTGAATGAATCTCATTATGTCTTTGTTTCTCACTAGGTGCATTAATTCTTTATTATTTCTTCTGATCCATACACCATATTCAAGCCTTGGTCCATAGATTTTCCTTAAAATTTTACGTTTAAAAATTCTAATATATACCGAGTCCCTTACATTCAATGTCCATGTTTCTCCTGCATATGTAATGATTGGTCTAATGAGGGTTTTATAGATTTGCAGTTTTGTTTTTCGTGATATCAATCTATTATTGAATAACTTTTTATTTGCGTAGAAAGCTCTATTACCAGCTTGCACTCTGTCACATATTTCATTTTGTAGGCTGTTGTCGTTACAAATAAAAGTTCCAAGATACTTGAATTGTGATACTCTTTCAAAATTTTTACCCTCGATTTCAATACTTCTTGGTTCCCTTCTAGATTTGTTGGGTGATATTATCAAATATTTGGTCTTGCTTTTGTTGATTTGTAAACCAACAAGTCCTTTCATTTCTTCAGATGATCACAATGTCATCAGCATGTGCACAAATTTGGCTGGATTTATGGTAGATTGGATGTTTCCTATGATGAAATTACAGATTATAGAAGAAATCTGCTGAAGGAAATCTTTTCATGCAGACCTTATAACACAAGAAAAAGATAAGAACTTAAAGTTCAATGGCTAGATGCATTTTATAGTACTATCTGGTCCTCAGAATAGAGAACTGGTAGAGTTTAACTGCTAGTCAAGGTGATTGAAAGCATCTTTCGTTCTCTTCATACAATGGAAGATGATGGTAACCAGAAAACTATCTAATCCCCGACAAAAAATGAGAATTAAGAAGAAACTTAAATTTTTACTTTGTACTTTTGGAATTTGAAATATTTTTCACTTCTGTAAGAAATATCTATAGTTGTATAGATGAAACACTTATCATTAATATTTTAGTTATTTAAAAGTAAATCTTGAATTTGACTAGTTTTCTAAAATTTATGTATTGCTTAATATTTGTATTTCAGCTATATTAAAATTTAGAACTAAACATGGTTGCAATTTAAAGTTTAAGGAGACAAACAAAGTTTTAATGCTATTAATATTCATTTTTTCTTAATGAAAATGTTCTAATATTACTTGAAAATCATGTCCCACATTTTACTCCACTGTTATACCTACTGCCATTTCAATATCTGCATACTTATTTGATAAAAAATTCTTTATTAGTATTGAAAAGTTAAAATGTACCATTTTTTAAAAACTAACTTATTATAATTGTTGCCTGAAAGTGCTAATCAAATACTCAAATTTAAATGTCCTATTTTCTAGTGTTAATTATTATTTGAAAAGTAAAAGTAATGAGTTTAAAACTTATGTTATTCTAATTTCTTATAAATTTTAAATAAAAAATATTGATTTCTAATATTTTATTTGTTCCATATATATCAAAAACAATAAATATGGAATAAATATAATTTTCTTTACAAAAGAACACATAAATTATAATAATTTGATTTTGAGTTCTTGATGGGCAATATCACGCAAGTCAAGTCTTCTGACAATCTTTTATATTTATAATCGAGAAAACATTTAACAATAAAAATAAAGTGCAAAAGAAACATATTGAAAAGATTTTTGTTTGCATCTTATTTTCATAAGATGAATTTCCCCCACAAAAGTAATGCTTTTGTGGTGGAAAAAATTCCACTGAGATAATATTAAATTTTATTTGCTACTGATACCACCGATAAAACTGATTTAATTAAACCAAAAATACATATTAAGTTTTAAAGAAGCCAAATAAATTATCTGATTATATTACTCTATTAAAACCATTTGAATAATTTAAGTTTACATAAATTTTGCCATTAAATAATTATTTTTGTTTTTCGTGGCATTGTATATGTAAACTTGAATTTTTCAAATGTTTAACTGGCTCATGTATAATTATTAATTAAACTCAATGTGATGTATTCTGTGTTAAATTTATTTTGTCATTTCCATGTTAAATTCATTATAGATTTAGTAATTCACTTTTTATTAATAAATTAAATGTTTAAAATCTTCATATGTTGAAGTAAATTTATCAAATATAAAACATGTTTATTTTCAGATAGAGGTTTTTCTAAAGAGCTGAAATTTTTGCTTGTGAAAATTTCTTTGCTTTATCTATAATTATTTTTCAGTCCTTTATTTATTTATTTATTTACACCTTTTGATTCTCACCTGAAGCTAAGATGTTTGTAAAGATTTTGAATCCACACTTTAAACTGTGGGTTTCAATTTTATTAACATTTTTGAGCAAAAAATGACTATTAAATGACAAATTAAACCAACTAAGCAATTTAATACCCTTAAAATACTGTTGAATGACATGAATTATTATTTAACAAATGTTTTCTTTAATATAATTTTTTAACTTATCAAATATGGAGATTTTTTGGCAAAATAATGTATATTTAAAAGATTAGGTTATTTTTAAATTCTGTGAAAAATACAATATATCTATTATTAATAAAAGTATAAGTTAATTTGTTTTACATGAATTTTATTTTTGTTTAGGATTTAAAATTAAAATTCTATCGTTTGATGATTAATCTTGACCAGCATGAAGGATCTTATTTAGCTATTTGCAAGCATTTCCGAGCTGTTTACAACACACCTCAAATTCAGGATGATGTTCAGAAGAAGCATGTTGCATTGAAAAAAGTTGTTATATACTTAGTTTTATCACCATATGATAATGAACAGTCAGATCTCATTCACAGAGTAAAAGAAGATAAGACATTAGATGACATCCCTAAGTACAAGTGAGTAATAAGACTTTTAAATGTAGCCAATATTAAAATTATTTCCTTTGCTACATAGAATAATATACCTTTGATTAAAACTCTTCTAAATCTAAGTGCTAATAAAAAGAAAATGCATATTAAATTTCACTACTGTAACTACATAAACTCTTGCATATGTAATTTTGAAGAAATTTATTCAAATTGGATTGATATGAAGAATATGAACTCACCAATGTATGCCGATAGTTAACATTTGTTCTTCAAGATAATATTTAGAGTTTTGTGATAAATTATGCAGCTGTCTAGTAAACATTCAGTTTTGCATTTAGTAAATACATAAAATTTTCTGGGAAAATTTTGATAATGATATTGTAAAAGTTTGTAAAAAATGGTTCATATCTTTTTAAATGGTATAAAAATGATTAAATATTATTGATTATGCAAACACCCAAAAGGGCAAGCTGCATACTCAAAAATAAATAATCCATACTGATATGGCTTACTACAATCACTCTGATTAATATATTTTGAATATTTTTCCTTTGATTTATAATATATGTGATTTATTAATTACTTTTCCTTTGAAAATTTCAAAGGAAAAGTGGTTATTGCTATTGAAAATTCAAAATAAATTCATGGTAATGTGCTTTATTTTTCATTCAAAACAAAATTATCTGATTTTCAAATTTTCTTTTCAAAAAAACTAAATGTAACCTAAAAGTCAAATCTTAGGTCTTTTGAGAAATTTAACAAAATCACAAGAAATCCTTAAAATCAATAAAAACAATCACTTGAAAAATTACATTATTTTAATCTGATACAATTGAAAATTTTGAAACAAATTTTGTTTCTTAAAAATATTTAATTAATAAATTTATATTAATAAATTAGTTCACATCCACTTCATGAACTTGAATATTTTTATTTACCTTGTAAAATACTTAGAGCAATAAAACCTATATAAAAATGTTGTCACTATTGTGTTCCTCCTGTATTTAAAATATACAAATCTAATTCTGTTTATTACAGAATTATATCTTATTTTTTAATTGGGCAGTTTTAAATTTTATAGTTATTATTTTAAAAAGCACAATAAGTATCAAATTTGTTTCATGCTCTTTATTAATGAATTATAAAACAAAATTTGGTTTCATTTACAATTATGAAGAATAAATTTTTGACCGATACATGTTAAATGTTTTTAAAGTATAAAATTCATGTTTTCACCTAATTATAAAAAATAATGTCAAAAAATATTTAAAATGAAAATATTAAAATAGGATCCAAAAAATCTAATTGTATTATTTGCAGGGAATTGCTGCAGCTTTTTACAACTCCAGAGCTAATCAACTGGAAATTAATTCATAAAAAATATGAATCAGATTTGCGAGAAGCAGCATCTGATGCTACTGCTGCAGAAGTCTTTGGTCATGATGAGCTTGGAAAAAAGTGCTGGCAAGATCTGAAAAACAGAGTGGTTGAACATGTGAGTTAATCATATTTCCCATTAAATTACAATTACAAGATTTTTATATTTTCAGTATTTTTAATTTTTTGATGATTTCTAGAAACACAAGTTATGGGAAAATTATATTTAAGATTAAGTACCTGAAAAAGGAACTTGGTTTTTTTCCATTTTGCAATTAAACTATATTTTAGTGCTTCATTTATGAAACATTTAATATTTCAACTATTTATCTGATATCAAAAAGTAAAATTACTTTTAGTAAATAACATTTAAAGCAATCTTATTAAATTTTTTAAAACCTCTTGAGCGATTTGTAGCATTTATTTAAAAAATATTGCTTTTTATGTAGAAAGTCTTATTTTTATTTTCCTATGAAATGTAAATAAATACTTTCTACCTAGTCATTGTTTCTTTCTAATTTCCTTTAATTTAATTTACTGATTTTTTAATGCAAGTAGTTATAAATAATTATATTTTCAGAACATAAGAATTATGGCAAAGTACTATACAAGGATAACTTTGAAACGAATGGCTGAATTGTTAGATCTCAATGAATCAGTGAGTAATTATTTATGTGAAATAAAAGTTCTATTGTGGCCAATGTTTTAGGTTTATTTTTAAAAGATGTATGGAATATTTTATTTGACTCTAACAAGGCATATTTATTTTGCAGGAAACAGAAGAAATACTTTCAAATTTGGTTGTAAATAAAACAGTTTGGGCAAAAGTTGACAGATTAGCTGGTGTTATTTCTTTCCAACAACAGAAAGATCCAAATGAAGTTCTGAATGATTGGTCACATGATTTGAATAGCTTAATGCAGCTTCTCAGTAAAACAACTCATTTAATAAACAAGGAAGAAATGGTCCATAAGCATTTATTGTCAGAGGCATAAACTGTTATTGTTCTTGCATTGCACATCTTTAAGAATGTAATTTCAGTATATTTTACAGTGGTATTTATCAAATATTGTTTCTATGGAAAGCCACACATTTCAAGTTTCTCTTAGTCCATAACCATTTATTATCAACTACTTTTGTGTTGATTAAAATAAAAATATTTCTTAATTTTTAAATTTATTATCAATTTAACTCATTTCTTCATTGTAAATAAAAAAGTAGTAATTCATTGTCTAATTTAAGTTTTAATGCAAATATTCATTCTAGTGATGCTACTTTTTTATTAATAAAAACCACACCTCTTTCATAGTTATTTCTGTTGTGCATTATATTAATATAAATTATCAAAATTTTGTATAAAGTTTAATAAAATCTCTTTTGTAAGCTTATGGTTTTTTTATATATATATGTATATATAATTCTATTTATGAAGTCAAGTTTTCTAAACTATAATGATTGGTGTAAATTTAAACATCTTTTAAGTATATATTGCTTTTATTTAGTTGACAAACTTAATTTTTATTGATTATAAATTTTTATGAATTCATTTATTCTTTATAAATTAAAATATGTACAGTTAAAAATGTAAATGTAATTATACTATAAAAAGTAAATGTAATTATATATATATATATATTTTATAGATTTTTATACTTGTGTTCTTCATTTACAATTATAATTCTTAAAAGATATTCTCAAATTATTCTCCGTAATAAGACAAGAGATTAAATGTTTTTTAAAATTCTTATTAAAGAAGATATAAATATTCCTGTCTTACTTGAATCAAAATTATAGAAAGATTTTCAGGAATCTTACATCTTCTAATAAAAACTAATAAAAGTGGACCTTGTATGGAATCTTCCATTTTTTATTAAATTAAAATGATTAAAGAGAAACATGCTTATGAGAGTAATAAAATTTTTAGAAACACAGCTTTTCTCTCTCTCTCTCTCTCTCTCTAAATATTACTGTCTTAAATAAATTAAAAATAATCAATATGTATAATACATATTATTTAAATCATTGATTTTTCATTAAATTAAATTTTTCTGTACTTATACACTTTTCTATATATTTGTACTATATATTTTTCTCTTTTATTTTGTAGCCCATGGTTATAGATATACTGCTGTAGAGTCTTTCCAGATCATTCGATCTCTAGTCATCTTTCTCCAGTTAGTTTTCTTCAAATTTTTTTATCTCATTAAGACATTGATTAATCATCTTATTTTATATCTCTAGCTCTTTTGCACATTGGTTTCTAATGTAAATTTTTCTGCTCCATTATCAGCCGAGCTGGCAGCCAAATGGTTAGCGCTCTTGCCTTCGGTTAAACAGTTCGTGGGTTCGAATCCCACCTTGGGTAGGGATGTTTGTAGTGGTTCGGAATCCACTTTAAACTGTAAGTCCCGGTCTAATTAGCCTTCGTGTGCAAAAAATGACTGTTGAGCGACAAAGAACCCAAGAACCCTGCTCCATTATCAATTTGTTTCTCATTGTGTTCAAACTAAGGTAATCGTTCTACCTTAAAAATTTTAGTAAGTTTTTAGATTTTCGAGCATTTCTGTTTATTTGTTCGTATTCTTCTCACATTACTGTTTACTTGAATTGATCCATGTATCTACCTTAATATTTTGCATTTAAATATACAAAGTTATTAATATCTTTTTGTGTCAAGATCCAATTATCAATCATGTGTCACCATAGACTAAATAATTGTTTTGTATACTTTTAACTTCATTGTTCTTCAGAGTATAAGGGCCCCTAATTCAATCACTGTCATTGTTGAGCAATATGAGAGATTGTTGCACTTCTCTGCTTTGATGTCTTTTGGGATGGTGCTTACATCTGATTGTGGTAAAAGTGCAGTTGTACTTTTTCACCTGAAACCTTCAATGGAATTGGAAAAAGAACTTTTTACGTGTTAAATCTTTAAATCTTTTTACGTATATTGTTTTGACAATTGTAATTACAATTTGCATTTTAACATAGATTAAAGTTCTGTGCATTTTCTACTTTACTGAAAATGCTAATAAAATTTCATGCATAAACCTAATTTTTTGTCTAAATATCTCATTTTTGTGTTTGTAACCTTTTCAACACCAGGGATAAAAAAGGTCCGTAAAAAGGAAAAATTAAAATTAATGTCTTTAGTGATTACAAAATCATTTGGAAATTTGCTTAAATAAATGGCCCATCAATGCTTATGTTTTAGTTTCTTCAATAAAATTAGAATTGAATTTTATTAACTCTAATAATTGTAAACTCCTTCAATGTTTACAATTAATACTATTTGCCAGGATAACTACATTATTAAAGTTTTGGGGATTTTTTCTATCAAGTGTAAAAATAGGTTATCTATTTTTACAGTTGTTGTAGAAAAACGATATAAACTAACATAAATTCTTGCACAATATTTATCAACCATTAGATTTGATTCAATTTCAGTTAATGTTACATTCATGCCTCTAATTGTTATAGGTTCATCATGGCTTAATGATAGGACAATGATTTTCAAAATGAAATATCCTGGATTTCATCAGCCATTATTTGCAAACATTGGATAGATGTTATTCTTTTGCATGAACGTCTATCAAGATATATTCTTGGGATTTCTCCTTTTGCAATTCATGAATAGAACTTACTATCCTTGAAAAGTCACCTAAGACTATTTATGTGGTTAAAATTGTTTATAACAGTCTGCCTGTTAGGCTGCTCACTACATAATGTTAAAATTGTAAAATAGCTTTTTCATATTTTTCCACATGAATTTAATTGTTTTTTTAACATAATGAAATCAGTTTTTATAATTAAAAAAATTTTATTACATTCACTCAAATTTCTTTTATTAATTTGTTACATAAGATGTAAAAATTTTATTTGGTTTATCATCTATATTTTGAAATTTATTAATTTGTTTTGAATCTCCACCGAACATTATATTATAAAAACTGATCACTTCTTCCCCTGAATTCTCTTCTTGTTTTCATGTTAAGTTCTGGTTGGTTTTTTTATTAGTTTTTTAGGGTTCTTACAACTCTTTGAACTCCTGGAATTTGAAAATTTTTAAGAGCCACTAAAATTCCTAAAATTTTGACTGGATTCCTTGAAAATCGCGAATTACTCATGGAATTTTTACTTACCTTGATGCATTTATTTTTTGTTAGAAATATAAATGCATCAAGTATAATTTCTTGAAGTTTTTTGTTTTAAAATTTTCAATACAATTTTGTGAAAACCAAATTGAGTATTAGCTTTTAATGTTACCTCTAAATGGCGACATAATCGATATTAAATTGTATTCCTAATTGCTGACTCAAAGATGTGACTCTGTCAGGACCGAATGTAGTAATTATATTTTTGTGTTTGAAGTGAAGTGAAAAATAATCACCAATAAGATCATGTGTTGCAATTAGAAGGGCAATTTTTTTCGCTTTTTCCATTTTTTTTGTATGAAATTCACTAAATATTAATATTTAAATATAAAATATTTGAGTTAAAATGTATACTTTTCATATCTATCTTAATGAAAATTGGGTATAATTTTAGTGAAAACGGATGAATTTGTTTATCAATAAAATTAAGCTGAAATTATTTAACATATTGAATATGCCTGGTGGAAAATGTCTTTTTAATGACTAGTGAACTCTATAATAGCCATACAAAATTGGTATGATTTCAAGATTGTATTGATGAGAAATTTTATCCTATTAAAGAGAGAATAGATACTTTTTATTTTAACTTACTCTCAAATAGACAAAATTATTGCCATTTATGGAAAGTAACTAATTTGCTTTTTCTACTCTCATTGTCAAGCACATGGGTCTTCTGTGAAAAAAATTTGTTGGTAGAAAATTTAAATTATCAATTGTGGCTAAGTGCATCATTGATGATCATACTCAAAACATAGGTGTCAACAATATAATAATTAGCAATAGCCTACTTAATTTTGCTGCTAGGCAAAGTATAAATCATATTCAGCTGAATTAAAATAGCAAAAAAAAAAAAAAAAAAAGAAAGAAAGCAGTCATTAACAGAGAAGGAAATCAAAAAGCTTTTGAAAAAAATTTATGAACTGAAAATCAAAATGTAGCTTTTGGAAGGTGACATATGTGAGCTTGAAAAATCTACAATAGGAATTGCTTAGGAAGTTGAAAGAACTGGTAAATTAATATTAATTGCAGAATCAAACACATATTGCTGTGGCGCTTCAGAGAAGCAACAACTATTAAATACTAATAATGGATTAAAAGCGAAAGCTTTAGAAATAGAAGTTAGCACTTTTTAATAACAATATGTGTGTATAAATAACCAAGAAATGTGAAAATCCATTGAAACTGTATGGTTTTTGGAACTAAACAGAGAAGAAAATTTTTTATATAGAATTGCTTTTATTAAATAATAATTGGGAGAAAGGGTCACATCTTGGAAACTTGTGTTTGTTTTGAATAAGGATATTTATATTTGAAAAGAGGTTGTCACACACATACATATTTTGCTTTATTATTTTTTATTTAATTTAGGTTTTGAAATTTTAGTTTCATTGTTTTAATAATTCGTTCCTAATTTGAAGGTAAAACATTTTCCAACACTCTTTTAAAAAATTTAAGATTATCAGGATTCTTATATTCCCTTTCTAAACTTAGATTATTTTTCAAATGTTTGGAAATTTTGTTATTAGGGTATTCCTTAGTATTTTTGAAAGGACTTATTAGAAATTACATTACGTAAAACAGAAGTATTATATTAACATAGCGTTGCTTTTATCAACTGAAATTATTGGTGAACAGTGAAAAGATTATTTTCTTGCATGACTACACAAGGCCGCATACCAGTGCAATCGACTCAGAATGCGATTACTGGGAACTTATCCTCCCTATTTTCCAGACATTTCCCCCAAGTGATTGCGATTTATTCCATGCGTTGGACAATCACGTGCAAACGAGACAGCTCCGTGATGGGAAGTGTCCCATTGTTCTGCTTCTTAAAGACGGAATTTTATCGCAGCGGTATACATAATTTGCGTCCCATTGGTAAGTTTTTCGCATGTAACACTTCTTACTTCGATGAATGAAGTCCGTTTTGCCATATCAATATTGTGCCTCAAATTTTTATGTCACAGCTACAAAACTTTTCTGATTACCTGATATGCAAAATTTAAAAATAAGAATTTAATAACTGCATCAAGTTAAATTTTCTCGCTTTTAAAGCAATATATAAGTTGCAATAAAAATGAAATGTAATTTTAAATTAAAAAAATATATCTTATTCGTTATTATTTGTAAAAAATCGCGAAATTTATGTTTCTATTTTGATTAGTAATTTCGATATAATGGGATACAGATTATGAACATTCAAACGAATATAATTTATAAATAGAAATAAAAAAATCAAAATCTGTTAATAAAAAAGTATGATTAAATTTACATCATATGATTATCAACCCTTTGTAAGAAATATTGCTCTCTAACCTTATGCATGGTTTTTCACCTTGGATATAGTAAATGAACAGGCAATTTCTCATTAATTCCTGTGTTTTCCCTTTATTAAGAACTTAATCTTATAGATTAATTGAAACCCATGCGTATATAAACTGCTGAAAACGTATATTAATTCGTTAAAGTTCATGAATCACTGCACATTTTAATTATTTAAAATGTTAAGTAGTCCTTAAACTGGAACTATTTCATTCCGCGTAAGTCAACTAATATTTAGCTTTTATTTTTTGAATTTCTCTTTCACTTTAAATAAATATTTCTGTTTATAAATCAAACGGAATTTTAGCATTTTGAATACATAAATGAAAAATTGCTACAAATTTTCAATTTATAAATTCTGATATATTATATGAGTCAAAGAATATGAAAATTTATATTTTTCATTGAAGAATATTAAAAACAAATATTCTTTTTTAAATATAACGATGAAAAAAACAGCAATTTCTTCAGAATATTTTTTAAGTTTTATATTCGTATAACAGATTTTAATAGAATGCGTAACAGGGAATTTTAAATGAAATTATAATTTGCAATTTCAATAATTTCAACGTAAATATACTAATGTGCTATACTTTAGCGACACATTAAATTTTAAGTTGATAGCCATGAAATTGTAAAAAGATTTTTGAGAGCAGTACAATGAACTTGCAATTCAACCAAAAAATCATGCGTTTGCAAATATTCGGAACAGAACATCACAGGAGATACGCTGAACATACGCAAAATGCGTTTGATCAGCGAAAAATAGCGCAAGATTATAATAAAATATAAGATACGCTATTAAAGTGATTCACTGTTAAAGTACAAATGAGACTTTTATGATATATAGCTAGAAGGATAGAAGAGAGGCATAGTGTGACCACAATAGCTGAAGATGTCAGAGTCAATAAAAAATTTCATTTTATGCTCTTGGAGACCCTTTCAAACTACTAGATATAGCTGTTGGAAAGGTTGGTTTTCCGGCGCCTTAGGAAAAATGCAGTGGATGACAAACATATCATCCTGCAGATAAAAAGAACGTAAAACTAATCAGTAAACGCCTTTGTTAGATAACTACAGCAACAGAGTGACAAGTGTTGTGGTTTACTGTGTGTAGGCGCCTTCGCAAAGATGCTGCATCTCTTATAAATTTGACCATTCGCGCCATCGGTTACATTAAAGCAAGGAGCACAAAAATTGAACATATCAACTTAGTTTTGTTCGTATTATAGCCGCTTCAGTGCTACAACAAGCGATTTTTCGATGCCAGTTGATTTTCAGAGAGGACGAGACATGGTTTAATTACAGTAATATAACAAAAAGAGACCTTAACGGTGGTCTTAGAGTTGTCTTGTGAGGCATTATGATCAAATGTCGGACTGATCTCTACGTTTTCGACAGATATTCTGTAATCAAAGATTGCTATTGTAAAGAAGCAACCCTTCCACGTTTTTGTTCCGAGGTGCCATGGAAGCAAACTTCATTTTTATGAATGACTATACAGTTACATCAGACAATTGTTCTGCAACTATTGGAAAGCGAAGATATTATTCAAATGGATTGGCTAATGTTTTATCTCCTGATTCAATTCCCATTGGGGACGTGGAGAATACTTTAAGGATGAAACCTTTGCGGTTCAATTACATCTTTCAGGAAGCACTCAACTACTGAAACAAATGTTGATTGACGAATAGGCAACAGTTGGACAATCTGGTGCTGAGTATGGAGAAATGGCGTGAAGCAACCATTGCAGTAAATGGATCCAGTTCTAAGAAACACAGAATCTAGCATAACGATAATTAAATAAAATAAAGCTTTTTGTGCTAGATTTCATAGTGTCACATTGCGCAACTGTGCTTTTGTTACGTTTTAATACAAAATGCTATGTCTTATTGTGTGTCACAAGCAATTCCCTTTCAACCTCTTTGCTTGATATTTCGGTGACAGCGAAAATTGGTTGGTATCCAATTTTCCAGGCTTTATTTAATACAGATTTTATTTTTATTTTAGAGACAATTTATAAATTTGAGCCAACAAGTGACTTTTGTGAGAGATTTACACCATTATTTCTTTTCATGTACAATTATTTATCTTATAATTCTAACGGAAATTTAATTACATCATACTATATTATCTAAAACTTTATTGTATTTATACTATTTTCCTCTGTTAAGAAGAACACTTAGCACAAATTTTAAAGTGCTTGTTAACTTTTATCGGTGGTAATTACCACCAACAAAAGTCATAGTATTGAGTAAGTAGAATATATCTTTAAATAGCTATTAAAATGATTGAGAATGCGACCAGTAACTTCATAACTGCCCCAAATCACTTTTAGTTTTCAGAGATCCAATCAAAGTAGCTAAATTTATTATACGACCACATTATTTTATTTGTCATCTCCCCTTTCTAGGAGCCTTAAAATTGCTATGAAAATTTTATCTTTAAATATAATAATGATAAATTATTAAAAAATAAGTTTTTCAGACTTCAATAAGTACAATTTATAAAAGATGAAAAACTAGCTGTTTCTTAATTTATCTAATAAATCTAGTTAATCATTTTAAATTTATTTATTAATTAAACTAACCGTTTTTAATTATTTTAATTTATTATTATTTTTGTTACTACTTTGACGTCTGTGTTAAATTTGTCATACTTTTTCAATGGATAAAAAGTCTTCATTGTTTGAGAGTGTGTCATTTGTGCCATCGAGAAATCTTATGCGATACATAAAAAATTATAGAATTTGTATATGTGTTTAAGAATAAAATTGAATGGTAGGCATAAGCATATCAGTAAATTCGTGTGTACTGTCATCTTTTGACTATTGCATCATATTAACGCATGACGTCATAATTTTGTTTGTATATATATATATTTATATCTGATTCTTAGACAGTTTTATCAAGAAAACCTATTTATTTTCTTATTTATGTAGAATTTTTTTTCATATTTTTTCATGAATTTTTATATACATTTAATTTGTTCTAAAATCTCTGCTCCCTATGAAATGAGCAAATTTATTTGATAATGAGTTCGCTAGAACAACCGGCGAGGAAATTATTTATCAGTCAGTGCTTAAAGTCTGTCCTGGAAGAAACTAATGGTCAAAATGAGAATTATAAATGGACTTTAGTTACTCAAAACAAAGTTTTTCCTCTTAAATTAGTTTGGTTGCAAGGCGTTATTTCAAATGTAAGATTTTGCTATAAGAACTTTTTTTAATTTTTAAATCATTTGAAAATATATATGTTGTTTTCTAGGTGAATTTGATATCAAAACCTATTATTCCACCAGGAATAGTTTATAAATGTTTTGCTGTATATAAATAACATTGATCTATATCACAAATAGAAAGTTATTGTTATGTAAGATGAATCGATCTCCCAATCAAGTGATGAAACATTATAATGCACAAAATTAAAATAGCAGTAAATTTTATGATCTTTAATTTTTAGATAGTGATTAGCAACTGTAAAGTGATGAAATTACTATAAATACAAGGCTCAAGAATTAAAATAGGAAAAACTGCACCTAAAGAAAATTTCTCCTATGACAAAATTAGATCCTACAAAATAGTGTAGGCACTGGATTCGGTAAAATTGAGTAATACGGTCGAAGTTTGGCGATTTTTTGGATTTTTTTTTCGCCAAGTACAAGTAAGGATTGAAATTCCAACGCTATATTCACAGCGAAATACAAAACGAATATAAAGACAGTATTGAAATTCCGGCACTATATCTAAACCGGGTAAAACTGAGGTCTGACCGTAATACTCAGTTTAGCCCTGGATTCAAAAGGCACTTTAAACTGCAGTGAAGACCAAGTTAATTTTTTTGCTGAAATAGTGAGACAAATTTATACATGGATATTGTTTATTTGCATATCACCAAATTTACTATCAAAAAGATAAATTTTGTGAAATTCACTGTTTTGAATTCAAGCTTGATTAAGTAACTAACATTCTCAATTTGAATTAGACAAAATTAAAGGGGGAAAAAGAGACTCGTAGTTTAACCTAATGCGTGTATATAAAGAACATCTTATTGGAAAAGTAAAAGTTTCAAAAGTTGTTATTCATTACATTATGTTGAAAATCTTCCATTTATAGAACTCCATAATCTCATGTAATGTAAAATAGATAAACAGATTAAATTTTTTGATTGAAATTGAATAAGAGTTGAGTAAAGATTATGGTCAAAAAGAATAATACTAACACTATATTTTCTTCTGTGGACCACAGAAATGTAAATTCAATGATTGTTAAAAATGATTTTGCTATGGTTCCAATAAGTTTGTTTAATTTATTAAAATGTCAAATTACATTACACTTTATAATATTTATTCGATGATGTCTTATAAATGAAAGATGTGGGAGATTTTTCACATTGCATCCAGTAATATTTTAATGTGATATAAGTTTGGATTAAAAAAATACTTTAGGTATTTTTTAATGAAAGATAGCATTCTTTCATAATATAAATTATTTTCAGTTTTTGGTCATGAAAATTTTTTTCAAGTAATTATATAAGTAAAAGACCATCATTTATATTTGAATTATGTTGATAAATCTGAAAAAACTTTAACATTAATTTGAAAAAGTTTATTTGTATTGCAAACTTCTGGAAAATATTGATTTTGATCCAGTTCTTAGCTATAAAATATTTAGTAAAGTTAAAATGCAAACTGAAAATTTCTAGATGCAAACTTGATGAAATTAAAAAGGAGAAGCTTTGAAATATCATTCTATAAATGAAAAAACCTCTGTATTTATGCTGATGAAACGCAGAGATATTGCATTGTCAGTTTTATTCTTATTTTATTCCATTTTCATTATAATACTTTTTAAGTACACTATTTTTTTTATCATTTTGATGAGAATATTCATTTACTTACATTACTTCATTTTATATGTATTTCTTATTTAAATTCTTATATGATTTTTTAAGTCTTAATTTATGATTCTAATAAATCTTTAGTACTAGATTGTTGATTAAGCTGATATATTTGAATTGTTTATTTATTTTTAGAATGCAAAATTATCTAGGACTTACTTTTCATTAAATTATAGACTTAGATTAAGATATTGTTTTTTTTTAAAAAATATTTTACATTATATTGGATTTATTATTGAAAATTGCAACACATATACTTAAAATTAGATTTATTCTATGTTATCTAGATTTTTTATTTGTATCAATATTTCTTTCAAAAGCAAAAATATCTTCTATTATATTAAAAATAATCTAAGAAATTTAGTGTTATTATTAATGATATTTTACAATGTTGTTTTCAATATTTAATATCCTTCTCTTAATATATTATTTTATTGTTAAATTCTGTGTCATTGAGAGATAATTTGGTTTGAGGTGTATAGTGTTAATAAAAATACCTGGTTGTATGCTTAGCACTTAACTTGGAGAAAAAACAAGCCAAAAAGAGATCTCATTATATATGCATAGTACAAATATCATATAAACATTTAATTAGCAAAAAGATAATGCCAAGTATTGAAAAGGCTCTCTAAAATTTACGTATTCATAAAAGAATAAATATATAAATTAAAAAATCATTTAAACTTTATTATCAATAAAATAGTATAATTAAAGTAACAAAATTGTAAATTTTTATTAAAGTAATGATATTTGGTATTTGAAATTTATTAAAATTTCTTACCATTGATTTTTTTTTGACCATTGGTGATTATTCTTGTTGGTTCTTGTTACTTATAGTAGGTGGTAGTTGAAACTTTCAAAAGCTATTAAGGTTTGTCTTAACATTGGTATTAATGTGGTTGATGCTTTTATAGAGAATTGTAAGGGCTATACTGAGAACCTAATTATGATTATTTTTTAAGCTATAATGCTTTTTGAATTTTGTAACAAAGAAAAATGACAGGAGATTAAGCAGTAAATAGGTAGCACAATCCCTCTTCATTGTTATTCCTTAATATTAGTTTCAATACAAAAATGTAGTCTGAAAGTAAACTTTCTATATATTCTAAATGTTTATCCAAATATTGATAAAAATACAGATTTTAATTACTTTTATTAAAAATTATGAATGTTTTACAATTGTATTTAATTAAACTTCTGTGAAATTAGTGTGTTAAATTTTATTATTAACATAGTTTAATAAAGTTTGTATAAAAAATAAAGATTTGCTTGGCTCTTTATTTTAATTAATGTAGTTTAAATATTTTCTTGAAAATTAAATCTTCATGACTCACATTTGAAAACCATTTATATTTTAATTAAATTAAAATCCTAATATTCATGTCTTATTATCACATCTTCTTGGCATTTTATGTTATAAAAGAGATTTTATTTCTCTGCAGTTATTGTTAACAGTTAAGCAAAAGTTGCAAAGGCAGAAAACAAATTGTTTGAAGTAATATTATATTTTGATATATTACTTTTTGGTATTTAAGGTGCATATTAAAAAATTAGAATATAAATATGGCAAATTTTTAAAAATGTGTTTTTATTCTTTACAAAAAAAAAAAAAAGCTTTTATTAGAATTATTAAATTTATTTTCTCTGAACTCTTCTCCCACTTGCTCCTTCAAAAATCAGGGTGAGGTAAGGAAATTTGTAACCATTTTTATTACTAGAATGAAAATGTGCTCTTATCAATTAGGTTATAAGGTAAATTTATTTTATAAACAAATTCTTTCATTCATTTTGTTCTCAAAAAAGTTAGACTTTTCTAATAGTATCTATATTTAGGACTTATAAATTATTTATAATTCTTTTCCATAAAATTTTGTTATTGACATTTTGATATTATGGTATATTGACAGAAAGGTATCAAACATATCAGGCATACTCCTTACATTCTTTAAAAGAATGTAAGCACACATAATGTTTTAAATGTTTGTTGCATATTAAATAAATTATGAATACTATTTTTTCATTTCAGGTTTCATGTTCTTTTCGCTCTTTTTCTCTAGACGATGGATCTGGTATTGCGTATATAAATTCTGCAAATGAAGCCCCTGGATTCGGACCATGGATTAAAAATGGTTTGTATATTAAATTTTATGCAAGAGTAATTATTTTTAAAGCTTTTTAATTAGTTTAAATTTGCCTGGTTTTTTTAAAAATTTTAACTGATATTTAAATTAATTTTATTTTGTAGAGGTGGCTTTAAACTAATACATGTTAAATGGTAAGAAAATAAAATTTTAAAATAAGTTTTTTAATAACTAAATTACCAATTGGAAACAGGAAGTTAAGGGGGTTATTTCGAAGATACGTCCCAACGGATCTTAGTTTTTAAAATAACAACAGCACTAATTCGCACATCTTGTCGGTGCGAGAAAGAATCTTGATCTCGCTTCTTATCTTCAATTGCTTCTTAAACATCAAATAGCATTTGTGGGAGAAAGTATAAGTAGCAAATGGTAAATACGAGTTTTTCCATTCCTATACTTAAAATTGAAGTTGTGTTGTGTACTTTTACTTTGGACGTTGAAAGCGTCATAGGTAAAACTTTTGTCAGTATTTCCAGCTCCGATTCTTATAATGTGTCGATTTTAAACACAAAGCCGTACCGAGCTTGATCGTTTCCATTGCAGACAAGCTATGCCTTACAACTGAATTTTGAATGCTGGAATTGAAGGAATACGAAGGTCACTGAAATTTTTGAGATACAACTAGGTTTTTAAAGTTATACTTACAAAATTTTAGGTGTGTTCAAAGTAGTCTCCTCCAGCATCAATGCACTTTTGTAGACAAATTTTCCACAGATTAAATGCCTTAAGCCATTCATTTCTTGGAATAGATGAAAAAAACTGCATATATAGCCACATCAATCTCTTTTTCTGAATGAAAATGACGTCCACGTCAGTTCTTTTTTAGATTAAAGAATAACCAAAAGTCGCACATAGCTAGATCGGGTGAATACGGCGTATGTTCGATCACTTTAATTTGTTTTTGTTTAAGAAACTCAACTGTTAATCCGGCTGTATGTGAAGATGTATTGTCATGGTAAAGCATTAGTCCCCTAACATTCAGTTCTTGTAGAACTTCTGGAAGACATTTAGTGGTATACCAATTTGCTGTTACTGTCTTCTGTCTTTCCAACTTGATGGCTTTGACCAATCCCGTACTTCTGAAGAAAACGGCATACATCACTTTTTTCAGTGCGCGTTGTTTTTTCACCATTGTCGGCGTGGGATCATCTTGAAAGAACCGTACTTTGCTTTCTTGACGTGTTGGAACGTCAAAAAACGGTATGTACGTTTCATCACCTGTTACAATTTTAGAAATGATGCGGTGGCCACATCATTCAGCATATTAAGAGTTTCTTTACAGATTCTGACACGCTCCTCTTTTTGATGCTCAGTTAGATTATTGGGAACCCAACGGCAAACTACTTTTTTCATATGTAATTCTTCATGAATGATTTTGTGTATGGCTGCGGATCCAAAGTTAAGTTCCTTCTGTATCATTTGATAGGTACAGCGATTATCATCCATTAACATTTTTCGCATGGCAGACACATTATCCGAGATTACTGCCGTCGGCGGCCTTCCTGTGTGTTCTTCACCCTGAAGAAAATTCTTCTAAATTCTCTAAACCATCTGAATAAAGTAGCACGAGCTGGAGATTCATCACCAAATGCTAATTGCAACCGTTGAACGCATTCTTCTTGATTTAATCCTGCTTTGAAATCGTAGAAAATCATAGCGCGAAAATGTTCTCGCGTCAACTCCATTTTCGCTTCTGTTTAAAATTTATTCCACGCTAAACAAGTTGAAGTAAGTCAGTAAAAAATCGTCTTCTGTGTTAAAATACTTTGTACTTTAAAATTAAACCGTTATTTTTATTTTGTAAATTCTAGTCTGCGCGTATCTCAAAAATTTCAGAGTAACCCTCGAATTACAATAGACCAATAACACCAGTCATGACTTAGATATGCTGATAAAAGCTGAGGTGCCCAATGACATACAAACCCAACTCTAAGAAGAAAAAGATGATGACTTAGATGGAATCAGCTTTCTTATGCTTTGATATTTAAGCGGAGACTTCCATTGTCATGATTGATATTTAAGTGGAGACAATCACTGTCATGATGAATCATGCCGCAGTGGCCTGGTTGGTTAGGACATCATTCTCACTATCAGAGGGTAGTGAGCTCGAACACCACCCATGATACATTGAAGATCCACCATGTTCGCTAAAAGCGGTTGGGGTACGTTAAAACTGAGCGTAGTCGTAATGTCCTCCAAGTGAGAAATGATACCTCTGAGTACGGCAGGCCAAGTATTGGGGGTCTTTTGTTTGGTCCTTGCTACAAAATCACGAAGACTCAACGCGGATGCACCTATCTAACTGGTAGAGCCCAACTCTGGGATGGGTACAGGGAACAATACTGGTGCAACAACACCAGTATTCACACATATTTATAGAAATCCAAGGCATGCTTTTTTTCTAAGCAATCAGCACCTTGAATTTTTATTCATATTTTTTTTTGATGCTCAAAAAAATTCAAATGTTTTGGATTACAAAATTATCTTTATTAAATTTCATTGTCATTATTTCTTATGTTAGAAATACCACTGCAAAATTAATTTCGTTATTTTGTACTTAATTTGTCAAGTATTATTTTGTATTTTAAACACTTCAATTTTATTTAAATATTGCTCAATGCGTGTTTAAAAATATTCCTAATATATACAAAGTGTTAAAAGTTTCAATAGTTAATATATTTTTTTATCCTACCACCGACCTTGGTTTTTCAACCATCAGTCTCTGTCGGGCAGCCCAATACAATCTTGAGGTGAATGAAAAGTCATCTTCCGCAGAATTTCTAACTGCGACCTCCAAAAGTCCAGGGCAAGTGTAAAGGTGGTCACCAGTCATGTCCTCTAGTCCACAAAAAGGACAGATCGGAGAATCCTTAAAACCCAAACGGTGAAGGTGTTTTTGCAGATAATCATGTCCGGTTTTAAGGCGAAAATTAGCCACTCCCACAGCTCTGTGGAGGTTGCACGGAATAGGCTTTGTTAGTAAGGAAGCCCATGCTTTCCCCTTTGTGCACATCTTGTAAACATTTCTATGATAGGAGGCTATATTTGACTTAATAAGCCTTTTAACAGTATGGTACTCCAAGGCTGGAGAAGGCTGTTGTAGATCTGAGCCAGCCTTTGCCAATTTGTCAGCTGCGTCATTTCCCGCGATACCACAGTGGCTGGGTATCCATTGCAGCACAATTTGACGTCCCTCTTCTAATAGAGAACTAATTGCCATTTGACAGAGATAAACAGACCTAATACTGTTAGGAGCAATTGAAGAGAGAGACCTGATGGTGGCCTGAGAGTCTATAAAAATACTATGTTGTTCTCATTACTCTTTCTGATCTCCTCAAGTGCTAATTGCACAGCGGCCATTTCTCCATTGTAGCTGTTATAGTATTTCCCAACAGCCTGGCAAAGCCTGAAACTCTTAGAGTATACTCCTGCACCAGCATTTCTAATGGCATCCACAGCTGAACCATCTGTATAGACATGGAACCAAACAGATGATGGATAATGCTCATCAATAGTAGCTAGGGTAGCCATCTTTAGCTCAGAATCAGTGGAGACCTTCTTACTAACAGGTAGTATCAGGTCTAGACAGCAATCAGCTCTATAAATATGGTTTTGAAAGATAGGGGGTCTAAACAAAGGCACTCTATCTGCATCTGGGATCTTATACCTATCTGACAATTCCCTGATCAAAGTCAAAAAGGTTCTCTGTGTTTTCAATCTTGGGAAAGCAGGAATATAATTTTTCCAGAAACTATCATCCCTTAGACGCCTTTCGAAGAGTTTCAGGGCAGCTTCTTGTCTTCGATCTGCCAAAGGTTCCAACCCAGTCTGAATTTGCATTGCCTCAATAGGTGTAGATGAAGCCCCACCGGAGAACATTATTCTGAACAGTCTCCAATTTTTTCTGGATAGTATCCGATGCAGTAATCAGGAGCTCAGCTCCATATTCAATTGCAGGTCTGATGTAGGACTTATAGGTGGTGCAGAGTAAATCTTGTGAAGCTCCCCATTTTGCTCCTGCAAGTCTTTTTAAAAGTTTACTTCTGGATTTTCCGATGTCTATAACTTCAACAGCTTGGCTATTCCAACTTAACCTTGTATCCAAAGTGATGCCCAGATATTTGGCATTAGCTGTTTTACACAGACGATGGGGACCATAATATAAACTAATATCATAGGGTTTTGTACTTAAAGTAAACAGCTGGTAAAAGGTTTGATCAGTGTTTACTATCATTTGATTCTCATTAGACCAATGATCAATAGTTAATATAAAATGGATAATTTTTTAGTGTGTTATATGTCAAGTTTTAATATAATGAAAAATGAAATTTAAGTATGTATTATTAATATTAGAGTTTGTTTTTAATTCATGAAAAAGATAGCTAAATGTATAGTTGGACAACATAAACTAAATAGTCAAAAAAAATACTGACTACATTTACTATATAAATCAAAATTTAATGACTAAACACTAACAAATAAGTGTTCAATTAGTAATTTTACATTTAATCGAATGAAAATCCCAGTCTTTACTACTGGCTGTCAGCTAGTCGAACAGGTAGCTTTGGCTATTGTTTCATCAGTTCATCGGTTCGAATTCCATCTTGGGAATGAAAGTTTATAGATTTAGAATCCATTTTAAACTGTAGGTCCCAGTCTAATTAGCTCTCATCTACAAAAAAGACTGTTGAACGACAAACTAAACCACTTCTTTACTACTGAAAAAATTACTTTGATTTGTAAAAATGTAAAGAACAATGTTAGAAATTTAATCGTAAGAAAAGATGTTCTGAAAAAATTAGGTGCTGAGAGTAACTAAAGTTAATCTATTTTTATAAACGCTTTATTTTAATTTAATTAAAATAAAATAAATGGTCATTATGGGGAAAAAGACCAGAAAACTTGTAATCAATTCTTAAAAATCAAGTCAATAATATCTTATTGAAATATAATTTAAAGACATAAATACTTTTGAATAATGGAATAACCTGGAGAGAAAGAGATGAGAGATGGAGAACCAATTAAAATTTCTTTTTAGTCAAAATAAATAATTCTAACGGCGCGTACCGATAAGTATTTTCTTATTTTGTATTTATATGAATAAATAAATAAAATTGGGAAATAAACTTAAAATCAAAAAATCTGTGCGGAAAATGGTAATTAAATAGAAGAATAATCTATAATTTATATTATTAAACTATTACCACTACATTACCTTTTTATTATTCCTGTTATCTCAATTTTGTTATAGCAATGTTAGTAGCATAATAAATATATAAAAATTAAATACATAATTAGTTTTAGATTTTAATTTTATCAATTGAATTCTGTCAACATAATGATTTCTTTCCTCATAGGGCAGTATGCAATGGTTATTGGAGAATTAATTTCTACTCAACCGACTATTAAAGTTCGAGCTGTGAAATTAACAAAACTCATTGAACCAAATGCAGAAACTTTATGGATTTTAGAAGTTATTGATATATGGAAATTTATGGATCTTTGATATTATAACTTTATATGTCATAATTTTCGGTTATATTTTTGTGAAACTTATTTTTGTAACTTATTATCAGTATAAATCATGTTATTTAAAATTTTAAAAGTTCCTTGTCCTTTATTGAGGTTACAGGAAAACTTTATTATCTTTTCTTCCTGGCAGTATAATAAATTTCACAGTCATGAAATTAAGATTGGAAATGTTACCAAATCTGTAGTTTTTCCTAAAAATCCTCATTTGGTACCGACACTTTACCTTCAAAAGGATAAATCCTCAAGTCTGTTGCAACATTTACAATGGATAATGAAGAAAGATAGTTTGGGGCAAGATATGTTTTTGATTGGATTACCTGGGCCTTTGAGATCTCGTATAATACTTCAGTATTTAGAACTAATGCAACGTGAAGTAGAATATGTTGCCTTGTCTCGGGATACTACTGAGAATGATTTGAAACAACGAAGAGAAATTTATAATGGTACAGCACATTATGTCGATCAAAGTGCAGTAAAAGCTGCCATCGAAGGCAGAGTCTTAGTACTAGATGGTATTGAAAAAGTAGAACGAAATGTTTTACCCGTTCTTAATAATTTGTTAGAAAATCGGGAGATGCAACTTGAAGATGGGCGGTTCCTTATTGCACCAGAGCGATATGATGAACTTCTTTTGGAACATTCTGAATCTGAATTAAAGAAATGGAAATTAGTTCGAGTTTCAGAAGATTTCAGAGTAGTTGCTTTAGGTTTACCCGTTCCACAGTTTAAAGGAAATCCCCTTGATCCTCCGTTTCGATCTAGATTTCAAGCGCGCCATGTGCAACAGAGTTTTGAGGAACAGTATTCAGATTTGTGTATTTCATTTCCTACTGTCTCAAACGATTCAATTAAAAAAATTTTATCTGCTAGTTTTACTTTATTATCTGATGAATCTATTAATTTAGGTTTACCAAAATTTCCAGTTGATAATTTGTCTCTTGCAGTAAACATTTTCCAAAACCTTCCTGAACTTCCTATCGAATATCCTTTCAATTGGATATACCCTTATAATTTATTTTTATCGAAAACTGCTAAAGATTCTGTTGTTGAAATATTAAAGCAATTTTCTATGCTATCCAAAAATACCAGAGTAACTTGTAATGTATCTGAGCTTGATTATGTTACAGATAACAGTTTTACTCATAATTTAGAATTTAAAATAAATAATAATAGAAGTAAAGCCCTAGCATTGGGTCATAAAAATTTTAAAGAAAATGATCCAACGAAATTTGTACCAAATCCATACCATGAAAGTATTCTTGCAAATATGTGCCTTACTCATTTAGCTCATGACTTTTGCCTCGTTGGTAATAGGGGAAGTGGAAAAGCAACATTAGTTCGAAAATTCGCCTCATTATTTAATTATCCAGTTGAAATGATGATGTTATACAGTGATATGACTGCTAGAGATTTGTTACAACAGAGAATCACTGATGAGAAAGGTAATACTTTGTGGCGACCATCGCAAATTATTCGAGCTGCTAAAGAAGGAAAACTTTTAATTTTGGATGGGTTACATAGAATTCACCCTAGTACATTGACTGTATTGCAAAATCTTATTCATAATCGAGAAATTCAGTTATATGATGGGACTAGATTATTAAGGCATGACCGTTTTGATTCCTTGAAAAGCAAATTAAACTTGTCGGATAAACAACTGGAAGAGAAAAATATAATGCGTATACATCCTGCATTTCGTATTATTGCATTAGCAGAACCACCTAAAATCCAAGGCACAAAGGATAATTGGCTCAATCCACAAGTCATGTCATTATTTTTTTTCCATGAAATACGCCCTTTATCTTTAAAAGAAGAGAAAAATGTGATTCAAAATATGGTAAACTGTTCAAATGATAAATTTGATTTAATACTAGAATTTACTCACAAATTACGAAGTTCTAAAGATGATGCTCTTAAAAATGTCAGTGCTTCATTTTCAACAAGACAACTTATTAGAATGGCTCGCAGGCTTTCTTTTTACCCGCATGAAAGTATTTACAACTTAATTAGACAATCTTGTTTAATTGAATTTTTGCCTAAGTTAACCAAACAAAGTGTGGAGAGTGTTCTTCTAAGTTGTTCAATTGAGAAACCAGAAACAGTTGGGAAAGAAAAGAAAATTCTAGTAACCAATGGAGAATTAATGATTGGAGACACGATTGCACCTATCTACAATGCTGGTTTAGATAAACTTAAAGTTCCAAATATTATTTTCTATGATACACCTGAACATCTTAGAATAATGGAAGCTATGCTGCAAGATTTCATGCTAGGAGAACATTTACTGTTAGTTGGCAATCAAGGTGTAGGCAAAAATAAAATCACAGATCGTTTTTTGCAGTTATTAAATAGACCTAGAGAATATATTCAACTTCATCGTGATACAACTGTTCAGTCTCTAACTCAACAACCGACTGTTAGAGATGGCAAAATTATTTATGAGGATTCACCTTTATTAAAAGCTGTCCAATATGGTAGAGTTTTAGTTGTCGATGAAGCTGATAAAGCACCTACTCATGTTACTAGCATATTAAAAGCTCTAGTTGTATCTGGAGAAATGGTTCTTTCAGATGGACGATTTATCATTCATCATTCTGATTCTAGAACAAATAAAGATAAAAAAGTAGTTGTAATGCATCCAGATTTTAGAATGATAGTTTTAGCTAATAGACCAGGATTTCCATTTTTAGGAAATGATTTTTTCTCAACTTTAGGTGATATTTTCAGCTGCCATGCGGTAGAGAATCCCAGCCTGGAATCAGAGATAAATATGTTGCATAAATATGGTCCTAATGTGCCAGAACACTTTCTAAGAAAGTTAGCAAATTTATTTGGCGAGCTTCGTACCATGTCTGATGCCGGTTTAATATCTTATCCATATTCAACTCGAGAAGTTGTTAATATTATTAAACACTTAAATAAATTCCCAGAAGATGGGATACCATTTGTTTTGAAAAATGTTTTTGATTTTGATTCTTTTAACAATGATTTTAAAGATACTATTTCTGACATATTCATGAGGCATGGAATACCCTCTGACAAACAGAATGTAAATATTAGAATTGCTAAAAAATATAAACTTCCAAATTTAGTTGATAAAACAAAATGGGATTTTATTAATCCATTTAATATTTGGGAAGCAAAAATTAGTAAGCTTCAATTTTCAAGTGAAGAATATCTGCCAGTTGAAGAAATTAACGTTGATGTTATTGACTTAAGAGCTGCAGTTTTTTCAGAACAACAAAGTTTTCATCAACTTCCTATTAATCATAATGATGCGCCGTTAGATGTATCTGCAACTAAAAAAAAAGAAGTTGATATTATTTATGTAGCTACAGCAAATCCTGTTTCACTTTATAAAATAAGTTCTAATGAAAAGTTAGCTAAAAAAGTCAATCTTTCTAAGTATTTTCCTTCTGTGAGAAGTGGTTATAAACCCCAAATATCTATTTCTACACTAAATTCTGAAGAGAATGATTTAGTATTATTTCACGAAAAATTTACGAATCAAACATTTTTAATTTGTGCTTCTGAAGGTTCATTCAGCAGAGTACATATTTCTTCTACGTTTGATGAAGCTATTTCTAAAATTAGCAATATAGTTCGCTCTCAAATCTTAGACTCAAAATTTGAATTTTGTTCATTTTCAGACAGAGAAAAATTTCTTTTTTATAATAAACAAGGCACCAAAATTGTATTATTAGATTTAAAAGGAAACTCTACCTATCAATTAAATACTCCCGAAAATATCCACAATATATATGTAATGGATAATAAAAGTTTACTTATGATTGGTAAAGAAAAAAATTTTTTTATTGATTTGACAGATATGCAGAAATGGAAAGCAAGAACATTGAATGCTGATATTACTGATAATATTTGCATTAAAACTCTTAAGTGGGAAAACTTGAATGACTCTAATAAAAATGGTATAAAAGGAGTGACTGCTTTAATGTCGATTCCAGAGGATTATGCATGCCTTGTAACTGGTTCTTTCAATTTTGATGACAAATTGAAAATAAACAGCTTTCCCCGAGATTATACCACACCTATTCAAGATGGCAAGACTTGTATTTTAGCTGCAAATTCCCAAATAGTTAGATTTCTTCATGGTTTGCCGAAAATTCACAATGATAACAAAGGTCATAATGCTTCTGGATTTTTGGAAGTAGTAGATTTAAAAGACTTTACCTATAGCTATATAGAAATACCTTTACCTTATAATGTAACTTCTTTTGCTAACTGGTTAGCAGATACATCAAAACCATCTTTACTTATGTGTTCACTAGATGAAAAAAATCTAATTACTGTAGATATAAAAGGATGCATAAGAAAGTGGGAATTAAATATGAATTCACTAACTAGTTCATTTGAAAGCTGGAAAAGAATGGTGGGATTGAATGAAGATCAACAGCTTACTATTGAAAGAGTTGACAATAAGGAAGTATCACAACCTAAACATGGTAAAATTGATCCAACAAATTCTCCCCATGTAGGTGGAAACACTTGGGCTGGAGGTACTGGAGGAAGGGATACAGCTGGTCTTGGTGGTCGAGGTGGACCTTATCGTCTCGATGCTGGCCATAATGTTTTTCAGATACCTGATCAACAAAAAGATATGGTCCCACCAGAAGTGAAGAAAGCTGCTAGAGAGATGGGAAGAAAAGCTTATAATAAAAAGTTGGAAGAAATCAAGATGAGTGAATATGATGCGGAATTATATGAAAACTTTTTAAGTACAGTCGAAAAGCAAGTCAAATCATTGCGAGTAATACTAGACAGTCTTCAAGCAAAAAGCAAAGAGAGGCAGTGGCTGAAGCATCAAACTACTGGTGAACTTGATGACACTAAACTAATAGAGGGAATTACAGGAGAAAAATCAATCTATAAAAAAAGAGGCCTGCAAGAACCAGAAATGGGAACTCCTCAGGAGAAACCAAAGTTGCTAAAGTTGGTTGTAGATGTAAGTGGTAGCATGTATCGTTTTAATGGGCATGATAATAGATTGCAGCGAGAGTTGGAAAGTGTGGTTTTACTCATGGAAGCGTTTGAAAATTATGAAGAAAAATTCCAGTATGAAATTATTGGACATTCTGGAGAAGAGTTTTGCTTAGAGTTTTCTAAATTTGACATACCCCCAAAAAACAGAAAAGAAAGACTGCATATTTTGAGAAATATGATAGCTCATTCTCAGTTTTGTGCCAGTGGAGATAATACTTTAGAAGCTACTGAGCATGCTATAAACACTATAACTAAAACAGAAGCAGATGAATATTTTGTTATTGTCATGAGTGATGCCAATTTTGATCGATATGGAATATCACCTGATTCATTTGGAAATTTACTAGTATCAGATCCTAAAGTAAATGCATTTGCTATATTTATAGGTTCTCTCGGTAACCAAGCAACTATGCTTCAAAAGCAATTACCAGCTGGGCGAGGATTAGTATGCTTTGATTCGTCTCATCTAACTCAAATATTACAAAAAATATTCACTTCAGCATTGCTTAGAGATTAATTTATGCTGTTATGTTAGATAAAAACAATCATCATACAATTGTAAAATGCTATCTGTTTAATTAAATTATCCAATTTGTTTCCGATTTTAATACGTTTTAAATCCATGTTATTTTTTCATGTAAAAATTCTTATTGTAGAAATATTTTTGTTAATAAAAACATCAATTGTTCAATTAATTTAATATTTTTAATTTTACATGCATAAATTTCAAGTTTTCATAAATAAACTCTGTCCACAAAAATATTTAAAGGACATAAAAATGCATTTTTTGTGTTCCATGTTTTAGTTCAAACATTTTTATTCATAAAATTTGTATTATTTTCAACATCATAATGAAAACATTCTTTCAAAATGGAATATATTACATTAGAAATATTTTATTTTCAAATCATCTCTAAAATTCATGAATTTCTTACTTATATCTCTTTTAGTATAAGTTAGTTGTGTATTGTAATTTAGAAAAAATCTAGAAAGATGTATTGTTTGCTCAAAATGATTATTTCTAAATCCCATTAAATTTATCTTTAGCATAACAGGCAAGTTTTTTGATACTCATAAAATGATAGTTTATATGCTATAAGTATTTTACTATTCATTTTAAATCTATGAAAATTCTATAAGGTAATTAGTTAATATAAATGTGTGCTCGCATCTAATTTGAAAACTATTTCTGACCATGAATAATCTTTTGGTATTTCTACGATTTCCCATTCTAAAGTACTCTGCTCTGCGTGATTTTTGTTCAACAATAAGTGAATTCGGTACCCATTTCTAACATGGCTGTTATTGTGGTTCAGAATTATTAAAACTATGGATGTTGTATTAATTGTCTATTGAATGTAGACATAGAAATGAATTTACCTGTACTTAAAATATATATTGAGTTAGTTGAATGATCAGGTAAATAATTCATAACCTGTGCATGCAAAATCTTACCCAAATCTATTTTTTTATTTAGAAAAATATATTAATGAATTTATCATTTTCAATGAAACACCTGATAGTCAGACAACCATTGCCAGACAATTTAATTCATTAGTGTGCATAAATAAAAACTTGAACACCAAAAAAAAAGCTATTGCATTTGTAATAATGTTATTTGTCGATGTCAGTTTGTGATTAATGAAATTCTTTTTAAAGCATTACTGAAACATAATTTAAGTATTTAATCTATTTCAAAAAAATTTTAGAGAAATTCTATTTAATTATATCACAAATATATAAGTATACTGCTATAAATAATCAAGTAATTTTCAAATGTGTTCTTCTTCTTCTTCTTAGAGTTGGGTTCGTATGTCATTTGGCACATCTGCTTTTATCAGCATTTTGTACCATTAACTCCTAACCCAATGTTTCCTAGTTCCAGTTGCTCGAGTCACCCACTTTATTAATAAAGTCCGATAACCCTTTAATGGAGTCTAGGTGTAACTCTCTAGTATGAATGATGCCTAAAGAAGTTAATCTAGAAAGGGCAAGAGACTCGCATTCGTAAATGATATGCTCTGCCGTTTCCTCTTGTGTATAACATTTCCAGCAAATAGGGTCTTGCTGAAACAGTCCCATCTGGTCAGAAAGTCAGTCATGCTAGCGATAGCTTCCTGACTTTCACCAGAAGAAGATGGTTTAGAGGTCATTTCTACCTCAAGTGAAGGATTCATTGCTGCCTCTTTACTAGATTGCCTCTGAGTTCCCTTGTCTTTTTCAGCAAGGTCTACTTCAGAGGCTTCAAATGCAGAAAGGTTTGTTATTTCTTGTCTTTTCAGCCACAAGATAACAATTAATAAGCTCAGGTAATATAAGTCCACCCAGCATTGCCTGAATTACTGGGCAAGGCAAATTACTCTAGAAGTTCACCAGGCAACTAGAGGCTCCGTTAAGACACCATTACCGCGGTGCCAAATAACCCTAGGCACGAGTCGCATAACACCAGGGTTTATGGGAGCTGGTTCACGGCCTCTGATTCTATATTCAAGGCTATCCTGTCATTCTTACAGGACATTCGGCTATCCACCACCTGCCGACGCGCCTGGTGGCTGCTCAAGCCCCAGGAAGGTACGCGTACCCCCTGGTTCCAGGTTCAAATGTGTTAATGCTAAATGCAAAATGTTTCAAGTGAGTGATTAAAAAGTATGAAATTTATTTTGAGAAAAAATTAAAATTTATTATTTTGGAAATAAAAGATGGCAAAATATAGTGCTATTGATTATCACTAATATCAGAGTGTGTGTAAAAGAGGTTCTAAAAGTTTCAACATTATTTACACAAAAAGCATAACATACAAACTTAAAAATAATAAAAAGGAAGATTATTTATATAAATAAAGTTCATTTATAGTGAAGAAATGATAAAGTTGAAGAGTAACTGATATATATATATATAAAAGGTATCCAATATACTCTATGAAGAGCTATGTAATTCTAATCTGAATGAAGAGAGGAAAAGGCTTTGTTTATGAATCTGACTACTTGAGAGGTAGTAATGACTTGGTGTGTAGGATTGAGAAATATTTTATTTAAATCACTCAGTAGTTGAAACATTCTTCAGAACAATGGCAGCTCATCTCCTATTTGAAATCTATATATCTCTTATTTCTATTGAAGTTCACAACATAGAAATTTTTATCATGAAAATATGATTATCAACAATAATAAATCACAAGCAGAATTAAAGTAATATAAATAAAATGTATAGAAAATCATTTTGTTACTAAATTACAGAATTTGTTATTTTCTTATATGTAGGTTCTCTACTGATTATTTTGTCTTTTAATTTTTAATACAAAAGCACGGTATCAGACAAGGAGTCTGCACATTTTCAAAATAAATGGAATATCATTTGCTTAAAATAATTTTTCAATAAAGTTGTAATTTTAATATTTTTAACCAACTGATTATAATTAATTTTTATATATTTCATTAATTTAAATATTTTTAATCTGATTTAATTTTGATTATGCAAAGATGTTTTATTTTAAATGAAAAAATTATTAATAGTTTATGTGACCCAACATTCAAAATATGTACATTTTGTACTTTAAACAGAAATTAATTTAAAGTACAAAATGTACATATTTTGACTTTTGATATATATTTAATTATATATTATTATATATTTACATATCGACTTTTGAATGGTTGGTCCTGGTGGAATTAGCCCTTTGTTTGCAACTTTATTTTAAACTTTTGTAATTAAATATATTTATATGAAAAAAATTAATATACAAGGAATAAAAAACAAAGGAAGAAAAATTTTCAAGCTCGTAATGCATGTTTTTATTGTGCTTAATGATTTGTTTCACTTTTTTAAAACCGCATTATTAGCAAGATCAGCACTTTTATCTTCTGTTCACCAGTTTTGGACTACGATTAGTACCTCAGATATGCATATTTGTAGTGGTTTAGAACCCACTTGAAATTCTAAATCTCCTCTGAATTTAATTTCATGTGAAAAAATGATCATAGATTAACAAACTGATATTATTCTACAAGATACTTTAGACTAAATTATTATTCACCTGAATGTATGCAAGAAATGTCAAAGGAGACATCCCGCAAATATCGATATATAAGCCTTTTATTGTTTAGTAGCAAGGATCTTTTTAAACAAACTTGAATTTTTCTCAGTCGCTATTGTTTGTTGGTGGACATTTGAAAACTGTTTATTTCAGTTTTATATGCAACATTATGAGAGACCATATATGGACAGCATAGTATTTTGCAAATAATTAATAAAAAAAATTTAAAATGTATATTTCAGAAACGTTTGAAAGTCTAATTGAATGTTAAGATATTTAAAAAAAAATCTGGAAAATTTCAAATTTAACTAAAATATTAAATTTTAATTTAAAATGTTAAACTTTTGTAATAAACTGTAAATATTTACTCCTAATTGCTACAGTTTTAAAAGATAAAAGTAATTGATTTCAGAAAAAGCACATATTTAAAAACTATTGAGAATATTTGAAAAAGCTCTTTGTAAAACATTTTAAGCATCATAAATTATAAGTAAAGAATAGACAAAACCATTTTTAAGAAAATAATTTTTTCAATTTAATGAAACATTAGATATTTTAAATTTTGGCAATCGTAAAATAAATTTGACAATATTACAATTCTGAGTAGTACATAAAAAATAATAAAACAAATACAAATTAATGAGTACATTACAAATGAAATATTATTTCAGATCTTTAGAATCAAAATTAAAGCAAAGTTACATATATTTGTAGTGACACACAAAGAATGGTGAACTTTAATTATGTATTTGTAATTGCAATTTATAGTGCATAATTTTTTTAATAAAAAGCTTAAATTCACTTTCGAAATTTTTATGAAATGTAATATATTTTCAAAATCTAATTTATTTTTAAATAATTCAAACAATAAATTAGATTTCATAACAAGTTATCTATAGGAATGATACATTCACAACTATGATTTAATATTCAAAATACTTACTAATATTTTTTAACAAGTTGTTAAAAATTTAATTAAAGTAACCTTACATTTAACAAGCTGTATGATTAAGTTTTTAAAATATGTGGGACTTTATCAAACTTACTTCTATTAAAAAGAAACCTGTCAAACTATATAATTTCAAATTTTTTTAGTGTAAAGCAATGAACTGCTATAAAGATTACACATATTGATTGGAATTTAAGAGAAAACACAGCACAAGGAATACCAATATCAAAACTAATATCAAATAAAAAAATTATAATTCAAGCAATACTTTGAATTACATTTTCATCTTACTGCAAATTTAGATATTGGGGAAAAAAAAATGAAAACAAAATATGGGATTAGCAAAAATTAAACTTTGAAAAAGGACTTCAAAAATCACATTATAATTTCACTAGTCTCATATCTTTTAATGTAGGATAAAAATTCTTTAACAAATGCTCCTTATAATCTCAAAAGAATGGAAAGATTTAATTTTAATGTAGTGTTTTTTAATATTTAATTGTATACACAACTTATAAAACAGCATTTTAATGCGAAAATTTGGCAATATCTATACAAAACTGATATGGAAAAGTATGTTTCTCTTAAAAATGTGACAGTATAGTGAAATTTTTAATGATGACTCTTAATTAATAATAATAAGTTGGATAACATACAACATTTTTGTCCAAAAATCATAACTTTCATATGCAATAAGGTAAGCTTCCAATTTGAATTTTTAATTTTTGTATTTCTTGCTTTTTTGCATTAGTCAAATATGAAATATTATTAATTATATATTGCACATATTGTGATATACATGAGAAAGTTACAAATATATTCAGATTTCTATAAATATAATTTAATCATATACAAGTATGTAGAAAATTGAAAATAAGTTTAAAAATCAAAAACTAATCATTTGAAGAAGGGGATCGATATTACCAGCAAATCCAAAATGAAATTCTAAAATATTTCAAAAATATTTATAGCACCAATAAATACCGCTTTTATGAAGTAAAAGAAATATTGAAAAAATAAATATAACCAGTTAATTTATTTTCATTACTTAAACTGGTTTAATTTTTAAAATTTATAATTTATTTTAAAAAATGGAATATAGCAAAAAGCGATTGTAAAGATCTAGTTTCGCAATCTTTCTCAAAATATAACATTTTTATAATTAATTTTTAAATTTAAAAATAAAATTTTAATTTTAATTATGTGGATTATAACACTTAGAAAGAAAATCGATAAGACACTAGGTAAATATTTTAATATTTAAGTTACATATTTAAAAAAACAAAGTAATCCTGAAAACTAAACTACATTACTGAATAGACTGAGAAATTACAAAATGGGGTTTTTATTAAATATTTTTGTGTGACATAAATTCAAAAATTACGAGAATCTAAATCATTTAACTGATGTGCATTTAAAATTTCCGAACTATAAAGCTTTAATATTTCCAAGCAAAAATATTTAAATTTTGATTCACACAATAATTTTATGCATTCAAATATTTAATAAAAGATTAAATTGAATTTATTTCTAGGAAAATTCTATTTCTTAAATTCTTTTAAAATTTTGATTCCAATTGAAAAAGTGAAAAAATAATGAGATTTAATTATTTTTTAAAACATAAATTTATTCAAAAGAAGATATCCTAATTTTTATAATATATATAAAAAAATCTTATTTAAATTTTTTGTTTAACCTCTTTGAAAATACGTTGCTTATATCAAGCCAAATTTCTATTATAAGATGTTTGTTGAAATATTTTACCTTTTTTTTTTATCAGCAGTTGTATTTAGAGATTTTTCTTAATTTTGTCACTTTTCATTCAAATAAAACATTTGAAAATTGCTATATTAAGGGTAAACTATCAGAGGCACTTTTAACTACTATCTCATAGTTATAACTGTTAATTAATTTTTTGATTTTCAAAATCTTTTGTTTAGGTAATTAAATTTATTTAAAAATATTTGTCACTTTAATTTATATACATATTTTAATTTAATAATACATAAAAATATTAGATTTAAATAAATTAAAATTAATTGCAAAGTTAATTTTTAATAATTAAAATTTTTTCGATACTATTTTTTCAATGATTAGTTCTTTTTTAAAATTTTCTCTGAAAAACATTTAAATAGTATTTTATAAATTAATAAACGAGATCAAAATATTTTATAAAAATCAGTTAGTAAAATAAATTTGAGATAGCTAATTCAACTGGAAGTATTATTTATGTAACTTAATGTTATCTCAAAATAAAATATATAAAATAATTAAGTAAAAAACTGTCAATGAATTAAAATCAATAAAGTAAATAGTATAAAGCCTCCAACTTGTTAAAAAAAGGAATGCATATTTTTTAAGAGTATATAATTTGTAAACAGACAAAACTGATTCATGTACAGCATAAAACCTGAGAAGTTATACATCATTAACTATTCAAAGACTCTGATTCATGATTTAATTTAAGCTACAGACCTGCAAAGAATTTGTTTTAAGTGTTATAAAAAGAAATGCTTTAATCTTAATAGAATACAAACATGTTCAACAAAAACACATATACTAATAGTCATTAAATATTTCTTAAAATTCTGTTTTACTGTTATATAATCACATTATAAAATTTCAAAGAACAATACAATTTCATAACAATGTAATAAAAATTGGAATGGATTTTAAAATATGCAAAAAGTTGATTTCAAACATCCCAGATGATACTTTCGAGATTCTGCACTATATCTGAATATTTTACTATTTAAAATAGATACAACAATCTTCTCTTTTTTACAATAAAAAATTACTAACCACATTTGAGCACAGTTTACGAAATTCACTTATGTAAATAAGAACATATGTAATAAGTTATAAATAACTATTAAAAGTAAAAACATTTATATAAAATGTTAAAACTTTTCTTATAACATACAAGTATATGTACATATATATTGATTAATCTTCAAGTCTCTAAGAAATTAAACAATCTGATGATTGATTTTCTCTCTTTTGAGAATCTATACTATCTTCTGATTCTTCAGAGGAAAATTCATTTTCTTGGTCTGGGTTAGTGCCTTGCAAAACTAGTGTACCTTCAATACCAGGTATATCACTGCTAGTAGAAAGTCTATGATGACTTTCTTCAGTGTCATAAATGATATCGTTAGAATAATCTTCAGAAGATCGCTGTATTTCTAACTTCAGCATAGAAGAAGAAGGTGAGCATATTTTGCTCAATGCTTTGGCTTGATTGTGCACCATTAACATAAATGTTTTATAACCAAGACTGTAAAATGAAAATAAATATTTTCAAAATATAAAAATACTATTCTTTTTGTATAATTTTAAATTGCACAGTAATTTAAAATCTGATGCAGTAAAAAAATACATAAGAAATTTCTATCGTATATTTATACTGTTGGATGTATTATTATTTTTCACAGTAGAACATTTCAATATTTTAAGTTTAGATAAAGATATGTAAATAGTGAATTATTGTAAATTAAATAAGACAATTTTCATAGTTAAGTTTATTTCATTGTGCTTGAAAACATAAGCAATAGAAAAATAACTTTTTTATATGATTAAATCATTTGATATTTTCAATAGAAAGGACTCTTTTAAAATTTAAATTCAATTTTAATCACATATTTGAGTATTGCTTATAAAACAATAAATTCTTTTAAATTACTGACATATTTAGTATAACAAAATTTTCTTTAAGCTGTTTATGCTGTTCTGTCTGAATTCCAAAACTAGAAAAAAATCTTTTTTTAAGTTTTTATTTCTATGAAAATTTTAATTTTTCTGTAAAGGTCTCAGTAATTTTTCATTCCCTTATTTTTGATGGTAACCACAAATAGCAAACATTTTTCAGTGACAAATGATCATTATCAATTTGAGTGACTCATTTTTCGCTCAAAGTAAGAAGGAAGCTAATTACTTGCTTCTACAAATAGAACAAATTGCTAGCTCCAGGAATTTGAAACATAGCATAGTGGAATAGAAATTACACATTAATTTTTTTTTAATATTTTTTTGAAAATATATCTGCATTTTTAATAATTAAAATGACTTAAATTTAATAATTTGTATCTTGTATGTTTTATGACATATGGGTTTAACTTTGTGACTGATATCTGAAAATGTTTAAAATTAACAAAATATTTTCCCTTTGCAAGACTACTGAAAAATTAAAAAATTTTATTCGCTATTAATATGTATTATTTTTGATGGAATGCATTGTTGATAATTAACCAAAAATTGCAAGTATGCAATATCTTATTTTCATGGATTTTTCGAAAATTCTATAATAGTGTACAATATAGTGATATAGATTCTTAATACTTATAAAATTTATCTGGACATATTTTCCCCTAATAGACCAGTCATTTCAGTGAGTGCCTCTTTTATCGTAAAATTTGTGCACCCTTACTTCAGCATATTAAAAATTTCATACCTCTCTTTGACTTCTTCACAAAAGTTATGCAAAGTAAGAGACTTGAAAATCGCTAAAAGAAAGCAGTCAACTTGGCAACATGGTAACTAAAAAGAATTTCACACTGAAACAGATTTTCATTGATTTCATTTTAGATCAGGGGGAAAATAATTTTTCTCATAACAGCTTTATTGAATATCATTCACGAATGTCATTTTCAGTTTTCTAGAAATTATAAAAACATTTCCCATTTACTAAGAAATTTTATGACTGCACTCTGTGAGTAATTGTTTTTGACATTCTGAATTTACTGATTTTGAATTGATACTTTAGGATTTTTACATTTCTAAGTTTATAAAAATTTAAACTTGAAAAATAATCAAAGAAATTACATACCATTTTAGCATTTGACAAAGGGCCTTATATTTCAATGATATTTCAATATATATACAAAGGCTTTGAAAATGTAGTTTGAAAACATGCAAAAGTTATAAGCTTTATTAATTAAAGCTGATTTAATTTCATTGCATCAGAATAATGCTGAGATGAATAAAAATTTCAATGAAAGATATATAATAATTAGAATATTCATCATTATGCAGGAGACAAAAAAAAAAAAAAAAAAACAGTGTTTGTGTAAGTGAAGTATAACTTAGTCTCCTATAATTCTGCACAGAAAAATTCAAATTGACATTAAAACAAGTAGTAAGTCACCGACACTTTGATTCAATATTGTTGCTGTGTGTATTTAAATTTTTAACACTTTAATTGAAGATGGGAATATTTTCTTAGGTAATATATTTTAAAATTAGTAACAAGTTTAACAAAAAAAAAAGACACTTTACATTAATAACACAATTAAAATAGAAATACAGCAAGAATGTTATAAAAAATATAAAATAAATCAATTTTAATAAAAATAAAGACAATAAAAAATACAAGACAACATAAAATAAAGACAATAAAAAAATACCATTCTTTTTCAGCCCATTGCTCTATAGATGCCATCCCATCTCGCAAATGTTTTAATAATTCCGGCAACTGATCAGGTTGTTTTGCTAAATTTACTACACGTATGACAGCCATGACATCTCGCAAAACAATAGAAATGAGTAAAGACCAGTCTAAGCATCCAGCTTCAAGGAGTAGTTGCAAAAGGTATCTTTAAGATTAATAATAACATGGTTAATATATAAAAATAAATTTATTTCATAAAATATATTAGCTATCAGCTTCAAACTTTAATGAACATAATTTTATAATTTTAGAAACATTTTTCACAAGTTAAGCATAAAAAGTATGCTATGAAATAAATTTACATGTAGTTTTCCTTTATTTTACATTGCTTTTTTTGTTACTTAAAACAATGACTTGAAGTTTTTAATTATAACAATATAATCATTTACTGAGTCACTGAATAACAACTGCTGTTTTGAAACTTAAGATAAAGCAAGTCAGAAAAATATTTTTAAGTTAAAATTTTCATAAAAATGCTTCCTTCATATCTTAATTAAACAATATTTTAATATATAAAGTTTAAAATATTCAATCATTTGATGGTCTTCTAATATTATATTAACAAAAACTAATTTATGCAGCACAATACAGCAAAAAATATTGATTTGAACTTTAAATTTATTATAAAGAGCCTTTACCTCAACTGAACTTCTGTTTCTAAAGGGCCTTTACTAACCAAATCTTCAGGTACATTTTCCAGTTCTAATGATGAGGGTAAACTTGAAAAATTTTCATCATCAAATGTAGTTAAACTATCATCTGTCCACAAAGAACTGCTTTCTGAGACATCAACTGCCAGCAAATTGTTTTCTATTAAAAATTAAAATATATTTTAGTTCCTAATGATAACATGTTATAGAATATTTTTTGATTATTCACATTGTAATGTCTCAGTCTAATGGTGAGGGTGGGAAGGGTGAGAGTGTCTGATGGTAAGGGTGGGTTCAAAATTTGTAAAATTAATCCGGTACAGAAATTGCATAAAACTTTAAAAAGAATACTAAAAGCCCTTTATTTAGAATATAGTAATGAATTGAGGATTTTATCTTATGCACTTTTTGCACATAGAACTTGCATTCAAGATAGCACTGGATATTCTTTTGTAGAATTAGTCAATGGTCAAAACTTAAGAACTTGCATAATACTATTATATGGTAATAAAACCTGATATGTAAAACCATTGAAGATAGTGTGATTGATTGCATTTTTAACTTCTTATAAACAGAATGAAAAAATGACAAGAATTATCTGTGCAATATAATAAATGCTAAAGAAAAATAAACTTTGATATGACTGCAATACTATGAAAAGAAAATTAAAAGAAAATGATTTTGTCCTAGTTTTTGCATCTCCTAGATCATACAAATTTTCTGTTCAATGGACATCTTGGAAAAGTAGTAAAACAATTATCAGGAACTAACTATGTAATACAATCTCTTGATATGGAAAAATTGCATGTAAATCATGTGAATGTGTTGAAATTTTCAGCATCCCTAAGATGTTAATTTAATTTGTTCATCTAAACTGATATCCCAAGTTTTGAAATTAATTCATCATCTATCATTTTAGAGATGTTTCCAGAAAGCTGCTTTAATGAAAAGTTAATATCAAGCAGAAACAGTTGAGTAGACTTTTCATTCAATTAATCGATATTTTTTAATAAATTCGATGCAAATGAATATTTTAATGATGCAAATGAATTGGGTTGTACAAAACTCAACATTAAGTTAAAATCAGGTAAACCTACTATATCTAAATTATATTGAATGTCCCTGCAAAAGACAGAAATTCTAAAATTAAAAGTGGAAAAAATAATAAATTAAAAGGGGTAATGGAATCTGGTGAATCCAATTACACATTACTTTTAATATTAGTTGAAGCACTCAAAAAGGAACCTCATCAAAGCAGTGATTATTGGAAATTGAATCAGATTGCCAGAAAACATTATTCATAGCCAAATATTAAAAAGGTTGTATCCATTTAGAAAGCGAATTTTGTATCTTTATTCGACTTAACACAAAGTTATTGGCAGACACTTTTGAGTTTAAAGGCTCTGCATTTATGACAACATTTGGTGTTTAAAAACCTGAGAATGTATCATTCACTTTAAAGAACACCTCTTACTAGAATATGAGAAAAAATCTCTACTCCTAGACTATGATTTCAGGTTAAGAAAGCATTAATATAAATTCTAACATATCATATGACAAGAGCTAATTTTAACAAAACTAAAACGAATTACTTTTACAATATTAGCTTTTATACTGGCTTTACAATATTAGCTCTCATTGGTATAAAACAAACAATATATCCTTTATCAATGCAAGGTATCGGCAGAAGAAATATTGATTTGAATTCCATTCAGAAAACAGAAACAAGAAATTACAGAACATACCTGTTTACCAAAACATTTGTGGTTTTATATAAAATTCTTAAACCTAAATTCTAAGTAATAAGATTTTTGTGAAAAATATCATAACAAGAATTAAAATAATTTCAAAAGAACAAAAAAACAACAACAAAATTAGTACCTTTTTGTTTAGGTGCTAAATGAGCTTCGATAGTTTGTCCAGGCAATGTCTGCAATTTAGAATTAAATTTTCCAGAAAGGAAATTATCTTTCATTTTATCAGATTGACTGCTGTTACTACATCCATTTTCTTGTATTTCATTATCATTAGATTCAGGTAGTTTATATGTTGTACTTGATTTACAATTAGTTTCTGTGATAATAGACTTGTAGTCTAAAAATGAATGCATTAAATCTGGAAGAAAAAAAATGCATACTTTGATATTCTTAAAGTATATATTATTTATTTCATCAAAAATGCATCTAATTTCAAATTTATTTAAATTTTCAATAATAGACATTATAATAATGAATGAAATATGCAATTTATAAATTTTACAGTTAGTTCTGTTAAAATTATCTCTAAGGGTGCCTAAATTTATTAAAGGAACATTTTGATCATGTTACTACCAACTTTTGCTTGTGATGCAACTTCACGATTTTAAATTCAAAAATACATTTAAAAAATTAATATCCATTAAAAATATATAGCAATACAGGCAAAACTTAAATTGGGTGCTGTCAACTAGTTGAATATATATACTGCTGATAAATTTATGCCAAATAAAATAAAAAATAAACAGCATAACAAATTTAATAAATTGTACACAAGAAACATTTATAATGAAAAAGATCTGTTTGGATCCCTTTCAACGCAAAGTGCAATAATTGAGATGAAACCACAACATCGATCAAGATCAGTGTAGATTCTAGTAACATTTATCTATTTATAGTTTTCAATAACTTTTAAAATGAAGGTAGACACATTTTAAAAATAAAAAAATATTTGTTTTATTAATAATTAAGTGAAAGAAATGGATTATTTTTGAACTGCGTATTGGATTCATTTTTTCTTTAGCACATGCTTTGTTTTGGATTTTATATTAACACGTTTGTTGGCATTTTTTTTATTTGCCTTCTCTAAAGCTTTTAAATTAAAGTTTGCACTGTAACTCAATAGTTTTTGCTTCCACATTAAATTTGAATGTTTTCAGAGTGAAACAGCTCAGGTAACAACATAATGTGAAATGATGTTAGCCAAGTGCAACAGTAATATCGTTCCCATTGAATTCATTCTTGAACACAATTGGACAATGCTAATTACAGTTGAAACAAGCAAGCCGAGTTGTGGAGCCATATATTATATATTTTATGAAACATTAACAACATTTCTTTCAAAATTTTGTTAGTTTTTCTGATGAAGAATATATTTTATCAAATTATATGCAGGAACATATAATACACACAACGAAATTTGGAATTTTTTTTAACACATAACCAGTGGATTATATGCAGGAAAACATGGTACATAAGTGTTTTTCTAGTTTTTCTTGCTAAATATAAATGCGATATTTGAAAAGAGAGGAAAAAAATTCAATGTACCAATTGGTCAAATTCTGAACAGGAAAATGAAAATACTGTTAGGAATTGAAAAACTGTTATATCAAATTATTATAATCAAATTCTTGCATAACAAAAAAGAGCCCTATCTAATTAAATTTACAAATTTTTAAATTGTAATTTACAAAATAAATTTACATTTAAGTCTTAAAACATACTATTAGGATGGGGCATCACAATACAAATATATGAAAAGGAAAAAGCAAACTTACCAATATTTTTATTTAAATTGGTTGTATAAAGAACAGAGGACAAAGGAAAAGGCCATTGAAAATCTTGATGTAAGGTGAATAAAGCTCTGAGAAAATCATCAACATGAGCTGCTTGATTTCTAAGTTGTGTAAAATAGAAATGAATACAAATATAGTTAAAATGTTTCAGCATGTATTGTTGTAAGATACTAGTAAAACTATAAATTACTTACCTTTCTTTGGTAAAGAATGTTACTAAATGAAAATCTAAATGAGCTGCAAAGTATCCCAAATCTTTTAGTTTTCCTGAATTTAAAAGTTTTCGAGCATGTCCAACTAATAAAGCATCTATGAAAAATTCATCTTGATTTCCTTTATCTTTGTGTTCTGATATTCTCCTAAATAAACCAAACAAATCAAATGCTTTAAAAAAAAGTTTACAATGCCTTAAAATTACACTACAGAAATCCTTTCAAATTAAATTAGTGGTTCTAATAAAACAAATAAGTATGAACAGATTACTTGCATTAAACAGTGATGGGGGAAAAAAACTATTTAAATAAAATTTTAAACTAATGTGATAAGAATCAATAAAATAAGATTGCTTAAAATTGTAACAAAATTCAGTGTTCTAACAAAAATTTTAGAAAAAAATATTACATTTTTTAGTTTTCATTGGAAATAACAATTAAAATTTAAGTGGTAATATACTGAAGCACTAAAAAAATTGATACAATCATACACAAACAAACAATGGAGGAATGCAGTAAAAGAATCAGGATGTTTAATGTGCAAAATACTGCTTATATACAAAAACAAGGGTCTGGCAAAAGCTCTGTTTGATCAGTTATTACTACTACATTGGCAAGCTAACCCGAATTAAATGACTTTAAATGTAGTGTTGCAGTTAGCATCATGATAGATAGAATATATTATTTTTGAAGAAGCAGTGAAATTTGAATTTCTACATATATCCATTTCAAAAATGTATCACAAATATAGATTATACATAATAAAATATGAAATCTCAGAGTGTAATTGTTAAAAGAACTTGAAGGAAAAGATTTAATGATGACTGATAATTCTAAAATGAGATAAACATGCAACTTCTATATAAATTGATGCAGATTTTAATATTATGACACCATGTAAATTTTTCAGCAAACCATCATTGATATGGGTTTTTGAAATAGATATCTCACAATTGTTTCATTGTTGACTGCAATGTTCACCATTAAGCTGGGCCAGCCAATACAGCCACTGGACTGTTGATGACTAAAAACATGGCACCTAGTCTGAAATAAACCTAATTTCCAATTATATGCTGTAGTTGAATGTCAACCAGAGATTTTTTAAATTGGTGAAGATTCTGTGATGGCAAAAGTTATATACAGTTAGTACAAATATGGAAGCCTTGTTAAAAGTCTACTGATAAATTTAATAATACAGATCCGAAGAAGTAGAAGTAAAAGGTTATGTTTGAAATTAAGAACTATTTTACATCAGAAGACTATTTTTTTACAATCCAATGGCAAGTTGCTTAGAAAAAAGTATATTATAAACAAATCACTAAATGGAATTAATGAGAGAACATTATCATGTATTAAGACTTTCTATGTTTTCAATGCAAGATTAAATCAAGAATACAGCAAATAAAATTATTCACGAAAAATTGCATTTGGAAATGCCATTTCATACTCTGTTATATTCCTGATAATTTAAATGAATACCAAAAAAGAGGAGCATATCAAAATCTGTAAAGAAATTTTCAAAGTATGGAAAAATGGCAGTAACCACATTATTTTTTAAGATTGTATCTGTGAGGAAACACACCTACAATTTTTGACACACCAACACTACAAAAAAGTAAAGTAGACTGGTATTATCTTAAAGGATAGATAGCCTAGAATGTTTAAAATTGATGTATCAAGGAAAAAATAAAATGTTTATTTAGAAGTATAGAATTGTAATTAAAACAACCAATATCAATTAATAAAAGACAGTTGTAACTAACAGTTACATTATTAAGTGTTTTCCAGAAATTTTTCAAAAAGTGAATATTAGAAAGCTCAAGCTTCAAAATTACAAAATTTTCATTCAGTAAAATTAATGATTGAGTTTCTTTAACAAAACTACATCAAAGTAATAAAAGATCTACCCTATACACTTAATTTAGATATGCATGAGCATATAAATGCATTTTCTTACAGATTCCAAAAAATGAATGCTTGATAAACTTAAGAAAATTCACCAGCAGAAAAATATTGATGATGGTAGAGATAGCTTTGAACACTAAAATTTCATAAATATGACCTTAAAAACCTAAGTGTAATTAAAAATGTTTTTAAGTGAGCCTTGTATGTAAGCATTTTGTTTCACTTCTGATACCAGTTCATAGCCATTGTGCACTCTAGACTCATACAATTCCATAAGAATGTTACACTCTAAAGGGGAGACTGTTTCAGAGTGATACTAGGATCATTTTTCAAAATTTAGACATTTCCATGGGCCACCTAAATCCTCAGATATGAACATTATTGAACATGAGATGTCTTGTAGTGTGCAGTTCAGAAAAGAGGTTTCTTTCATCTCACATTCTTACGGATTTTTAGGTTGTTAAACAGGATTCATGATGTGAATTGCTTTCAGAATATTCAAGATAATTATAAAATCCATGAAATATTGTGCCATAGCATTTCTGTGTGCTCATTGGACTATATTCGATATTAGGTATGAATACTAATGTTGCTGACTTTCAAGTACATATCATTTTTGAAAATTGCAAAATATAATAAAATATTTATTATGATAAGCATAAATGATGAATACACATTAAGAAAATGATGAGAATTAAAATATTCAGTTATAGGCTTTAGAATCATAGCAACTTAAACACCTAGGCAGAAACTCTTTATATTAAATTTGGCAAATGAAAATAGATAATAATTAAACGAAAGAGATTAAGATTACCAATATATGATATAGAATATGAAACTAGTGGAAATCTAATGATATACAAGGCTATAAGTAAATATTTTTAAGGAGACATTTTTTAAAGAAAATTACAAGAACATAAGATGAAATTGCATAAAAAATACATTCACAGAACACAGCATAATTATTACCAAGCTATTTTTTCCAACAAGTGATTAAAAAACATTTTTATTTTCATTCCATGCAACAGATGCAGTGATATTTAATTATAATCTCAATGATAGTAATTAGATTTGCTGTAATTGTATTCAAAATAAAAGCTTAATTACAATGTCATACTAAAAATAAAAGAACAAAGGTTAAACAAATGAGAAATTCCTATGAATCTTACAAAAATATCAATACATTTTATACTCGTAATATAAATTTTTGATTTCTATTAACTGTATAAAGTAAATGTAGCATTAATAGACTTTATAATCAATTAGATAAAAGAACAAATATAAAAGAAACCATTTTTAAGCAACAAACAAAAATAAAAATCTTACAATGCCATCTAAAAGTTATTAGACATTTGTAACTTTCATTTAATCAGTATAGAACATGCAATTAGATGCCCCACATTGAACTTCTTAAAAACTTTATCCAAAATATATTTTAACAAATTATAGAATAAATCTAAAGATAAATATACTTAAAAAGAATTTTCTTCTTAAAAATCAAAAACTAGATTAATAACTTCAAAAAAGTTCATGTATACTTAAAAAAGCAGAAAATAATTTAACAACTTTTTAACTGATATTCCTTTAGCTATTTATTTTATGAAGCCTGCTTTTCACACTTTTCATTTTAGTGTCATAATTCATAATTTGATATTCAGTACCTTAAACCCAGATTAAAAAATAAAAAAAATAAGGTTTTAGTTAGTTATGGAAATTATAAGTAAATGTTGGAAGTTGTCTTCTATTTGAATATATAACAAATATTATTTTGACAACCAAATTTTTGACTTTTAACTTCAAATTATTTATATTGAAAATAATAATCCATAACAAGTACTGTATTTTCTTGTATATAATCTACCACAGTGCATTATCGGCAAGATCTTTTATTCAAATAAAAGAAAAAAGCGTTATTCGCTGTAATTTTTCTAGCGAATGTTTGAATACTGTTGATAATGTGGTGCTAAATAAAATAAAAAATACACAGTATGATTTAAAATATAATAAATTGTATTGAAAAAATATTTATTATGAAAAGCTCTGTTTGGACCCACTTCAAAAAAAAGTGAGATAAACTGAGATAAAACTTCAATATTGCACAACATCTAAGAAGATTTCAGTATAACTTAGAAATTTTTAGTTTTTAATAACTTTTAAAACAAAATTAGACATATTTTAAAAATTAAAATATATTTGTTTGCTAATAATTAAATGAAAGAAATGGATTATTTTCAAACTGTGCATGCTTTGTTTTTCATTGTACATTAACGTGTTAGTCACCATTTTTTATTTGTCTTCCCTATAGCTTTTAGTTTAAAATTTGTTGAGTAACTTAAACATTTTCACTTCCACATAACGATATACAAATTTGAATGTTTTTATAATGAAACATCTCTGGTTAAGACAGATGATGCCAATTTCAACTGTAATAACGTACCAAGAAACCGAATTTGTTCTTGAATGTAATTGGAAAATTATGATTATAATTAAAATAAGTCAATCAAGTTATGGTGCCATTTGTTATTCATTTTATAAAATAAATTTGAAATGATAAAACCAGACATGAAAATAAAAATTTTAAAATAATTTAGAATGTATTTGTGATGAATTTTCGATCATAAATAAAATACATTTTATAGTGTAAACATGTAAAAATAAAAGGGGGGAGATTAAGTTTCATAAAAAATTACGTGATTTTTAAGAGTTGATTGGATGAGAGCTGATTTGTATTATTTCTAGAGCACGTTTAATAGCAACAGATTCGGCTGTATACACAGAATATGATGCATGGAGTTTATAGCTCTCTGTAAACTGTAATTCCAACAACAATACCACAACCTACATGACTACTTGATTTAGAGTTATCTGTATATACAGAGATGTGGGAGGATTAATGAGAATGAATGTGTGAAAACATCTGTTGCAAAATAAGGGGAGATGTAGCTGATTTATTGTATCCAGTAAAGGGTTTGACTATACTGACAACAGGAATATTCGAAGGAGGAAATCTTAGAGCATCTGTGATTTGAATATGTAAATCGGGGAACTCAGATAAAGACAGGAATGAATTTGTACGCTCATAAAATGGTAATATGTTATATGGCCATGCATTATATAGCCTTCTTAAAAAGGCACAGATAAAGGCTGGACTAGATACCCTTGCAAAAGTTTCACCTAAAAGATTGGCAATATCATATTGAGAAGAAATTGTGTCAGCTTTTGTGCGTAGTATTGGGATAGAGAAGTCACAATATAAACCACTGGAAGCTTTAACTTTCTTCCATAACTTTGCTGGAAGTTGATGATGTGATGGAGGAAATATATCTTATCCGAGATTCTTTTTGATTATTTAGTCGTACTCTACGAGCAAAAGCTTTAGCTTTTTTGAAAGCCATGAGGTTTTCCATGGTAGGGCACCTGCGAAAAATAGTCCACAACATTTTTTTGTTTTTTGTATGACACTTGGCATTCATGGTTCCACCATGGTTTATGATATTTGCGTGGAATTGGGAAGCGCTTGGGAATAGTGTTTTTGGTAGTATCTAGAAGTGTTCGGTTACTTTTTGCACAGTATCATTGATATTATCACTTCTAACCATGCTATCAGTAATCGCAGCTAATTGAGTGTAGAGAGGCCAGTCTGCACGATGATAAGAATAAGAGGAATGGAAGATTATACCAGCTTATACCAGTTTGATTTATAATTAAAGGAAAATGATCACTGTTAAATAAATCCTTATCAACATTAAAATTTAAAGAAGGTAGAATTGATGGAGAGTAAATAGCTAAATCTAATGAATGAAAAGTTCTTGATGGTTGATGGAAATAGGTTATTTCTTTGGAATTTAGAAGGCAGATATTGTTATTAGAAATGAACTGTTCCATCATGTTGCCACGAGGATTCATATTATCACTACCCCATAAGGTGTTATGACCATTCAAGTCACCAAGTAAAATAAACGGTATAGGTAGTTGATCCAGCAAACTGTTTAAATCGCTTTCATGGATGATCGCATGGGGAGGTAAGTAAAGGCTACAAATAGTAATGAGAGATGTTGAGTGTATGCATACTGCAACAGCCAGTAATGAAGTGTTAAGGGATTGTATAGTGCTAGGAATATTACAAGACACAAGAATGCATACACCTCCAGAAACTGAATCATGATTAACATCTTTCTTCATACAATTATATCCACGCAATTTTAAACTGTACTGAGGTTTCAAGAATGTTTCTTGGATGGCAAAACGAATTGGATTAACAGGTTTATAACTGCTTTTATATCTTTTATATGACTGTGAAAACCTCGACAATTCCAAGAAACGAAGGTTCCCATTAAGCTAAGCTGAATGCTCAGGCACTGGAGCAAGCCACCTGGGATTCAGACGAATCTCCACTTAGGAGTGTTTCATCATCTGATGGGTTTACGTTCTTTATACCTGTCTTAGAGGCAGTTGAGCTTCTTTCACTCTATAAATATGATTTATGGAGCCCTTCTTTAATTTTAGGGATCTTTGAGACTTAGATTTTGCGAAAGACGGTGGAGAAATTCCTTTCGAAATAGGTGAGACATTAATATTAGAAATATTTGAGGATAAGTTTGGAAAATTTAAGAAATCTGTTTGGGTACTACAAGATTTCATGACTTTTTTAATTGCTTGTGAATAGCTAATACCTTGATTAGATGTACGGGATGACACTGTGTGCCTGGCTTCAGGGTAAGATTAGTTTTGTTTTATTTTCACAGTAATAATTTCCTTTTCTAATATCCAGGTTGGGCATGACCGGGAGTATGAGGGATGTTCACCACTGCAGTTGACACATTTTTCTTGTAATTGACACTGGCTACTGTCATGTCCAACAGATGCACATCGAGCACAAGTCAAATGTTCCCTACAAGTTGTTTCTGCATGGCCAAATCGCTGACATTTAAAGCAACGTAATGGATTTGGAATGTAGAACGGATACTACAATTTAGGTAGCCAGCTTTAAAATAGATTGAGGTAGTATAGGAGTAGCAAACGTTAGTATAAGGTACTTAGTTCTAATAATTTTGCCCTCTCTCCTGATTGAAATGCGATGCACACGTTGTACTTTTCGGTCAACGAGATTATCCAAAGTTTCCTTCTCGGAAGCATTAAATAAATCACTTGCTGAAATTACTCCCCGGGTAGAATTTAACCTACTATGAGGAGATACTATAACATCTATATTACCAAGGCATTTTAGTTTTAGGGTGACTTTGGCCTGTTCAATTGATAAAACTTCAACTAAGAGATCACCAGATTTCATCTTGCGAACATTTTTGACATTTCCAACTGTACCAATAAGACTCTTATTAATTAAGAAAGGGGAAACATTATCAAAATTGCCCTCAGTTCTTTTAAGAACAAAATATCTCTGATCCTGTATCATTTGTTGCTCCATAGGGAGTAAAGAATTAGAAGTACATTCCATAGAAATAGGTTAATTACTTCAAGGCCTGACTGCACCACCCACCACCGAGAATTCAGTATAACTGCATCAGAACTAGCCAGACCTTATACGCTTTCAATATATCTCTGACATGGCCTCCAACCTTATCGAGTCACACAGCAGATATATGATCGCTTGATCCATGGAAGCCGATTGGTATGCTGAGGATCACAACACACCTCCCATTTACCTGAAGCAGAGACCAAAGTAATGTGTTGGTCTCTGGGAGCCTCAATCATTAGGAACCTCCTTTCCAGGGACATGGGTATCCACACATGGCAAACATGAGGGTGATTTAGTCCCCAAGAGAAGCTAATAGCAACAGGGCAGCAATAGCTACTCAAGGGGAGCCCTCAACCTCTTACAAGGCAACCACAATGAGAGAGAAGAGGAGAGGAGAGAAGAAAAGAAAGAAGAGGACAGTTTACTAGGGTACCTCGGGATTGTGACACCTGTGTTTACCTAAAGAAGGTAAACCCCCTGAGGGGTTTGGTCCATTATAGTTAAATAATAATTGTTGAAGAGTTAGAGCTAATGGTGAATTGTGGAAGCTCATATCATTCATTAAAATATAATATGATTCATCAAAACACAGAGACTGTCACTGCTTGCACACACTGAGAGATTGATTACCTGATAACGGAATAATTAATATCTTTCATTGGAAGCTTATGAGCAATAAGTAGAAAGTTTGACCAAGGAAAAGGTGGCTTGTTAATCTCTTAAACATCCTTAAAGTTTCAAAGGTCTACAACTTGAGAATAAAAGTTGGGGCCAGAGTTGTTTGGAGGGATATTGTGCAGCAAGCTGAGACACCTTGAGCTGCAGTGCCAATAAAGAAATATAAAATTGAAATATCTAATGCAGATATAGATATAATCACCTTTTCCTTTGAATAGTATGAGGTTCACTGATAGTTCTAGTAATATCTTGATGTTGAACACGAGACGATTTCTCCTGCATTGCTGAAGCAAGCTTCTGTGTTACTGTTGTACTTTGAGATCGTGTTCTTGAGAGAGAGACAGTTCCGAGCACAAATGATAAGTCATCTTCAGTAGGACTAACAGGTGGAGTAGAATGAGGAATACCATATTTATTTGGCAGATTAAAAGAGCGGGGCATTATTTCATTATCCTTTGGATCTATGAAGATAAATTAATATTTTTTTTGCCTTGTAAATACAAACAAGTAAAATAAAATGCGTTTCATATCATATGAAAAAGCAAATTTGCTATCCCATACAAATAACAGTGCTTACATTTAAGTTCAAAGAAGAGGATTATAGCAGAAAGTAAATTACAAAAAATATAATTTTAAAAACTAAAATATTCATTAAATAATTATATAACTAAACTAATATTAACAACAATCAGAAGGTTAAATCAAGGAATCCTTTACTGAACTTAAAATTAGCTTGTGTATTCCTTTAATGTACATTGAGAAATGCATCAACAGTAAATTATGGCTTATAAATTTATTTTTATGATAAAAAAATATTTTAAAGATTTCACTCAAAGAAAAATTCCTCAAATAAAAGTCTATGAAATATTTTATTTAAATTTAATTTTGCCCTTTAAATATAAAAATTAAGTTTTACAATATAACATAATCTTTAAAATTGCTATACTATAATGAATAACAAACTACAAATTATTAATTTTAAAACCAACCAATTGCTTTCAGAAACCGCACCAATTCATTTGCCAACTGAAAAGAAAAATAGGCTTTAATTCTTTATTTATTAGAAGCAAAGTACATCATAGTATGCGCAATAAAATTTATTAATTATTCTAAATTGAAAGAATATCATACGAAACAGCTTATGTTGAACAAAACAATTTCTATGCCAAAATTAATTAGTGGATTATAAAGAAAAAATATGTGATCTTGAAAAAGAAAATAAAAATTTATAAAGTATGACCTATTCATAAGAGTTTAATAGTAAAGATTATATCGTAAAGACACAATACACAACAATATTATTAATGAAGAATGAAAAATAAAACATGATAAAATAATTTAATAATTATAGTTTTTAAAATTCACATAAATTATATGCTTATTTAAATAAATCAATGCTTGCTTATATGATCTTATTTATATGAGCTCATTACAATATGTTAATCTTTATTCTATTTCAATCAGTAATAATTTTGTTAAAGGTATCTATTTTTAATTACCAGCAAATTTCAACTAAAAAATATTTTGTGGTGCTCATTTATGCTCAAAAGAATGTAATAAAAGATGAGACAAAAGATATTTATCAATAAAAACTTTTTCATTTCTTTAAAATTATGTAGCATACACAAATTGAACAATGATCAAAAAGAAAAATTTAATGAAAAGACATTATTAACAAACAATGATAATTCTAAAATACATACTTCCCATTTCCCAGCTTCTAATGAAGAATCCAAAAGAAATGTAGCATGCTGTTGGCTCACTGAAGACAATTCTAAATTTTGCAAAATAATCAAATAAGAAGCAGCTGTTTCCAATTGTCCTTGGTTCAGACAAGCCTAAAATAATTTATCAGCAAAATAAAAAAGTAACATTTATATAAAAAGCAATATCAGAAATGAAATTAAAGAATTAATATTACTGACTTGAAAAAGATTTTTTGGATTTCCAACAGCGGAAAAAAGATAAGGCCACAATGCTAACTCAGTTTTTCGTGCACATTGAACAACAGTTTGTAGAAAAACTGGGAATTCTTGAATAAAATCAATTACTCTTGGCAATAAAGCATCTGCATAGATAAATATATATTATGCAATCATTTCGAATTCTTATAAAATAAGACTTTTTTAGTTATTATATTTAGTAACAAGCAAAAACATTAATATACATATATTATAAGTTAAACATTTTTAAAACTTATCTATATTAATTATTTTAAATTGTATTAAACTTAGTTAAAAGATATTTTCATTTGAAAATAATTTTGATTATAACAATGAGCAGACAGCTCAAAACCTTAAATTTAATCCAAATGTGTTAATATTCCTAAATATTCTAATGGATTGATTTATTTGTTGCTCCAAAATAGATTCTGTAACATTATAAGCATCCACAGCCAGAAATGGCCATGTTGGTTAGGATATTGTTCTCATTATCAGGGGAAAGTAGTGAGTTTGAATCCTGACTTAATCAAAAATCTGTTGTGTTCACTAAAGGCTGCTGGAACATGTTAAAAACTTCACAATGTCCTGCAAATCAAATTATACCTTTGGGGCTGGCAGATCAAGCATTCAGACGTCTTCTGCTTGATATCTGCTTCAAAATTACAAAGATTCCTACTCGACAGCTCTCCTCTAGCTGGTAGAAACAAATTCAGGGCTAGGTATAGGGAAGCATGTTCGTGCATAAACAACTACAAGCCTCCATGTTAGAAGTTGGATTCTAGCCCATAAGCTACTGAATTGAAGACTGAAACACTAATCATTCATTCACCAACTAAATAAATTTTCTACTGAGTTACTATTCACAAACATAAAAAAGGAAATAGTATGCATGACATCAATTGCACACATTAATCAATCATCGATATAAACTAATATAAATTCATCTTTGTTAAAATTAATTTCATATAATGAAAGACAAAAAACTTTAACTAGATATTTTTTAATCAACTAACCAAAGAAAAGATTGAATAGGAAATTTTAATATAAATATTTTGATGTCTAAGCTGACTTTGAATTACAGTCAATTATATTAAATTCAATTACAGTTTGTAGAAAAACTACTTAGCGTTGAAAAAATGTTAATAACATAGAAATAAAATGTTAATGAAGATAATGAACACAATAAATATTATAATCAAATGAGTTGGCAGTCATATATAATTTAATTTACTAAATACATAGGGAGATTATTGAATGCTGTAACAAACACAAGTTTCTTTTATTTTAAAATTATAGAATAGAAAATGAAGAAATAATTGTGTATTAAAATTCATAAATTGCTTTTATTACTTAAATATACTACCTTTTTTTATAATTACAGAAAATTATCTTGTGCTATTTTTATGGCAATATAGATTACAATAAATCAGGCGTGGATAGACTTTTTTGGGTTACAAGCTACTTTAAATTTTATATTTGTTTTGTGATTATCCTTGAAGATGATTAAGAATCAAACAAGTATATTTTTAGGAATAAGGATAATAAATAATAGTATTAATAATCATTCCATAATGTCCTTTTGGTTCATCGGTAAATCAGCTTCCTTAATGGCCATTGCTATTTTAAATGATACTTTGTTTCATTCAAACAAGAAACAATTTTTTAAGAGTCTAGACTCTTGCCTGTTTTGAGTCTTAACTTTGTTGATGATAAGATCTTCCAGTTTGTAAATAAAAAGGTTAAGGGGATTTAAATTTGAAAGACAATGAATTTTTTTTGTCAGATATGAATTAATGTTTTACTACAAATATTGATACAAGAACAAATTTTTGACACTGCATAAATACTGATATACACATTAAAGAATGAGACTTTTATAAAAAAACAATAAAAATAAAATAAGTATTAGGAATTATAATATTTATTTTTCTTGTATGATTTATTCAATCCGGTTGGATCTAACATTGTAAAGCTACTGATAAAAAGTTCTCAGGATCTTAAAGCTACCTACCATACTAAGGCAGATACAAGTGAGTTAAATATATAATAATAAACAAAAATAACTCACTTATCAAATGAAGCAAAATATAATAAAGGAATAGAATAAAAAATATGAGCAATATGTGTTATTTGAGATTCACTCAACACTCAAAAGCTTATTTTATATATCAATTGTAATGTGTGAAATTATTTTGCAAAAAGAAACCAGTTAAAAAATACATTCACAAAATTTAAATTTTACGAATGATTTTGCTTTTTGTTTACTCTTTTATAAGGAAAAATAATGGTACTTTTCCATTATTTCTCCGTAAGATGATCATCGTAATGAGAAAGAAAAAAAAATCATAAATTACTGTCGTAAATATTGCATTTACATTGTGTATTGTTTAAAAAAGATTATTTATTTAGTATTTTTAGTAACTAATAAAAAATATAAACATTTTATTTACATATTATAAATTAAATAATTATCACTCATTGACAAAATTTATTTAAACCCCAATGTATATTTCTGTCAGAAATTGCTTAACAATGGTATCAATGATCGACTATGTACGAATATAAGAGTACTTTTTTTCAATGAAACAAAATTAAATTTTGTTTTTTTTACCCATAACGAATTGTGATTGTAATGCTCCTTTCAATGAACAAAATTATCTTATGAATTATAATTATGAATTTTGCAACAACTTGCTTTAGCTTTGTTCATCACTCTAAACTCAATTCTTGTCTGTGTGAAAAAAAAAGAAAATATTGAAATATATTTAATTTAAAATAAAAATTTCAGCCATCAAAATTATCATATCTACATTGTATTATTCTTACTTCTCTATAAAAAAACATTTTGTTAGGATTATAAGCGAAAGCATAATGGAAAAGTACCGAAAAACCTTATTCTAAAATTCACATAATTTGTTAAATGTGCCATATGCATTAAGTGCACTATGTTCATTTCTTCAACCCAGAAATAAATTCAACTGGGATCTATTATTCAAAATGAATTTCGAATTAATAAGATCAACAAATGAATAGTTCAATTAAAGGCTGAAGCACTAACAATTCAACTCTCAATTTGTACTAAACAAAGTAATACATTAAACTGCATATAATTCAGAATGGAAAGAATGTTGTCAGCATTAAGGTGCAGTATTATTGAGAATTGATAGAAATCTATTACCACAGGTCAACATATTTAAAGTAATATAATCACGTATATCAATATCAAACTTTTTATTTATAATATATTCAGCATTGATTTTTACTTTTGAACAGGATATTTTTAAAAACAATTTTTACTCGAGTCTTTTTTTTTCTAGTCAAAGATACCAAAGGAAGCACAATAATTCTTATTTTGAAATCATCCTAATATTCATGAATTTTCAAATATATTTTTGAAAGTTTTCAACATAAATAATATTATTTTTGAGTTTTTGATATTGTTTATTATGATAAAAACATTTTTTTTCTACCATAAAATATAATGCCAACACTTTTATTACTATACCACCTGAGTAACTGTTTACATCCTTGTAAGTCTTAGAATTTATATGCAATCATTAAGCTTACATTTCATTTTTTAGATGACTGAGTTTGCTTAGAATTTACCAGTTATTTTTTGAATAACAGGGATTATTAAACTGGAAATTACATCTTAAAATTCCGAACTATAACCAGCCAAATTTGAGGTGGGAATCTAATCCATAAATTGTTGAATTAAAAACCCCCAAAGCAAACAATTTGGTTACAGGATCAGCTGAGATATGATTGAAACCAGATAATTTTTAATATTTCATTGCTTAGACTTATAATCTACTCTGCAGTCGTGTCATTAAAAAAAGAGTTGAAATTTTTAATTTTTTTATGCACATTTTTGTTTTGGTTTGTAGCTCAATGACCATTTTTTGCTCACAAGGGGTAATTAAACCAGGATCTACAGTTTAGTGTGTATTCTGAACCTATGTGGAGCTAAAGGCCAGAGCACTAACCAAACAGCTGCTTGCTTGATTTATCAAGGTATATGAGCAAATTGGTCAGTTGATTCTATCAGAATATCACATAGATTAGAAAGCTACATCAATGATTTGGTTGATGTGAGAAAAGATGCAATGTTAGATTGTCAAGCACTACATAATTTCTTTAATGCAGGATTGAGCATCATTAAACATGATGAATGAAAAGGGATTGATTTAATCTTAGAATAATAATTTGAGAGGTTATATTTGTCTCAAGTATAAATGTAACTATTTGCAAATCATATCATATACAGACTTTGGATGAGAAGTGTATTGAATGGGAAAGAATGGTATCCAGCCTGCATAATACACAGAAGTTCTAGCTGATCCATGAGCACAACCATAGTTAATATGAGTGAATGGCAGACATGAAATATTCTGTTTTGAATAATATGATCTGGATATTTCTTTACTATGATTTTTACTTAATAATAGTCAACGATTCATAATTTTACACACAAAAACCTATTAAGACTAAGTTACCTAAAGTAAACTAAACAATAAATTATTTGAAACATCAAAAACCTAATGAATGATTAAATATAAAATTAGATGCTTGTTCAAATAATTAAAAGCATCATATTTTACTGAACAAAATAGCATTGCTTTTATTGCGCCAAAAAAATACCTGGTATAGGATCTGACGATGTAGCTTCTTCTTCAAGAATTTCATGCAATAGTAGCTCTAACGAATGAGGAAAATATGGCAAAGTAGAACAGCTACGAGCAATTTCCCAGGCATGATATCCTAAACTAACAAAAGAATAATTTGTGATACAACACAAATAAAGACTGAATACTTTATAATGCTTAGTTAAATTTAATGCAAATACTTATAACTCCTAAACAGAAAGAGAACTAAATAATTATAAATGTTTTTAACTCTTTATTTTAATAATTAATACACTGCCCAACACTGAAAAGGCAGCACCAAGGAGTGGCCAGAAAATTATGCAAACTTCAGGGTAGATACACATTACAGAGTTATATAAATGATGTGAAATGCGCTGCTCTCCTGCAAACAAATAATAGGGTGTAAGGTGAAGAACTAGTAGAATAGGTAATATTGCTGCTTGGAAAATAATCATTGAAAGTTTATTTATGCCACAAAGGACGCCTGTAATTGCAGAGAATGCCTGGCTAGCCTCGATGGAGCCAGTTCCAGCAGACACGAGGGGCATGGTATTGGATTGAGAAGGTCAGGTTAGTCTTCACAGCAAATCGCAACTGGCAGACACCTGGATGCGTCCACAATACACTGATTGTGGCAAAGATGGTTTGGAACAAGGAACTGTAAAATGTTTGCGGGGTGTTGTAGCTACAGTTATGTCAGCATGCATCAACACGTCCAACAAGAGGCAATGGCGGCCCCCAAAAACATATCTATCAAAATTCTGTAGCATGCGCAAGATACCTCAGATACTCCTATATTGAGCAGAACCATTTGACATGATTGATTGCTACCAGCCAGTGCTCATTAGTGTCTGTTAAGAAGGCTGCCATTGGCCTACAGCACAGACACTGATGTCTGGAATGATGACGGATTAGAGCAATGCAGACAAGAGTGTGGCGCAGTATCGATGAGTCATGCTTGTGTTTCTTTAGTGATAGTCACCGTGTACGAGTATTTAATCTACGTAGAGACAGGTCAAATACTGCAGCAATTGTGGGATGCCCCAATGTGAGACAATGCAGCATTATGGTTTGGGGTACCATTTCATATGATTCCAGGTCATATCTAGTTCATATTTAGGCACTATTACAGCCCAACATTACATGGATGATGTACTGCGGCCAGTGATACTTCCTTACACTCAGGAGCTGCCCAATACCCAAAATAAGGAATGACTGCACATTGCTCGCATCAGTCAACATGCCCAGCAAAGTGTACAACTGCTTTCCTGGTACTGTGCTTGCCAGATTTCTTACCAATCGAACATGCTGGAGATATGATTGGATGTCATTTGCAGAATGACACCGCCTCCTTCAGAAGACACACTTTGGTAAATGGTTGACAGGGATGGGAGAGGGCTACCTCAGGATGCCATCCATACTCTCACTGACTCTGTAGCTAGACATGTTTCTTCATGTATCGCCATCCACGCTGGTCCTACAACCTACTAACCAGACTCTATTCTCACTTAGTATTATGCATATCATTACAAAATACAGCTCACTTATTGTTTGTTGCTGTCTCTCTCTGTTTGCCGATTTTCATCACTTTTTGGCAACTCCTTCCTTGATGTTGCATTTTAAATGTTGGGAAGAGCACATTAATTAGTAAAATATATTAAATGTTTGATTATTAACAAGGTTAAACTTCAACTTCAAAACAATCAATTGTAAAAAATAAACTTTAAAATATTTTCAGCATTAATTTACAAACTTGTTTTAAGTTATAAATTATTTAAGGAATAGCTGGATTTAAAAACTATAATTTTGTTGTAGATATAAAATTTTTAAGAATTTGTAGTAAATAATCTACAAAGTTTTCATTATTTATATGCCATGAAAAAATTAAAAAAATTCCATAGATTTCATTTCATAAAATATAATATACATATTTGTAGCATTTGTGAAATGATAAAATGATCCATAATATAAGTTTATAAGTACTGTATTTAATATGCACAATCCTTACAAGACACAATTTAAAAGCATTTCTGCCAGTTAATAAGTTTTTGAATAATTTAAAACCAAAATTTATGTGAAATCATAAAATACATGAATAAATTTTAAAATTCTTATAGTACTTTATTAATAATACCATTATACTTTTCTATTAAGTAATAACCTTCTAAATATAAATGAGAAAACCTGAATATTTATATATATGCGAATCAAAATAAAAAATTGGAATATAAATTTAAGGAAAAGTTATTACTTACTTGCGTTTTAATAGCTGCCTTAATATATGATGTAAATATACTTGACTCTGAAAAATTATGATTAAACTTTGTATTTAAAAATAAAATAAATAATAAACAACTATAACAGAATAAAAACAAAAGCAAAGGATAAAAGAAATGTTCAATTATTTTTTATTCTATAAAATATTCTAATACTCAAAAATAGGTAGCATAATGAAAACATTTGAAAAACACATACTGTACGAGAAACAATGCAAAAGGGGTGCTTCCCATAACTGTCTGCAGGAAGAAGTACAGTTTCATTTTCTGCACCCAAGATTACAGCATCTTCATATAAAACAGCTGTAAATGGGAAAAATGAAATATTATGTATATATATATATATATATATATATATATATATATATATATATATATAACATAATAATTCATACAATATTTACAAATAATACATAAATATGTATTATTTGTATATACATATTTATTATTTATGTAGAAATTGTTAGTTCAGTAATTTTATTTTTAGAAATTTAAACAATAATAACTTTTAAAGATAATTTTATATAATAATTTGTATATAGCATACCTAAAGGATAAATATAAACAGGAACTGGGAGCATGATTCTCTTAGACATAAAATTATGAGATCTTTGTTTTTCTCCATCTCTTGGAAACAATGGAAGCCACACCTTTAAAAAAATTAACTTTTAAGTCTAAAAATCATAGGTTTTTTAAGTGGTTAAGAAAAATCCCAGAATTATGTTTTCATTAGTTATTCACAGGTTAGAAGAAACTGAAGATTACAATTTAATATATACATTAAATTGAGAAATTTTATCTTAGTTTCAATAAATTTTGATCTTATTAAACATGTTATTGAAACAATATCAAACAAATGAATTTTGGAAAGAAAACACCAGGAAATAAACGTTGTTTGTAATCAGCATACCATTGAACCACTTTGTATATATAAAGAATAAACATATGATCAAATTCAAATAAAATTTTGATTAAAAATATATCTCGAAGATTTGCATTCTAAGATACCACAAACTTAATCAGATTAGTCTGACTCTGATATTAATTGAATTTCCACCTTCTTTGGATACTTAATTCAACTGTTATAGCAATTTGTTTTATTTATACAATTAAAAAATGTCTGACTTGTATGTTTTGCATCCAGAATGAAATTTTGCATGACCATAGAGAACTAAAATTAAACATTGAAGTTTGTGGAATCAAAACAAATAAAACCTACAAATTTTCATTTATTCAAGTAATACAGCAATTTTTCAAAAAGAAAAATCAAAGAATGTAGCTAATGTCTTCAGAATCCAAATTTAACTGAATTAGCATTTTTATTAACAGTAATCATGACACTAAAAATGTCTAATAACAAAAGAATTTAGAATCTTAAGGGTTAAAAAAGTGATTTTTTTAAGATTTATAACTTAACATATACATTACAATGGTTGCAAAATTTCAATTGATTTTTAATATTTATTGGTTTTGTATTTAACTTAACTACACCTTCATTTGATTTCATGATAACTTAATATTACAACCACAGCTTGATATTAAATGTAATACATTATGCTTTTCAAATTCCTGTATCATCTTTACCATTTTTCATTAAAATAATAAAAAATTTATACAAGAATTTCCCCAAAATTTAAAAGACTTTTTAATTTTTTTAATCAAAAATTTAATATAGGTTTAACAATTAACTTTTAATAAAAATATCGTTAAAAGTCAAGTCTATTAATTAATACAATCACATGCCAGTAATCAATATATGGACTTACTACAACACTTTACAATAAATAAAAATTCATTACAGATTTGATCAATTAAAAAATAACAAAATAATCATTTCAAATAAATGAAAATGTCTTATTTTTCTAATGAATAGAAAGTTATTAAACGAATTAATTAGAAATGAAACAACTAACAATTTCTATAGTAATTATATATTACTTTGAGGCTAATAACAGAAGTACCTACACGCATACCATGAGCACCACAGGATATCCACAAGGCTTCTGTAAGATGAGGTGTTTCTTTTGAGCTATGTGAGCACACCCAAACATTTTCAACACAAGATGCAAGCACTGTAGGTAATCCATAAGAAGGTATTTTCTATATCATAAAGATATGCAATATTCAAATTAAGGTAAACATTTTAAATTATTTAAAACAAAACATAAAAATAACTAAGAAACCCATGAAATTTATTGTATAGACTTTAATTCAAATTATTTTGTATTTGAGAAACTGATAACTTAACATTAAATTATTGTCCAATAAATATTTATTTTTTCAAATATTAGTAATTCAATATCAAGCAAATCCAAATTAATAACAAGGTGATTAAATAAGAGAGCACAATAAAATCAAAGTATTCATTCACAGGAAAAAATTATAAATGACAACATACACATATAAAATTGTTACAGATAATAAATTTAGCAGTTGAAAATAAACTTAAATAACTTCTTGCAGTTTTATATTATTGCATTTTCAGATTTTAGCATTGAATGATTATTTAAGAGCTATAACATCTTAGAAAAATTTCAGAAAGATTTTTGATATTGTTTCCTAGACAAGAAATTTATAAGTGTTAGAAATCTAAATTGAATAGATAACTAAGATGGTCATGTAACACTGACTATTCAATATGCTAATTTATTTCATGAAATTTTCCAACAGAGAAGTTTAAACTGATTTCTTATTTCAGTTCATTAGATCTTGTTGAAAAGTTACAACACTAAAGATAACATAAAGATAGCAATAAAATAGTGATAAATAACATGAAGTGGCAATATTTTTATTTCAATCTTGGTAAATATATTATTACCTAATAAGTACAGCACTAAATGTGACATTTTGTTAATTCTCAGGAAAGACTTACTGGCAAAAGCTGTGTTTAAAGGGGAAATTGATTCATTTCACTCTAAAAATCAATTATTGTAAAACATGATTAAACAATTATTGAGTAAACTGACTCTTAACACATTCATGGTGAAGGTTGATAGTATCATTTTAAAGAAATTTACTTATGAAAAAGTTAAAAGTTAGTTCATTAAACTTCAGAGATGTAATTTTGTTATACCTTTATGGTAATACAGCTGATCCATATTATATGGATGCAAATTATTTGCTATTGGTCTGAGATAAGTGATACTTGCAAAAAAGTTTATACGTGATATTATTTGTATGAAAAATATATTTCATGATCTTTAAAAACCTTTGTTAAATTTTGTTTCACAGGAAAAAGTTAATACTTTTTAGTTTACTACTTAAACATTTTACATTTTTCTAATAATATTGTTATTGTTTAAAACTATTTTAAAACCTTTTTATTCTCTTTTGAAATAATAGTAAGATTTCTTAAACTGTATACTTTGATGACTAGTGTAATACCAGTTATACTATTCTTTATCAGTAGAATATCAGAGAAGTATAAGTATTAATTAATTAAGAGTCCTATTTTTCAGAATTTAAACTAAATGTCAGATTACTGTGAAAAATTGCATTTTTAATATATTTAAAGCAATCTTTTATCTGTTTTACATACAATCATTCATATAAGCTATATTTATGCAGAAACACAATAAATGTCATTCAATATTAAATTCTTAAAATTTAATTAATTTTATAATAGAATTTAAAAAATCCTTAATTAGCTACATTTTATTATCAGTTTTCAAAATTTCATATTATAGATGCTTTTATTTGCATAAACAATTTGATTAAAATATATTGTGAACATTGCAAGAATATTTATCAAGACTATTATTTTCAAACAATCATATAAATTATTACATAGTCATCTTACAGACACATTTCATAGTGCATTATTTCAATTAGCAAATAATAAAATTTTTCAATTCGATAAAGAAGTTTTTTAGCATTTTATAAATACATCAATTTACAAATACACTGAAATATTGCTTTAATCTAAGGTAGTTTTATTTTGTATAAGATTTAACAAAAAATTTTTGTCACTGAATATTTATGAACATTGGAAGAAAATGAAAAGATTTAAAAAAAAAATATTTCAAAATTGAAAAAACTGTTTTTGGAATAAAAAAAATTAAAAATTTAAATTTCAAATTAGCATTTCTTTTAAAAACTGAAATATTTTTTTATATTTTGTTTGTTTGTCGCTCAACGGTCATTTTTTGCACATGAGGGCTAATTAGACTGGGACTTACGGTTTAAAGTGGATTCCGAACCACTACAAACATCCATGCCCAAGGTGGGATTCGAACCCACGAACTGTTGAACCGAAGGCAAGAGCGCTAACCATTCGGCTGCCAGCTCGGCATACTTTTTTTTTTATTATATAAAATGAAAGCAAAATAAGAAATGCATCACTGCGTATGAAATAAATTGATCCTTCATTTTTTTATAAAATTCTAATACAGATAATATTAAAACCTGATTATTATTGTTAGCTGCATCAGATGTTTTTATAACTGGATCTTGTTGTAGAAGTAATAGTCGGCCACAGACATTTAAAAGTATGCTTTCATCACCTTTTCGAGGCCACCTAACTAAAAGAGAAAATTTGAAAATAAACATTTTCAAACAGAGTTGAAATTAAACATCAATTGACATATGCAATGAGCATGTAGTTAGTTAAACAAAAATCCTTTCATGTAACATATAGATAACTTCTCTGTATTTATTTCATTTATTCTTAGAAAGTATTCTTAAATAAAGATGTAATAGATTCATAAATAAAGAGTTTTGAATTAATCTAATCCCTTTGTTAATAAAAAAGAATAATTAATAGAATACATTTTTTGATAAGACTTTAACTGACATAATATCTTCCAAATTTAAGTAGTAATTCATGGATGTTTATTTTCAATGGTAATATAGTGTGTTATTAATGTATGAATCTTTTAATACAATAAATATAGAGATGATATCAAAATTATATATTTCAAAGTTTCCAGGACTATTAACAGACAATTTTTTAAATAAAAGAGAAACACTAATTTTAGGAGAAAACAATTTTTAAATATTTATTTTTTCTTTGAAAAAAATTCTTATGCTAACATCACATTTACATAATGAATAAGAATGCTTTTTATGCATAAGAATCTTGTGTAATATAGAAATAATAATATACAGTTGAAATAGTCAACTTACAAAATAGTAAGGATTATAGAAACTATAATAAATTCTTAAGTTTAGTACAAAAATTCTAATTAATTTTATTAGTTAATTTATTCAGATGATAAATACTTTTTTAATATACAAAAGTGACTAGGAGGAGGCTGGTTGTTTGTTTTGTCATTAAAAAATCACTTTTTGCATATGAAGGCTAAGTAGACAGGGATATACAGTTTAAAGTGGATTCTGAATCACTATGAATATCCTAACCCGAGGTTATTTGAATCCACAAACGGTTGAATCAAAGGCAAAAGTGATAACCCTTTGGCTACCAGCTTGGCAAACCAGTGGGGAAAAAGTATATTTAAATATTTTAGCAAATAAATTGTGATAAATATTTAATTATAATTGACTAAAAAAATAAAAAACATTAATTTTATTACAAAAAATTATGGAAATTTTTTAAATTTAACTAATTAATTAAGAAATACATAATTACTTTTTTGTAGAATGATATAAATTCAACAAAATTTTTGATAATCATTTAACAAATATAGTTTTCAAAGTCATTATTTTTTCTCACAACCACTTTAAGATGTATTTAACTAATGAAAAAATATTTTGACACAAAAATTTAAAAAAAAAATGCTCTTAAAACAGTTGAATACAAATGCTAAAAATCTTGGCATTCATGAAATTTCAAAATGTAAACAAAATAATAATCATAAGTACCTGTTTCTGTACATAATGAGGTTAACAATGCAGATACTACACATGCAGGATGAAATACTAGATTAGATATGTCCAGTTCTAATAATCTGGTAATATGAAGAACACTACCTGCAACATACGAGATGGCAATTTTTATAAATAAAATAAATTAAGAATGAGGCAAAGTATTGTGAAGAATTAGTCGAAACAAACCAAAGATATCATTTAAAATAATTTAAACAAACATTAAATAAATTTCTAAAAACAAGAATGTATTTCTTTAAAATTAAAAGGTAGAGTTTTATGCAGCTGATTAATATAATTTATACAAGTTAAAAATATGAAAATGTTAATACTGATATTAAATCTATAAACAGAAATAATGGTTTCATTCTTTATGTCCAGGTAAAAAGTTCATAAAAAAAATTGTTTGCATAAAAAAAATAAAAAAAGTTCATAAAAAAACGTATTTTAAAGTTATTAAATTGGCTTAAAAAATTAATCTTATTTATACATTCAAATTTTGATTAATGCAAGTGTATTCAAGCCATATTAAAACCACTTTTCATTTTAACTCCAGAGTTAAAAAAAAACTATAGATATGTATACCTAGAAAATATTATCAAGAAGGATTTTTTAAATTTGTTTTATGAGAGGCTCTAGCTTAGATTAAAAGACATTCTCCTCTTTTTTTTTCACATCCAAATTGTTTGGAAATTAAAAACTAATAAATTAGTTCATATAATTCTTCTTAATGGCATCTTTAAGGAAATTGTGTCTTATTATATAAAAATTCTATTTAACACATTACCAAATTTATAACAATAAAATCCTACGTATTTTGTTCCTTTTTGTAAATATACATACATATCTTCTTCAAAATAATGACAACCTACTAAATATTAATTTTTGAAAAAACTGTTAAAAAACAAACTGAATGCAATGAATTTTATTCTAAATAAATTTCATTGTTAGATTTAAAAAGTTTTTGTATTTAAAAATAATTTAGAAACATGAACTTATGAACAAATTACTAAATAAAAATTAATGTATAGAATGAATCCTTTTTTCTGCATTTTTATTGTTTGTGATTATTTAACTTATGTTCTTAAAAATGCATATGAATTCCACTTTTTTAAGCATATTCTGCAAATTTCCAATTACTCCCTCACATGCCTATACAGTTAGAAAAAATGTATTAGTATTCATTTTTTTAAAGAAAACATTTACTTCAACACAAATATGAAAACTTACAACAATAATCTCATATTACACTATTTCTTATTATGGTACATATGAAACAATTTAATATACTTAGCAACACATATTGTTACAAAAATATAAATGATGATTGTATTTGTATTAAAATATCTCAAACAGATCGGAAATTCTCACATTTTGGGCAAAAATTACGGTATTTCGACGTGTTGTAGTTTAAAAGCGGATTTCCGAATGATTTGGCGACAGTTGGTGAGAAATAGATACTTAAGGAAACATCCATCACCTAAGCTCTAGGACCAATATTTTTCGAGATAGCCTAGAAGCTTCCAGAACCTTGGCGAAATTGGTAGATTTCTCCGCCAAGTCAGGTATAAATACCGCAGCCCGACATGGAAGTCAGTTTTTGTTAAGACAGTCAGTGAGTGAAGACGAATAGTTGCGACTGCTAGTTGTTCTCTGTCTGAGGTATTTGAGACCTGTGATTGGAAGTTGTTTCTTGTTATATCTGACAAATTGTAGCTGTATAATTGTGATTGTTACAGTGGGAATTTCTTATATCTAGTGGAATTTTTGCGAATAAAAGTCTTGTGTTCATTAAGTGGTTGCTTTATTCAACTCTCAATCGACACGAACCCGTGAAGCTCAGTACAATATATATGTATTAGTCTTATGAAAATATTTTCAAAAGATTGATCAAAATATTTTAAACCTATTAAAGTAATTAATTTCATCAAAATTTTATTTTAATTTTACGATTCATTTCAAAGATCAAAAATTTTTTATGAATATAATAGTTGTCAGATTAAAATTAAAAAATTTGTTTAAAATTATTGTATATTCCTTTGAAAAGTAACAAACTAACTAGGAAATGATTAAATTTTAAATGTGATACATTATTTCAAATTTAAAAAAATGTTGTATCTTCCTACATTTATTGAATATATTTCCAAAGAACTAATAAAAAATTAATAAATTTAAAGTATTAATGAAAAGTCAGAGGTTTGAATTCAATTTTTCATGAATTCTTGATAAATTCAAAAGTTTATTTTAATTTCTTCTCAACAAATAGAATTTTTTTTTACAAATAAATTTTAAGACATTTTAATTTTCAAAAAATAAAGTTTAAAAAAATTATTGAATAATTTCCATTTGAAACAATATTTACTTACTAGTTGGAGATGTCTTTCTTTGTAAAAGGAATAAAGTTAGATGAGAATCAGCACAAAAACTTAAAAGTCTATCTCCAAGAGCAGATAACTGAAGAACTTGAGAATCCATCTTTACAACCCGTACAAATTGATTGTCCAGTTTACTTTCTTGAGGATAAACACGAATCTAAAAGGCAACACGAAAATATAAAAAGCCTATAATAGATTTAAAAATGTGTGTAAAACTTTAAAATAAATATTTTAAGCATAAATTCATTACACAGGAAAATAAATACAATAGAAGAACATTAATAAATTAGTAAAAAATTCAGAATAAAGAAAGAAAATTAATTATAATTAATTAAAATGTGATTTAAAAGCTTAAAATAAATTACAAATTAAAATGATTAAAATATATTAATAAGCAAATAGAATGGTCATATTTAACTTAAAATATTTTCATTATATTTAAGGACAGTTTTTAAATGCGTTTGGATAGGTTAATTGGTTTGTTTGTCATTGGGCAGTCATTTTTGTATATAAAGGTTGAATAGACTGGGACTTGAAATTTAAAGCAGATTTCAAACAATTATAAACATCCAAGCATGATGAGAGAATCGAACATTTGAATTGTTGAATGAGAAAATAGAGTTGACAATTTGCTGAGTAATATGCCATTTTATTAATGGGATAGTTTTTATATAATAGAATCAACATTTATTTATTAAAAATTTATTTTGTACTGGATTTTGCTACAATATTAATTTCTGGCAGACAAATATCAACCATGTTAGTAAATTTTTACATTGAAAAATTTTTATATTCATATATTTAATCATTAATTATCATTTATTTTTGATAGAAGACGAAAATTATATAATAAATAAAGAACAATTTACTTGAAAATATAAGATAATTTTTCACAGTGAGAAATAAAAGAAGTATTTTATTTCATTATAAATACAACATATTTAAATAATAAGTATTTATTTTTCATCTAAAAGGCTTAAGATATGTTCCAGAAAAAACAAAAACAAAAAAATTATGCATATTGTGCAGGAAATTAAAATTTTTAAAATATTAATAAATATTTTAAAAATGCCTTTTATAACAAAATTTTTCTTCTACATATAAATGAAGAAGAAAATAATATTGCATCTTGCAATATTTTTCAAAATGGATTAAAAGATGAAGGAATGCAAATCATTTAAATTTTACCAATTTGCTAAAATACACATATCAAATATACGGTATTTATGCGAATCTAATGCGCCATCGAATCTAATGCGCATCCACATTTTAAAACTTTAAATAATAAAAAAATTGTTTGTCTGCAAATGTAAAGCGCATCAATGGTATGAGGAATTTATTGAATCTTATTTTATACAATAATGGATTTGTATATAAACTATCAATCAATGGTATGATAATTTTATTTAAATTTAGATATCATATTTTATACAACAATGGATTTATACATAAAGTAGCAGAACATAGAATTAACCTATTAGTGGGCTATTGTTATGTGAAACAAACATTGTTAATTACCACTACCGTATATTCGTTCCCGATCATAAAATATGAACATGAAATAAATCGTAACATTTCCATCTAGTTAACAGTTTCTACAATCAGTGATTAATAATAAACGTCTTTATCCCCTAATGTTTCCATCACTGGAATCCTCACAGCGCTCTTCCTCAGAGGCAGATTCATTTCTTCTTTCCTCATCGTCATCATCCTCGGCGTTCCAGAGCACGTCATCTTCACTACCATTCAATGAATTTGAATTGCAGCATTTCTTCAAAGATTTCACAATCATTGGGGCTTTGATGCTTTTCCAGGCAGCAGAAACTCAGTGTGGAATAATGTGCGGTGCAGCACGCTTAATTATTCCATTCTGGGTCAATTCACGGCTTGGCTCCCAAAACCATGTTTTGCACACTGTCTGAACGTATCAGTACCTCTTAAAAGGTTTATTTATACTAAGGCCCAGGGGTTGTAACACAGACATCAACCCTCCAGGAGTAATAACAAGATCACTGCCTAAGCTGTGCATCTCCTTCTTTACGTTGTCAGTGAGATGACCACGAAATGGGTCCAGACAAAGCATTGATGATGAATTGGAGAGTCCACCGAGACGGCGTTCACATACATTTCGGAGCCAATCAAGCATTAATGTTTCTGTCTTCCAACACTTCTCTTGGTTTCGAATCAGGACATCATCTCATCTGGGAACAGTTTTTCATTCTTAGGTGTTTTAGGGCATGTTTTCCGTTTGAAGATTAAGAAAGGGAAAAGTTTGCAACGGTCTGCTGTTATTGCCAGCATAACTGTTACGCGTTGTTTTTCACATCCTGAAGTTATGATGATAACTTCCTTGATTCCCCTTCTCAGTAATGGTGTAGTTACGAGCCATATCAAACCAAATTGACGTCTCGTCAGCGTTGCCAATTTGCCTCATTAAAAAATTCTATTCCTTCTGAAGTGTGATGACATACCACTGAAATGTTAGTAGTTTTCCCTCAAAATCTGCAGGAAGCTTTTAGCATATTGTTGTACCGCATATTAGAGATAAGACCATCTGCTTCATAAGCCGATCCACTCTTCCACGGCTAGCCTTAAACTCTTGTTTTGGTATTCCAAGAACTTCAGCCTCCTCTTTTGCTCAATTTCTTATGGTGTCACTAGTCACAGGTTGTCCATTCTTCCTCTATTCACTAACAAATTCCAAACCTTATTCTTGAATTTTAGGGAGTCTTCCTTTGCGATTTTAGGGCCAGTGAATTAATCTCTACTAGCTTTAGTTGCAAACAGTGCCAATTTCTGTTGCTGCCACAAGCGAACATTGCTCTCAGCTACGTTGAACTCTCCTTGCCTTTCTATTGCAATTTTTTTAAGCATAAAGAATTACTTTACATTTGAAAGTAGAGTCATATGACATTCTTCTCAGTTTTCCCTCCATTTCGTGACTAACTACTCTGCAGTTTGTATCCTCTATGCAATAATGTGTCAACGGTAAATGTAGTCTAGAAATACAGTAATCCACTGTTATGATTTAAAATTGATTGACGTCATCGGCGAATTGCTGACCTTGCACTCGAATCTAATGTGCACCCCAATTTTGAATTCTACATTTGACCAAAAACAATGCGCATTATATTCGTGTGAATACAGTAATCAAGAGCTTATCTTTTTCTATTTAAAAATAGGATTTAATAAAATAATACTAGAAATTTGTTTTAGCAAAAACTTAATATGAATAATATACATGAAGTGTATGAAATTAGTGGTAATAATTTATGTTTTATATTTTTACGAAGTTTATTTTCACAGAAATAATTTAACTAATAATCTTAGAAGAATTATATTAATAAGTAATTAAATAATGTGGATTGTACACACTGAGGAAGATTCTGGCTCGCTGACATACAAATATGTTCAGGTGGTGTTCTGCTTCTTTTTGAAGTAGACGATCTGAAATGACATATCTTTCCTGGAAGGTTGGTGTGCCTAATAACATACTTTATTGAAATATTATGTTTTCTTAAGAAATGTTTAGTTTCCAAACTGATATTTATTTTAAACACCTGAAGATACATTAAATATTTTTATAATGTGTATAAACATGGAAACTTGTAGATTAAAATTGAGAAACACTATTTGGAATTTTATTGAAGAAATTCAGAACTTTGGGGTATTTTGAAATTTTTACAATGAATAAAATTACAAAATTGATACAAAAAGAAGCAATTTTTATGATGCTGCACTTAAAATAATAAAAAAGTTCATGAATTAGACAAAGGTACTAAAGATTTTGAATCACCCTGAGTTACTTTATTAGCTAAAGAATTAGTTTTAAAAAATTATCATTCAGCTATAGATCACATTGCAAATTTTGAAAAAGTTATAGGAAATTGAGAACAAAATCTTTTCTGCTAAAGTAAAATTGAAAAATAAAACTAAAGAACTGAATTAAATATATATTTTGAGAGGTAATATTCTTCAAGTTGTACAGTGTTTCTGGAGGGGTGGAGAGAGAGATGTTTTTGAATTAAAAATATCCAAAATTACAAATTACACATTTTTCTGGCAATTTTATTAAATTTTAAAATTGTTTTCACAAAGAAGTCAGTTTTAATGACAGTTAAACAAAAAATGAAAAACTTCAAAATTTAAAATTCATCCTGGACCTGCATATAATGTTACTGGGCATGAGTTCAGTGAAAAAATAGATTCATTTCTTGTTTTAAAATCAGGGTATAATAGACAGGTTTTGTTTGTTTATCCCTCAATGATCTTTTGCATTTTTGCTAATTAGACCAGGATTTATGGTTTAAAAGGGATTCTGAACCACAATAAATATCTGTGCCTGAGGTGATATTTGAACCCATGAGCTGTTGAACCAAAGGCAAGAGTGTTAACCATTCTGCTGTCAGTTTAGCATATGTATGATAGAAAGGAGAGTATGATTAATTCATAATGACAAAATTATTGAATTTAGAATTTGTCAAAAATATATCTTTTATAAACTGTTTACATAGATTATATGATGAAAGAGAAGTTAATTTATGTTCTATATGGATCACATGGACACTTACTGAATCCTTTATTAATAAAATTAATAACCCTCAGATTTAGTTTTGGAATTTAATAGAGTTAAGAAAGTGCAACTTGTTAGGCTTAAGAAAATTAAGTTTCTTGAAAAATGAAGTCAAATCTCATGAAATTTGTAAACCTGAAATAAATTATTTAAAAATTACTAATCAAAACATAAAAATTCTCAAATGAGTAATCAAACTATGAAAAAAATTATTCAAAGTCTAAAAATATGTCTACTTGTAAGAAATAAATATTGAGATTAATAATGTTTAAGTATTTTATAACAGGAATTGTAAATCTATAAATTATGTCTATAAATTCTACTTGAGAATATCAAAAAATAACTTTCCATAACTAAATACACCATTATTATATAGATTTAAAAGTGGTAGATGTGAAAACGAGTAATAAAGAAATATTGATTTTGTGCTACAGCAGGTTTTTAGGATTAATTTGGAATCCTGTTGAGGATATCAGGTTAAATTTAAATAATGTTAAGGAATCTATACATACTGGAATCATCAAGAGCAAAGTTCTGAGAATTATTTTAAGAATACTTGATATTTGTGAAATTATTAATCTTTTTGGAGAGATTTAAACTCATATACAAGAGTCTATTTCAGCAGTTTATATAATAGGGAAGTAGTGTTACTCGCGTCCATGGTATCTTTAATCCACACGTGCTCCCTGGGTAGTGCTACATGAGTAACAGCGTTCGTCAATGCAGCCCAAACGACAAGCCTTCTCCAAGTGATAAGAGAAGATGCCTCGATAAAAGGATTCCAAGGATGAGAAATAAAAATAAAGGTCCTTTACAGGGCCAGAACGCGATTGCCATTACTTCTATATTTTGGAATGCTGGTGGCCTGTCTAGCTCTAAGTTTTGTGAATTTAAGACTGTTTTGACAAGAGAATCAGCTGATGTTTTCGTTATTGTTGAAGCTGGTACGTCGACTGACTCCCTGAGTTTTTACAAACGTAAGGGTTATGTTTTATATTCACTTCCAAGATCACGACAAATAGCCTCCAGCATTATTGTTGGGGTTAAAAGCAGTATCACTGTTAAATTAAAGGTGTTACATAAAATGTAAGATAACAAGTTTGAAGCTGTAGAGCTTAATTTATGGAAAAACAATACTAGAACAAAATTTATTTTTGTCTACAGCCCTCCTGGCAATTTGTCATTGACTAAAACGCTCAAAAATGCCATTGATAAAAATACAATTATCATTGGTGATTTTAATTCCCATTCTTTACGATGGAGCTATAGTGAAACAGGACCACTGGGTAAAGCTCTTGAGGATTTCCTTGTCTCTTTTTCCCATGTCTTTATTGCAGTGCAGTGGCCACACTTTTCTCTCTTTTATTTTCCATAGATGGAATCTCAAAATCTGTCAGGAGAGAAAATCAGCATTTTTCTCTCCTGAAAGAGAGAAAATCAGGAGAGAAAAGGAGCATTTTTCTCTCCTGACAGACACTTTTTTGACTAATGATCTCATTGATGAAAATAATATCAATAAGATCTATGATGCCTTCTCAGAGGCTATTCGAATTATTGCTCTTGAGATGATTCCTAGAGGCAGAGCAAAGAGTTTTACACCTTTTTGGACTGAGGAACTGGCTTCTCTCAAGGCTGAGAGAGATAATGCACATCAAAAAGCTGAGCTTACTGGTGATAATGCTGACAACATTGCCCTCAGATGTGTACAAGCTGCTTTGAAGAGAGCCCTTAAACTCGTAAAAAGAGACTGTTTTAAAGACTTTGCCCCAAAAATTGACTTTAGAAGGGATGTTATTCGTGCCCACAGATTCTTTTCAACTTTAAACAATGAACACTTTCCTGACTTAAACGAACCCTTGTTAATAATGGGAAGCAATTTACCACCAATGGTGAAAAAGCTCTGGCACTGGCCAAACATTATACTTCTGTCTGCAGATTCCCCAGGTATAAAACAAAGGAACGAAAGCTGCATTTATCTTTGGGATGATTGAACCATGATGATGATATCCTTTTTAATAGTGATTTCACAATTGATGAACTTCGCAAAGCAATGAAAGAGACAGGGCTTGGAAAGGATGCTGTTCCAAATGACCTCCCTGCTGGCTTCTTTCTTCATTTGATTGATTGATTTCATCATCATGCAGTGTTCACTCTTCTTCAATACTATTTGGAAAACTTATGTATCTGCAGAATAGAGGAAAGCTGTTACTGTCCCGATTTTGAAACCACATAAAGATTTTGCTGATCCATCATGTTACAGACCCGTATCTTTGACTAATGCTTGCTGCAAGCTAATGGAACGTATGATCGTAAATCAACTAACTTATTTCCTGCAAACCAAAAATAAAATCTCTGACCTTCAAGGTGGTTTCCGTAAAAAACGTGGAACTATTGATCAAGCAGCTTTTGTATTAAGCAGTATGATGAAAGCATACTTCCCATTGTATTAAGGATGTTGTAAGGAATGTTAAAGGATACTTCCCATTGTAAGGAATCCACCCTTGCTGTATTCATTGATTTTAAATTTGCCTGTGACTCTGTCTGGTTAAGAAAACTAATCAATAAGATACAAAATACTGGTATCCAGGGACAAATGCTAAATTGGTTCAAATCCTTTCTATGCCAAAGACAAGCAAAGGTCAAATATAAATCCACTTTTTCTAGGTTTGTCCATATGAGAAATGGTTTACCACAGGGTGTAAGCTCAAGCTGCTCTCTGTTCAACATCATGATTAATGACATAATTGAAAAGCTCCAGATTTTGCCTGGAATTCGTTGCCTTGCCTTTGCAGATGACGTTGTTATATTCTCAACACATAAAGTCGTTAATACTGCTAATAACATTAATAGAGCCATGGTGATTGGTGCAAAAATAACAATAAGACTGTAAACTCTGAAAAAACAGTCTACCAACTTTTCACATTGTCTACAAAAGAGCACCAAATATCCATTAAATACAGTGATCGGGATCTCTCCAGATGGGATCATTTCCAATATCTTGGCATTCACTTTGATAAGAAATTACTATGGAGAAAACATGCAGAGGAGATTGCAAGGAAAGGTAAGGCTAGACTTGGTCTCCTTAAACGATTATCAGGTGTTACATGGGGTTCATCACCAGATGTCTTGACCATTGTCTATAAAACCTATGTTAGACCAATCTTAGATTATGGCAGTGAACTACTGGCCACTGCCTCCGCCAGTTGTTGTGACAGAGTTGACAAAGTCCAAAATAAAGCCCTGAGACTTATTACTTCTGTTGCTTGCTATACACCCATCACTGCATTAGAGATTCAATGGTCTTGAACCTCTGGGGGTTCGTAGAGAAAGGCAGCTACTAAAATAGTTTGAAAAGTGTAGAAAACTTTCTGTCTAGCACTGGCAAAACCTTACTCCAGCAGAAAATAGGCTAAAAACTCATCAATCATTTTTCAAGGACGCAGAAGACCTTATGACTAAATATGGTCTGTCATCTTCCTTGCCAACCTTTTTGTTTTGGTGAGAGATTCCCACTAAATTTTAGAATCCATACTATAAATCTCTCTATTGGTACCCTACAAAGAAAAAATGACACTATCACTGAATCTCTTAGAGCCTATGCTCTTGAAACTATTGTGAATAGATTTCCAAAAAATAAATGGCTCCATATATATACTGATGGCTCCTCCCACGAAGACTGTACCTCTGGTTCAGGCTGGTACTGTGAAAATTTATTTGAAGTCTTATGCCCTGTTGGTATGAATGCCACAAATTTCGAGGATGAGATTGAGGCAATTAAACAGGCTACTTTCCAACTTTTGACATGTAATACTTCTCTCAATCATGCAGTCTTCCTTGTCGACTCGCAGGCATCCATCCTCTCACTCTGCTCCTTTCAGGCTTGTCAATCAAAATGTGAAGAACAAACAAAAATAGAAATAGACAAACTTATTAATAATGGATGGATTCCAACCACTGCAATATACCTGGAAATGAGAGAGTGGATCAAGTGGCAAAACAGGGATGCTTGCTTCCACAGCCTTCTTTGTCTCTCTCATACAACCGAATTTCATCCAAAATTACCAGAACAACAAATGCTTTTGTAAAAAAAATGCCAGAAAGCAGAAGCTACAGAGAAAGTGTGATCTAAACTGATACACACTCTTATTTCTATGGACCTCCCACAACAAATTTTTAATGCAAATTTTAGAATTCAGAGTGGACATGACTATCTTCGAGATCATCTTTGTCGTATTGGCATTTTTAACTCCCGACTGCCCTCTGTGTTTCATACGAGAGGCAATGAATTTTAGTCATTTGACCGTTTGCCCATCTTTGGACAACGTTAATTCTCTTATGCTTGACAACTATCACATGGAGGCTACTTTGTAATGGGCTGCTAAAAGGAAAATAGCCGATGCAACTAATTCCTGACGTAGAAAAAAGTTTATATAATAGCCTTTCACTTCAAGAACAATATCATGAATATCAAAGTTCAATTTAATTTGTAATGACCGACAATTCAATGAAGAACTGTCAATATGCCTTTCGTCACTAAAAATTGGTAGATCACAACCTACTATGTGTATCAGTAAGAAAAATAATTACATTAAAATGACCACTAATAAGCAGATCATTTCCAATTGTGAACCCTAAATGAAGTAGCAAGATGGGGGAACAAATGGCCAAATCCAACGAATGAAAAGTTTTGGAGGACATTCAATAAGGCAAATTGTGAGCTAAAAAAATGGTGGAAATGCATCAGTAATATGGAAATTAAAATTATGTTTTCCTCCAAATGTATTAGAAGATTTATTATTTAAAAAAGTTCAGGGTGAGAAGAATTCTGGAAAAGAAACATGCAGTTAAACTTCCTTTAAGAAAATTATTGATAAATATTGCATACTTTTAAATAATTAGGAACTGTTTTGAGAGAAACTGAAACATGAACCCAAGGGCTATTACATATCTCTCTGTACAGTGAATCCCCCTTTCAATAATCTCATCTGACTTTTTAATAGATAAAAGATGTATGTCTTGCTTTTAATTAAGTATAAAATTGAAGAGTAGAATATAAATAGAAATTACTTACTTAAGAAATTTAACTAGCAACAAACATTTAATTATTTTAAGAATAGGTAGAAAAAGAGTGTTTGCTGAATTTAAGATTGACATGTATTTCTTCCAAAAAAGGTGCAGTCTCTTCATTTAAAGTAACTGATGTTGCTTTGATAAATGATGAGTATTTCCTTAGAAATATGTGGATGATGGGAAAAATTATGGAGCTGTATCGATGATGGGACAGAAATATTCATTTTCTTATGCAAATATCCAAAGGCAAAATAAAATGAAGAGTACAACTATTTTATAATTTAAAACTTAATCTTTAATTTTATTTTTATGTAAATAGAATTTCTTTTATTCGTTAAACTCATGTTTGTGAAAATTGCAACACCATGAAGGAATCATCATATTGAATGAAATTTAATCCACAGTTGAGTGGTGCAAATAAATGATTTAACTTTGAAAGCAAACAAACAATAACAAGAGATCGAAATCAGTATTTTGTATAGCTACCACAAGCTGCAATAAGTGCTGAAACACAATGTGGCATGGAGTGAAACAAATTTTGAATGTCTGCCTAAGGAAGAGCATTCCATATTGTTTGTATGCATATCCAAAGTTCGTCTGTAGAAGTTACAGGACGAGGATCACGAGAGAGACACCAACCAACAAAATCTCACACATGTTCAATCTGTGAAATATACTGCGAATACGCCAGTCAACAAAGAAGCTGTACCTGCTGCGATGCCAAGACTTGAAGGAAGGGAACAGCATAAGGCTGTAGAACTTCATTGATGTACAGATTGCTGTTCGGATTACCCACAATTCGTAGAAATTGAGATCGATCATAATATGCTATGGCACCTCAGACCATAACTCAGGGTGTTCTTCCACTGTGATGTTCAATAATACATTCTAGAAGGTGACGTTCACCAGTGTATCGTCTGACATGAATGCAGCCATCATGGTACCATAAATTAATGCGGGATTCATCAGAAAACATGATATGCTACCAATCAGCACGCTAGTCCCTATGCTTGTAAGCCCATTGTAGCTGCAGGTGGAGATGGTTTAGCGTGAGGGGGATCCTGTATAAAGGAGTTCTTGCGTGCAGCCCATGCTGCAGCAGGTGTCTACAAATTGATGAAGCACACAATGAAACACCTGTAGCTATTCAGCACTGCACTGCCAATTGTCTAGAGGATGCTGAAGTCTGTCAGTGCCATGCGGACCAGGTGTCTATCATCTCGCCTTGACGTCACATTTTGGTGTCCACACCTGGATTTCTGAGTTGTCCAACACTCGTCCATCCGCTGCTTCCAAACACACATCACTCTGTTGTTGTTATGCTGCACACGAGGAGTTACTCGTGTGCATGATTAAGCAATCCAGCTTCACAAAGGCTAATGATTCAAGGCTGTACAAACTCCGTAAGTTTTTTAAATCTTGCTCTCTTTCATCGAAGAGCCATAAGTAATGACTGAGCAAACGTTTACCACTAGCAGATAACCATACATGCCTCGCTACAGCTGTCTATTCTGATCCATCCACCGTTCAGAGGGAGTTGTTTAGCATATGTAAGCGCTACAAGTCTGAAATTCTAATCATTTGTTTATCATGCCCTACTTTGCATTTCCTGAAAAATTTCAGATTACTCATGTAAGTCTTTCATGGTGTTACAATTTTCACAAACATGAGTTTATTTTAGTCATTCTTTATGTGCTAATTTTTATGCTATATTTTTATATGTGTACAATGGAAAAGTAAACAAGTATTATGAACAAGTTAGATATTAATATGGATAATATTCTATTGTCTTTTCTCTGACAAATATTATTGACAATGTTTCTGTAATAATTTTCATTATATTGAATCCAAAATTAATTCTGATTCATTGATGCAACAATATATTTTTGCGATGTTTTATTTCCTTGTGGAAGGCAACATGAAATGTAATATTTTACCTGAAAACCTTAATAACACCTAATAATAGCAAACTTTATGGAAACATTAGTTATTTGTTCAATGAATTTTGAGTTTAAAAACCGGTGATTATTACACGCACTTGACATTCTACAAAGAAAACCATTGTAAATGTGTTCAAAGATAACACTTAAATCACATTCATTTTATATATGAAAATTATTGATAAATTAATAAATAAATAAAAACATACCTTAAAATAAAATATAATTCTAAAATTTTAAAATATAAATTTTAAAAAAATGACTGTTTTCTTTTTAAATTCTTGTTTTTTTTAAACTATCAAATACATTGTTTAATGTTTGTAATAAGTACTTAAATACCTTTAAAAACATAATTTATCACATTAATTTTAACTTAAATTAATTAAAATATATAAAAATTTATTTCATTGATATAAATGAATGAAAACATTTTTATCAGAAAATATATTTCCTTTTCATGTTAGAAAAGATGATAAAAATTAACTTCAATTCTATTATAATATATATGACTCAAAGCAAGCATTTATTTTTGTCAAATGACACCTAAATTATGTCTCACAAAAACATTGTTACTAATATTCATTATTTATTTAGACAAAAATCACAAATGAAAATTAAATGCTATTGATCAGGTTAAAATTATGGCACTTATTTTATTCAAATCTTTTATTTCTAAGGGACATTTTAATTAAATGCTTTTTGACATAAAAATGTAAGAAATTCGATACATAAAGTTTAGATGAAGAGAAACAAAAAATCCTAATTTAACAATGAATTTTAAAAGATACCAAACTTCAAGATGTTTATAAAACTTTAAATAAAAATATATTTGTGAATATATTTCATGATGATTTATTCTACTCCATTAAATATTTTAAAGAAAACCCTGAAAGTATAATTAAAAAGTAAAATTTAAACATACTTCATCTCGTAGGTCTCTGAGGTTATAGCAGCCAAGAATAATTTGGTCTTCCCACCATAATAATCCACCCATTGTAACAAAATCTCTTTCCTAGATTTAAAAAAAATATTTAAATAAACAAATTAAATTAATTATTATGATCTTAAAATATTGACATACAAATATTCGCACTTGTGTTTCATTTCCAAATAGCTTCCATCGTCTAAGCATTAATGAATAATGTGCTAAACCACTCCGACCAGCAACAGCCATACTTTGGCCCACTGAATCGATTGCTGTATACTGTAATATGAAAATAAAATGTATTGCATTTCTTTTTTACAGTTTTGCTGCCAAAATATAAATTGAAAATGCTTAATAATTAAAAGAATAGGTTAAACATCCTTAAGTAACTTATTTAATAAAATTATTGATTCATTATATTGAAGTCTTTCATTATATCTTAAATTATTAAATTTTCATTTACAAATAGAATAGCAGTTCCTCAAAGGAACTAAATTAATGAACTACTATTTCACACATAAGATTTTATAAATATGTTATTATTCAACTTTTATACTTATTTGGATTTTTTAAATCATTGAATATAAAATATATGTTCAAGAAAAACAATTAGAAGAAGTTTGAATTTGTAACATAGAAAATGTAAAAAAAGAGTGCACACAAATAACAAGTACATGCAATGATAATTTTACATTAGTTAAATAAAATGTTGAGATAGTTACAGTACTTACTCTAATAGGCCAATTATTTGCAAGATAACAATAAGGAATCTAGAAATAATATTAAGAAAATATATATCAAAATATAATAAAAATAACATTTTTATACTAAATATTATTAAATAGGCAAAATATATATGTAAATTAAATATTTTAAAAATTTAAAACGTACATTGGTAACAGAAAATGTTACATTTCAAAAAAAGTAAAAAGTTTAGACAACATTTTTTCTTCCTTTTTTAAGCACAAGAAATATTACCACTAAATGATTAATCATAATTCCTTTAGATAAATTAAGAACTATTTATAATTATATGACAGAATTTATATCAATATTTTAAAAAACTTACAGGAATAATGATCCATTGCTTATTACCAGCAAGCATTTGCTCTCTGGACACACCAATAGACACTGAAGTTTCATTATCTAATTTTCGATCATGCGAATTAGGCTTATTATGAATGATATCTGCTCCGGCACTCACATATAGCCTGTCTTCTGCTTGTAAAAAAACATGTTCTCGTCCAGTCTACACAAAATGAAAAATAACAATTCAAAATTAAGTAACAGTAAAATGGCAAAAAAAAGAAAGATTTCTAAATATTAAACTGCTTATCTATTCCATATAAAAGATTAAAAAGTCAAGGCAGCTAAAACATATATGTAATAATAAAAATTCTTTTAATTTCAAAAGTTTTGGATAAAAATACTTCAATGCAGTGACTTATTCATATAATTATAATGAAGTGTACAAAATGAACAAAACATATTCATTTTATCACATAGTACATGATTTTCATTTAAAATATTAAACTAAATATAAATTTCTAGGCATTCCTTTTGATGGTTTGGTTTGTTTGTCGCTCAACGGTCATTTTTTGCACACGAGGGCTAATTAGACCGGGACTTACGGTTTAAAGTGGATTCCGAACCACTACAAACATCCATGCCCAAGGTAGGATTCGAACCCACGAACTGTTGAACCGAAAGCAAGAGCGCTAACCATTCGGCTGCCAGCTCGGCGCATTCCTTTTGAAGTTGTGCATTAAAGTTTATATATATATATATATATATATATATATATATATATATATATATATATATATTTATATATATATATATGGAAAAAATAAAACTGACTTGTAAAATATTTTAGAAACAGGAAATTATTTTATGTAAATTTTTTACTCTCAATTTTTATTCAAATAATAATTGACAAAAAGTATATCTTATTATTCAATTGTTTATTAATTAATTTTTAGTAGTGTGAAAATACTAATTAAAATTGAAAATCAAATTAATAACCTTCATAAAAAACTTTAAAATTGCAATATGGATAAAATTTAACACTACATTTTATAATTTTGTTACTATAAAAGAAGAGAAATATGACTATTTTTACAACTCTAGTTAAATCATAACTCTATCAGAAATATTAAAAACTGGGGATTTAATCAAAGTCAATTTTATTTTATGAAAGATATTTTTTAGCTTTAACTAATTTTTGTTTCTCATCTAATGCATTAAAAATGCCACAAATAGCCTGTTAATTTAAACTTGAAAAATGAAAACTATTTCAACCATATATGCAGAATTACAGTTTAATGTTATAGGTATAGTAGAATATTTGCCTTTGAAATTCTAAGTTTTTAAAGCTATATTTTATCAATATAATATTTTTGCCTTTTAAAAGACATGTCAAACTAAATTTCTCTCTTACACAAAGGGAGATCTCTAACCCAGAATGCAACCAAAATATAAATATTAACATAGATAATAAGTTAACAATTATAGAGAAATTAACTGTAAAAGGAATAGTAAAATAATACAAACCATTCCAGCATTCACAGTTAAGGCACTTTTCACAAACTGAAATATAACAACGTCAGACTTATTTTGTTTTGTAGGAAAAACGGGTTCACTTTCCTTTGATACAGCAGAATTCTTTGAAACTGCCCAAAGCTGATAACCTTCTGGACCCCATTCCTGAAAAAAATAATTTATAAAGGAAACTTATTATCATAATTGTTTACATGCATTTATAAACAAATATGTTCTTAAATATACTCTTTAATTAAAAATGCCTTACTTACGGCATTGAAAACCATTTCTTGCATAGGTAATGAAGACAGAGAAATTTTTAAAAACTTTACATTTATAAACCAACATTACAAGGAGATAAATATTACAAGGAGTGACATTAATATGTATAAAATTTACAAAGACTAACTTATGCATTATACTATTTTACAGAATTTTTATTTAAAAATAAATATTCTCAATAAAAAAGTAAAAGAAATTATTATATAATCATGTAATTGTACAGTAGTACAATATTGTAATAGTACAGTAATCTTGAAACAATTCAAATGCAGTTTTAGATGCAAAAACCATGATTATATTGGATTTAATAGAATATGATATAATTTAAATCCAACACAATAAAAGAAAACTAAACTTAAAGCTTAAGATTAGCTTAAGAAAAGGAGTCCATATTATAAGTGTTTTTCTATACAATAATAAAAACTAACCGTTTTAAAACCTCAATAAAAGGAAAAGGTTAAATATAATATAATACCCACAAATCTAATATCAAATGATGAATTTATAATCAAGTATTTCAAAATACCATAAAAAATATATTTCCATCTAAATTTAGTGCTTGTAATTAGTTATAGTAATTAGAAGATTTAGTGTGCCTACTATCCACCAATCCTGAACATCTCAGTATATAATTACTAATCTTGAACTGGAAGTCATTAATGGGGTTCTCATCAGGTGTCATTAATATTACATTATAAATTTTTCTCTTCTTTAAAAAGGCTCAATAAATATCTTCACTTCATATTTAATTCTTCAGAGGAAATTTTACAAATTCATGTACACTCATGGCTTAAAAAAATATTCTTTTAAAAATATAAAACTGGGAAATATCAAACATTTGCATATTTAGTCTAACTGCAAGGAAATGCAACAGCAATTAGTAATACTTTCAATCAGCAGATCAGAATTCATTTTTATATGGCACATTGTAGTTCTACACAAATGATGTACATCTAACAGCAAAACTAATTTCAATAGTTTTTGAATGAATCAAGTAAGGAATTGCTGACTTCCAGAAATGCATTTTTAATATGGTATCCATCTGTGAAAGTTTTCTTATTTTACTTACACATAACTCTTGGGAAAAGATGGAACTGTAGCAGTGATAGACATAATATTGAATTTAGATGTTAATATTAAGCTGTAATAATACTTAAAAATAATAAGTGGCCACCAGATGGCAGTAGTTAATATGATGTTAAGAGATATGTATGTGTAATTGAGCAGAGAGAGTGTGTGAAAGAGCTAGCTAAATGATGTCTGTATAATAATCCTAATTGTAAATAAATCTTTAAATATTAGTAAATTTAAGAACTTCTTCCTTCCCAACCTAAGTTACTTGTCATCTGATAAACAAAACTAGAATAGCTAATACATAATTGCTGTCTGATTAACAGCAATTTAAATCTTTATCTTTTATTTACACATTTTTTTTTTCCACTGGAAAATTAGTATCATGCATACTTTTGAAATACCTTTCAACATCCCCTTTTGTCAAAAGTACCACACTCATATGACAGATATAACATATACATTTTGAGCTCTCCATAGTATGGAAAACTGTTTTCTGTATTAAATTTAATTTGTATGTTTTCATTTCCTTAACACAGATTTTGCCATTGTAATTCTCTTTCATCTTAATAATAGATTACTAATCTAATTAAAAAATACAAGTAACACAAGTTGTCAAGTTGAATGTTAGAAAACCAGAGTGACTGCTAAATTTGGAACTGGATGTGGAAAAAACTCTTTTTTACAGCTTGCATCACAAGGATTGCATTTTTTTACCTATAACAGTAAAAACTATCCTCGATTTCCAATGAAGGCATGTGTCAGCTATGTATTCATTGAATAATTTACTTTTAAGTAAAGAGTGGTATCATTTATTAAACATCCATTTTTAAGTCTAGCTGGTATTTATGTTTCATAAATACTTCTTTACAATATGCATACCTTAAGTGTTAGTAAAAATGGTCATCCCAAAATTTCTTGACAATCCACCAACTGTTCATGATCATTTTAATGGCCACTTTTGAAACATATTGATACTTTTGTTTAATTTAATTTTTCAAATTGATTTATGTCATAGCCTAAACATCTTTTGATCTTGAGTTCATGGATTTCATTTTCCTATTATTATATGTTGTCTTGTAAACATTAATTTAATATATATATAAAAATTTATAAGCAATTTGCAGATACTTTATAATTTCAAGAATTTACAAGACAATAGCAAATTAAAACTGAAATAATTTAATTTATGGATTTTAATGTATTAAGCATTAAAACTTGTGCTGAATAATATTAGTATACAAACCTATATTCGAGAGCTTTAGCTTCATGTTATACAACTGTAAAATACTTTTAAGAATTGACAAAATTATTCATGTATAACAACTCATTACAGTTTCAAAAACTTTTTATTTTTTAAGATTTCCTAGGTTGAATTATAATATTAAGATACTTCCTAGCAATTTAGTTTGGTATACTAGAAAAATGCTAAAGTAAATTGCTAGTAAATAAATGGAATGATAAAACATATAAAATGCAATTCTTAACAAGACTTTTCTTAATAAAATTAAAAATTAATATTAGAGAATAAAAAATGTTTCTTAAAAGAAGCATGTGTACATTTACCAATGATATAAGGGTAGACACATTTTTCATGACATCTGCTGACCTATACCAAGTAAAAGAAATATGTTAACGAATAAAAGTAAATTATATTTTAAAATATAAATTTTTTCAATTAGGAATATTGGTTAAAATAACGAATACCTTGAATTGATTCTGTGTTAGTTTTCTGTATAAAAAAACTTTGTACAAACTTATTAAAATGTATATAATAATAATGACATATTAGACAAATACTAAAACAATATGCAAATAATATTTAGTTCAAATTAAGATGGTTTGATTCTTATTTGAATTTTTTAAAAATAATTTTAATATGAATGCAATATTCTCAATGGTTTTCAATGCTAAATAATTTTGTATAAATAGTAAATAGTTTCGCAGCTCTACTTTCCTTGAAATTCAATGAATAGTTTCGCAGCTCTACTTTCCTTGAAATTTTTAAATATATATATACATAAATTGTTTGCTTTTAATGATAGAGGAATATTTTTAATATTAAAAATAAATTGCAAAAACGGAATGTCATTATCAATATAAGAACTTAACGAGATAGCTTTATTAATATTTTCAATAAAACATACTTTTAGATTTAATATTTAGTCCAATAAAGAATTTATTTTAAAACAAAGATACTTTAAGAAAATTGATAAGATAAATACAGGAAATCATGACCACTCTTCAGACTCCATTTATATGAAAGATGTGTATTTGCAAAAATCTGATTAGCTTATTTTTTTTAATTGTCACAAATAACAATCATAGAAATGCTTGATTATATTCCTTTATTAATTGTAACAAATTCTTTCAACTAAGTTTTATATTATAAAATTCATAGCAGATATGCCTGTCGATCTATTAAATATAGCTGAAGTAAAATTAAGAAACACATAAAAATTTCTTACCCATAATCCCAACCAAGACTACACATTAATAAAGCACCAAAAACACTCCAAATAGCAAATCCTCCTTTTTCCCATGTGGTAGCCAGAGCTCCTCCATCAGGGGTCCATTTCAAGTTTGACATTGAGCCAGCAGCAGCTTCAACATCTATTACAAACAGAACTTTTTATTATATAATAACAGGAGCATAATTTGAAATCAAATAATTTAAGTATGTCAATTTATTCATAGTGATCAATATTTAATACCTTGAATAATTCAATCAATACCAAAATAAAATATAAATTAATTCTGGACCATAATTTGTTAAAGCAATGCTATTACCTGGAAAATCTTTGCTAGACAGAACTAATTGATGTGTTGACTGCAAAGCACCAGATATATCATCGATACAAAATATGATACCTTGAGCACTGTAAATAAGATTGATGCATTTCAATGTTTTAATTATTAAAGATTTTGCTTATTGAACTTCACTAATTTTATTAAACAAAACTTTGAATCTTTAAAAAAATATTCTAAATGATTGAAGTAAATTTTATAAAAAAATATTTTAAGAATAAATAAGCAAACTAACATTAAGCATTACATTTTACGTCAAAATTAGAAAAAATATATAATACTCAAATTGTTAATAAATATAATTTACCAAATTAAGTTAGTAAATAGTATTTAGCTTAACATTTCTTATCACGATTCAAAGTTACATTAAATTTATTGTAAGGCAATCTCACTACAACGAATTTCATAAAAAATTAAAACATCATTAATATTCTTTGGAAAACATTTTGTATTAGAATGTATAAAAATACAATCGTAGAGTTAAAAAAATAATTTCAATACATTTTTATTAATTTAAATGTAGACTAAAACATATAGAACTACTCATTAAATGCAATTAAAATATTTTAACTAATTAAACTAAACACTAGGGGTTTTGCATTAAGTTGATCCCCTAACTAAAACATATAATTCTCACCCAGCAGCCTTTGCTGAGGAAAACAAATATTGACTGTCATGCCATTGGTTTAGTTTTTTAATTATTAATAAAGCAAAAATAAATAAATAAATGAAAGAGAATCTAGCTTACTTAGCCAATCCATAAGCTATTAATCGAAATCTATGGTTTACAGCTGTACAAGTTGCATTTTGAACATCATGAGCAAGAATGCCGAATACTTGCTGTAAAAAAGAAAAAATTGCTAGTTCTATTACCAATAATAAATTTATAAGCAGCTAAGTTTTACATAAATTTATATAAAGTTTTATAGCAAGCTCTGCTTGATTGCTGTAATATTATTTAACATTATATATGAAACACCTAAGTGGTATTCATGCATAAATTATGTTAAAACAATTTAATGTAATTTCTCTGCAATTTTTGACATTTTGTGCAAAATAGAAAGCATACTTTTATGCTGTACTATTATGATGCAGCAGTTTAAAACAATATTTCAATAAATAATTTCTAAAAAAAATGAAAAATTCAGTTCACAATATTATAAAAATAAATTTTAAAATGTCATGCATTACCTTAAGCTATTTTTGTAAATGAAATGAGAAATTATTAAAAAAAAAATTATTATTATATCATGAAATTTTAAAACTGTAATATATATATATATATATATATATATATATATATATATATATATATATATATATATATATATATATACATACTACAAATATCATATCACAGTTATACAATTTATTATAAAAAATTCATTTTTATAAATAATAATGTTGCCTTCTTCTGTAGTTGAACTTTTAAATGAAGCTAGGTGTTTCTATACAATATGATTTATAAATGTTATATATCACAATAAAAAAACTCATTTCATTTCTAAAAGTAAACAATTCTAATATCAAATTAATCTTAAGTTTTTTTTCAACTACTTTTTGAACAATATAAATTATTAAACTTCTTGAGCTTTAGAATTTTTTTGAGAAAGTGTGTAACAATGTTAAGTAATTTAATAATTTATTAAAAATTAACTACAGCTCGAGTATGTAATAAATATTCTTTACTTTGAAAAAAAAATTATAAGTGCTAGATAATTAAAATAAGATAAAACATATATAATTAAAATAAAGTTTTCAACTAGATAGAATTATGAAGAAAGTTTTCTTAGTTCATGTTGCTCAGTAACAGTAATTAAATTAATTTAAATATTTGAAGTTCAAACATTCACTAAATATCATCTTAAATTTCATCCCATCAATTCCCAAAAACATAAAAAAATTACTTGAGCAAAATTTTTTTCTATTTATTTATAAATGAAATAAAAGCCTAAATTTGGGAAAATAAAATTCCAAGAGCTCAGTATTAAATTCAAATTTCATTTTTTTTTTCAAATAATAAATTACATTATTTGAATTTTTTAATACAGAATTAAAGACTTGTTTAAAAAAGTGTTGCTTCAAATAACATAATACTTTTTACATAAATGGAAGAACTGTGATTTTCATGGCCATCTTACAAGCATAGGAGATTATTTAAATGTGATTATTTATATTATAAATATTTTATCATATTAATACTCTGGCATATTAAGTACATGGTATACAATGGTATTTGAAGCAAACAGAATAGATTTTAAAACCATTGTAAATAGTTTCAAATTATATTAGAACATTAAAAGTTATTAGACGTAATAATACAAGTTTTTATCAACTTATTACTATGAAATTTTTACGATAAGAATAACATAAGTAAAGGGTGGGCTTTTTAAAATTTAGTTTTTGATGTATCAATAATAAGTTTGAAATCTAAAAATCCTGCTCCATTTACATTTTTATAAAAGAAATTTAAACTAGAAAATAATATAAAGCATTATCAGAATTCAATTAGTTATACCTTTAAAAAATATTATATAAAAAACTATTACATACATGAGGTTCAAATTTCAATGTTGTAGCTGTGATAAAACAGGCTTGACCATTTGATAAAACCACAGAAAAGCCTCCAATGATAGGTGAATATTCCATGCTTTTAACATGGACATGAGGATCATGGAATTTAGATCCTACAAAAATATAACACATAATCTATTTTAAAAAACAATTTTATCATAAATAAACTTTGTGCATACTTTAAAGAGCAAATTTCTCCCTTCAAATATGGGAATTATAAACTTTTCAAAAATTAAACTAATGTAGATACTTTTATAGTTGACTTTAATAAATTGAAAAAATATCAAGTCAAATTTTTTAAAGCTATAGAAATAAAGACATTACTTACAATTACTGAATAGAAGAGAGGAAAATATTAAATTCCAATTTATATTTCATTTTAGATAAGTTTTACTTAATTGCATACATAATTATTTTATATACCCTTTTTTAACAATGAAATTCATTATTTGGTCTATTCTATTATTTCATCTCTCTATGAGATGATAGAAAATATCAATAGAAGAAACATAATCTTTATTAAAAAATTATGTTCATATAATAGAATTAAGTAATGGTTACAATAAAATTTAAATAACAAAACGAATGATTTTTACCACACTTTTCCATCTAATTGATAGAGTTGGGCTCAACCAATTACATGGAAGAAGCCAGGTGGGAAGATAAATTTAAAAGTAGGAACCAAGTAGAAAACTCCTGAACATAGAGGCTTAGGTTTGTTTGTCATTCAACTGTGATTTTTTGTAGATAAGGGCTAATTAATCTGGGACGTACGGATCAAAGTGGATTCCGAACAACCATAAGCATCCATGCTCACGGCATGATTCGAACTGATGAATCGAAGGCAAGAATGTGAAACATACATTTGTTGGCTCCGTCCCCTGAAAATGTAACTTGCACACTCCAGAGGTACCATTTCACTAGGAAGACATTGCAACTAGATCCTATTTATATTCATATAAAGCTGCCTTTAATAAGCATGATGGATCTTTGGTTAAACCAGAGAGGATTCGAACACACTATATTTCAACAATGAAAACGAGACCCTAATCAACCATGTCATTGCAACCCCCCACAAAACAAAATTTAATTTTAAAATAACCATTTCACAAAATGCAAGCATAAAAAGCATTCATAAAATGCAAGAACTTTTGAAAGAGACAAACAGATAAAACTTTTTTTAAAGAAATAAGGTAGGTAAATTTTAATCTCATTATTTATATAAGTTCTCAAAAGTTTAAATTAAATTTTTATTGGTTACTGATAGTTAAAAAAATAATATTTTTTATTTGTCAATTTTTACCAATAAGAAATATTTATGATACTAGTTCATGTAAATTATGCATTAAATTAAAAAAATAAAATAGAAATAGAAAATAAAGTTAAAGTTTAAATTTTACAGCAAAGATTTAAATTTTTGCTTTATTTATATTTATATATAACAATTGTTTTCAAAAGCTGAAAAAATAAACTAAAATAAATTGATAATTGAGACATGCAATGCTAGGTTTGATTAAAATTTATGATTAACATTAAAGTCTGCTCATATTATAAAAGCATATTTGAATGATATAATTTAAAACAATTATATCATAACCAAAATCCTTTCCATGGCCTAATTAATCTCTTAAAAAAATCCAAATAACATGTAACAGAATACAATATACATGCATAATTTTTCATAAATTTTCCTTCCTACACTACATGATATTAACAGGTATATTTAAAACTAGACTAATTTTTAAAGTAATTTATTTTAATAAAGCACAAAAATCATTAACTGCAATTTAAAGTGATATTTCTTAAAAATTTTAAATTATTTAAACACTGATATTTTTATTCAAGTATGTGATATGAATACTTGAATATTTAAAATAAAATTACTAGTTGATTTGTTTGTTGCTCAATGGTCACTTTTTGTTCATGAGTGACAAATATTTTTTCAAATAATTCAAAGCTCAAAACTTTTGCATGAACTGTATAAGAAAACTGAGAATTATTCTAATAAGGTAGGAATCCAATTTTTAATATAAAAAAAATTTATTTTAAAAATGTATTTTCAAGGAAAAAATAGTTAATATATTTATATTCCTCTTAAAGTATTATTCAATATGTTTTTAGTTCTTTCCAACAATATCCTTTATAAGTTTTTATTACTATTAAAATTTGAATATTTTCAATTTTATTTACTAATATTATTAATTGAATCAGGAAAGTATTTTCATTTACAGAAGTAAATGCTTATGATAGTTTTACAATTATGAAAATTTATCTCAAGTGCCATAAAAACAAAAGAAAAATAACAAACATTATCAATTTATTATAACATAAATAATATTTAACAAGCAAGGTTAGTGTAATAATCATGGCATATAAAAAGACAAATTGATATCAAAAGGTATAATGAAAATTAATTTTTAAGACAGGTTATTGTAAAAAGAAATGAATAAATTCCTAATTTAAAATGGTTTGGGTTTATTTTTTTAAAATGGAAATATTATAATTAATATAATTTTAAAAAACAAGAAAATGTAAGTACCTCTTGATTGTAACTGGTCTAAGCGAAAAGAAATATTGCACAAATTTAAAGTATAGTCTTCATTTAATTTGCCATCCCACTTCACTCTCCAAAAATGTCCATCAACAGTTGTAACCATAAGCTCATCTCGAATACATACAACACTAAAAAATTTAAATAAATATAATTGATTTCATCTGCTTTTGCATATCCTAAAACTTTTTTTAATCTGAAATGCTGGGTAATTATAAATTATTCATTAAATATGTCCTCTCACTGAATACCAATGAGAGGATATATTTGATGATTAAATTGATTGAATAGATAATACATAGAGAATATTTTAAAATTTTGTCATCATTAGTTACATTGTAATTTGCTTGTCAAAGTAATAGACGTTTACACAATGAAGATTAATGAACAGAATGCATTTTATAACTTGAAATCTTCAATAGACTTCAAAGATTTCACTTAATGGTTTGTAATTTTTTTGTTCTCAGGGATATATGAAAGACACTATTTATAAACACCTTATTTGCATATCATATTACTTAACATTAATTGCATTTAATTTTCACATGTTGTGCTAGTGAACATTGAGAGTGATGTTAGAATGTGCATATAGATCAAACTAGACTACATAATATAGACATTTGATAAATAACTCAAGAACATGTGAAGCATTAGTAATGATGAATAAGAAATTGAAAACATGTCTTTTCAAACAATAAATAGTTTACTAATTTTTATGTAAAAATAGTAAATGATACATTATGCAGAAAATAATTTGTGAAATACATAAACCCAAAATTTTAATAAAACATTAGTAATCACAACCTAGTATATTTTTATAGTAAAACTAAAATTGCTTGAAAACATAATTAAAGAAAATAACACATATTTCATTTATAATATTTTCCTCTATAATTTGAAATAAAAGTATATTTTCTGTAAGAAAAACTGAATTTTTTTCCAGATTTTTCTGACTTTTCAAACAATTTTCCCCAAAAGATAATTTTTTTCAGAGAAAAAATGTACAAAGCATTTTGCAGACAAAATGTTTAATACAATAAAATTTTGTAATAAAATTGAATGAATATTTTTGTCTCTAACTAAAGTGTTTGAAAAATACAAATTATTGACTTTGGTAACATTATTTTACTTATAATAAGGTAACTTTTTTCACATAATGGATAATATCAAGGTTTTTATATATTGTATCCATTATTTTATAAATTCTATTTTATAAAATAGAATTTATAACAACTAGTTCTAAAGTTAAAGACATGTACTAATATTTCATGATTATCAAGAGATAAATGCTTTTCATATTGCTTTGATATAATCAAAATGCTATGAAAATATTAATAACCATGAAAGAAAATTAATTATTTTCAATTTTCTTTTAAAACATGCAAATTTAATATCATAGATTGTCAGTAACTTTCAATTAAAAAACAAGCTTTTGAAATGATTCCTCTAGCTATTTAAATAATTGCACAAATTTTAAGCCTTAAATGCCATCTTTTATGTTTAATTCTTTTACAACTCAAGCAAATTCATCATTATAAAGTGAATCCATTGTTTTAAGATACAAAAAATGAAATATTTCTTATGGATTTCAGTTTTGTACTTTACACCATAAGAAAAATTCATGCATACAAGCTTAAAATTATAATTTCATTATAAGTCTTTTATCCAAAAATTAACGAAATAAATATTTTAAAATACTTTTTTTAATAAATCAATCAACAATCCATTAACAAATTAAATTTATTTTATAAATGAAAGCTAATTCAAAACAATAATATACAGAACGTCTTTCTACAGAGTGTTTATCAACAATGATTTTAGTTCAGATTTATAGGAAATGCATGAGTTAGAAAATGAAGGTAAAGAAAAAATTGAATTATTAATTCATACACAGAGTTAACATAATAGTTAATCTTAATTTTATAAGATGTATGCAAATAAAAAAGTACTTAAACAGTTTTAACTTGACTTGTTCTTATTTTTACTATAAAACAAATAGTGGAAGTTAATTTAAAAAGTAACAAACAACTTTGCATGCATTCAAAAACATGACTTTGACTTGCAAGAACAGCTTTTTTATAAGCATTTTGGAGAAGATGACAAATAAGAATTGAATTTTATTTTTGAGGTTGTTTCAACAGATTAAAATCATGATAAAAACAAACTATTAAAATATTTCCTGTTAATATATATAGGGAGATAAAGAGAGACATTTTATATTAATGAGATTAAATCACATAAAAGTTTCCTATATTAATTATTGGATTTTAACAAATCTAAAATAAAACTACCCCAAAACTGTCATAACTTTAAATCAAGTCATATTGTAACAATTATATGTATATTTATAAATTTCTCAAAACAACTGTTTCATACAAGTCAATTATGTATAATGTTTGTGTGTGGTTCAAATGTTATTAAGGATGATTTGTCCCTTCATGAAAGGATAACACACATTTCAGTTGATCCTTAAATTATTATTTATTTTCTAAGAATTATAAACTATCAGAAAATACATTTTAAATATGCTACATATTTTTATAACTGATTTAATTTTTCCCTTTTATGATTTATAAAATTCTATTATATATATCACAAAAGTGAACAATTTACTAATTTAAAAGACATTACTTACCTTAAAACAAGAAGAAAACTAAGTTCTTTATTATCAATACTAAAGCTATGATGCACTTGAAAAGCATTTGTATACATACAAACACAATTGTTAATAATAAATTGTACAATTCCTGAACACAAATTATACAGTTTATTATTAACATTTACAAACACACACTTGTAATAAATAAACTATTTCATTTTGATAATTTTCTATGTAATGTTTCCAATGTCAATTCTGTGTTTTGTCAGTTCCACAAGCCCCATAGATTTTGATGAAGATAACAAGACATCTTCAAATTCTTCAACAAGTCAAAACACAGCAATTTTCTGATCTTTTCTTTACTTTTGTGTACTCAATTAATTTGTCCATAGTGCTTTTATTGACATAATAGAAAGATTTTCAACCTCCTTCTCTCAATGCTCATAACAGATTTACATATCACACAATTTCTTCACTTTCCTTGATGATTCTTTTATTTTTGCTGAGATTACACTTTAGTAGAAACCAACAAGGACCACTCTAAACAAGAGATCTTTTGAAATGGAAATACAGGTGGAGAAACTTGTCACTCTAAATCTATAACCTTCCATCTCCATAGCACATACACATAGTTCTCCTTACTACCCATTCTGATCAATGTGGAAGACTGATGTCTCTTTCAGAGCAAATATTCCGCTTGCTTTAAACTCTTCAGATTTCACATTGAATAATAGGGACATTGTCAGTAGGAATCTCATTTCTATTGAAATCAAAGAAGAAATTAAATTCTTTCAAAAAGTCCAGTCTATTGAAATCAAAGAAGAAATTAAATTCTTTCAAAAAGTCCAGTTTAAGTATACAAAGCTGGTGATATCAGACACATAATCAAATAAAATACATTTTCTCTCAAGTCATAGATTGAGCACCATATGTGATTATAGTTGCACATTTAAGTGCAATGACATTGGCTAATACTCTACAATTATGAAGTTTCTATAAATGCCAATAAAGGGCTATTTATGCAGCATCCATTGCATCTTCTGATTCATCAATTGTTGTAGAATAGAATAAGATTTTTGTATTTGAATTTTAATTTATTGAATATAATTATTGTGTTATCCTTCATGCATATCGCTATAGGTAATATTTGATGACTTGAGCTGGTAATGGACAAAACACATTAGTTCTACTATGAAGACATTCTTCCTCAGCAAAGAGTTTTCCACAATTACCAATTTTTTCTGCTATCATGTAGCTAACACAAACACTATTTTTAGATTCCTTATTTACTGTGCTGAAAAAGAGATTTCTGACAATTAAGCTGACATTAAATTACCTTATCGTTTTGAAAATGACTTTATTATGCACAAAATATCACTTTTTTTTATCATAGCTACCCTTTTATAAAAATTTTTATCTGTTCAAAAAATATGAAATTTTTTTTTAATTCTTAAAAAAAGGTGCATTTTTTATTACTGCTTGCCACTGTGTTGTGTTGTGTGTGTGTGAGCAATCATTTAAAAGTCATAAACACTACCAAATTTTAACAATATCAAATGAGTGTGAGCAATCCAACTTAACATCAACTGCTCAAAACCTACTTATCACCAACTAAACAGGATACTCATAAATATCAGTAACTTTGACAACAGATAACATTAATTAATGGAAACAGTTTTTTATTCAGTTACTGTTCATGCATGCGCATATCTCACATGATATTGTTTAGAACAAATGAGATGAAGTTTGTAAATTGAGGAGAACGATTAATACCCATATCTTTTGTTACGTTTGTTTGTGTCTGTAATAAATAATTTAAAAGACACTGGTCATTCTTATAAGTTAATATAATTATTATACAATTTACACATCTCTTAACCATGAAAAAACATAGTGGACCCCGAGTCTGCAGTTGTACCAAGGATAAACTAAATTGTTTAAAAGGAGCTATCAAAAGCTTGATAATGAAACTTATAAGTTTTGTGAAAGAACTTTATGAAACGGACTTTTCGGATACAACAATGAATGAATTAGAAGTTAAATCTAAAAAAGTTGGAACACTCTAAAATTGCATTGATCATATTCGTGACCAATACTACAATTTGCCAAACATCAATGAAATTCCGGATGTCGAAAATGACTTGGAAGATATTGAAAGACTGGAAAATTAGGAGTTAAAGCTTAAACAATTTATTGATTCATTTAAGAACATAAATCATTCTAATTGTTCAAATGCTTCATCAGAATGTTTAGAATTGAAAGCTAAACCATCCTGAAATACAACTCCTTATTTTTACTGGAAAGTATGAAGAATGGTCTAATTTTAAAACACAATTTGAACATCTTATTTCAAATAATAAATATTTAAGTGGAACTCAAAAATTATTTTATTTACATGTATTGTACAATGATGATGCAAAACAAATAGAAACGTCAGATGATTCATTTAAATCTTTATTCACAGCCCTGACTGAGCATTTTGAAAATCAACGACTATTAATCAATACTCATATTCTTGGTATTATTAATTATGACAAAATACATTTAGAATCATCTAAAAAATTATGAAACTTGGTTGACTGTTTGAAAAAAAATATAAGAGCTTTAAAATTTTTGAATTACAAACAAAATTCTTTATTGGATGTTTTATTAGTAAACATCATACTTCAAAAGCTCAATAAAGGAACAAGAAAAAAATATGAGTACACTTTAAAATCGACACAAGTTCCTGAATATGAAATATTAATTTCATTCTTAGAAAAAAGAAGCTTAATTTTTGACAGCATAAATCACAATACTCTTCTGAAAAACATAAACAAGTTCTCACCCTTATTTAATAAAACAAAATCTTTGATGATTAACACTAATGATAAATCAAATCAAAATCAAAATATTATTGTGCATTGTATAATCATCATTCTTTGAATAAATGTCTTAATTTTCAAAAATTATATGTTAACAAAAGGTACAAAATAGTAAAAGAGAAAAAGCTTTGCACTAATTGTCTTAGTAAAAATCATACACCTAGTTCTTGCTATTCTCAAATGTCTTGTTTAGTGTGTTCTAAATGCCATTATTCAATGCTTCATTGCAAAAAAGTGTGGCCAAAGATGGCAGTGCTGATGGCTTGACATTTGAAGAAAAGGCAGGTTGTGCTATTTTTAGTCAGGCGGAAGAAAATTCATCGGCGCCTAAGAATGATTTAAAAAGTAAAAATGAGACTGTTTCTTCTTTTCAATCTTTGAGTAATACATCTAAGAATAACAATTCTGTTCTGCTGAGCACTGTCTATATTTTATTTGAAGATAAATTTAAAAAGAAAATTAGAGTATAATGCATATTGGACTCAGTCTCGAATATTAACTGTTTAACAAATGAATGAGCTGATATGTTGGGAATTAAAAGAAAAATAATTAATGTTCCTGTTTCTGGATTAAATGGGTTATCTTACAATATAAAATAAAAGGTAAATACAGTCATTTCAAATTCAGAAGAAAGTTTTGTAGAAAATGCAGGCTTTTTCACTCTGCAGAAAATTACAGATTTAACACCATCTTCTCGTTTGGACATTTCTTCAACCACTTTGCCTAACTTTATTGAGCTTGCTGACCCAACCTTTAACAAACCAGGAAAAATACATGGACGGATTGGTGCTGAATTATTTTTTAAAATTTTAAAGCACAATACATTTAATGTTAAGGATAAGATCCTGATGTGTGATTCTGTATTTGGTTGGATAGCCACTGGTACTTTAAACAATATCATATCTTCTAATAAGGTATTGTGTTGTCTTGTCAAAGACTTTGAAACAATTTTTGGAACTTGAATCTATTGGAATAAAACATAAAGACTCCAAATTTTCAGAAGGTGATCAAGCTACGAAGATGTTTGAAGAAGCAACAACTTTTCAGAATGGCTGTTACCAAATTGAATTACCTTGGACACTGGAAAGACTTAAAATAAACCTACAACTTTTTTCTTACAAAAAGAAAAAAAAAACGCTTGCATGGTTTGCAAAAAGGACTGCACAAATCCAGAGTTACACCTTCAATATAATGATACTTTGAAAGACTATGCAAGGCATAATCAAACAGGTTGATGAAAATGAAGCTCAAGTCATAGACAAACCTATATATTATTTACCACATCAAGCCGTGTATAAAGAAGATAGACTCGTGAATAAAATCAGAATAGTGTTTGACGGCAGCTCACACGATGATGAACTTTCTCTGAATGACTGTCTATGGACTGATATCAATTTGAACCCAAATCTCTTTCATTTACTTATTCAATTTTGATTGAATAAAATTTCTATCTCCTCTGATGTAGAGAAAGACTTTCAGCAGGTTTCTTTGTTGGAAAAGGACCAAAATGCAATGTGTTTCTTGTGGTTTTTAGAATCAAATTGAAAACGCAATCCCTAAATTTACAGATTCAAATGTGTTCTTTTCAGAATAAATGTTAGTCTATTTCTGTAGTCAACTACCATCAAGAAATATTCAAAAGGATTTAAAAATAAATATCCAGTCACTATAGGATTGTTGGATACAATCTAAATGAAATTCTTTTAATTTCTCATGAAGCCAAAGCCATAATGTCTGAAACCAATATGAACTTGGGGAAATGGATCACTAATGATTGTGAATTGATGGAACAATGGAAGAAAGAAGACTTTGATGTACAATTTCCTCAGAAATCTATTAGTCTGGCATCATATTCCACAAAGGTACTTGGCTTGGGACACAACAGAAGATTAATAAAATTTTCATCAAACCTTGGATGTCGAAAATTAGACAGACTGAAAGGACACTAAATGTTTCATTTTGCAGGCCATTAGGAAAATCTTCGACCCATTGGAATTACTGACTCAATTTACAATAAGAATAAAATGTCTGTTACAAGAATTGTGACTTTGGAAAATCAAGTGGGATGAATCATTACCTCCTGATGTCCAAAAAGAATGGCTTCAATGGTTCAATGAGCTGTCAAATTTGGCCCAGTTAAGATTTGAATACTAACTATATCCTGCATTACAGATTCAATTGTGATTGAAGTACATACTTTCTGTGATAGCATATGGCAGCAAAATGGCATATGGTGCTGCCATCTATCTGAGAGTAATAAATGGAAATGAAATTCAAGTGAATCTAGTAGGATCAAAGAATAGAGTTACTCCCCTAAAGAAAATTTCTCGACCTCAACTCGAATTTATGGAAGCAAATAAAATTTAAGTGAATCTAGTAGCATCAAAAAATAGAGTTAGTCCACTTAAGAAAATTTCTTTGCCTCGACTCGAATTTCTCGGAGCTTTCTAGGCATCTTGATTAACGACTGCCTTAAAAAAATAATAAGACTGTAAAGTTTCATCCAACATTTATTACTGTACTGATTTGAAAATAACATTGTATTGGATCAAAGGTTCCACCAAATGCTGGAAACAGTTTGTTGCAATTCGAGTAAAGGAGATAAAATCTTTGACTTAAATCAATTGCCCAGGAAAGGAAAATATTTTTGCTGATGCTCTCGTAGACTATTCGTTCTGGTGGAAAGGACCAACTTTCCTGTCAGGTGTCAATCTACCCTTTACAGAAGAGAATCCTGTAGTTCCACAGGAAGAATATCTTTGTGAAATGAAAAAAAAAAAAACTATGTGCAACAGACAGAACTAACTAGTGACTCAAAAACAACTTTATCCATTTCTAACTCTTCCAGCTTATTGGAAACATTATTGCAAATTAGTAATAAGTATATGAAAATTGTACATGTTTTAAGTTATCTTCTCAGGTTTTTTAACAACTGCAAGAACCCTGAGAGTAAAATAGCTGGACCTCTTATCTCTGACAAATTAAGTCATTCAGAAATAATCTTAATCAAAGAAACTCAAAGAACTGAACTTAAAGATAACTCTAAATATCTTCTTAAAAATACCACTGTTTCCAAAGTAATATTAAAAGTTTATCCTCTTTTCTAGATTGAGAAGGTATAATTAGAGTTGGAGGTAAATTAATTCATTATTAAGTTATTATAGTAAACATCCAATCTTATTGCCCTCTAACTGTCAGTTAACAAAATTAACCATTCAATACTATCAAGAAAAATGTTTGCATTCTGAGCCTTAAACTTTGTTGTTTCAACTGAGGCAAAAATATTGGCCTTTAAATGGTTGAAATTTGTTTAGAAAACTAACATATGATTGTCTCACATGCTTTAAAGCAAATCCTCAAATATGTAATAAAAAAATGGGAGGCTTTCCAAAGGAAAGAATCCAGATTTTATATTTAACTCTGTAGGTATAGATATATGTGGCTCCTTTTTCATTTAAAATAAAAACCAAAAAAAGGGTCCTTTAGATAAAATTTCTGTCTATATATTTGTTTGTCTAGTAACTAAAGCAGCCTATTTAGAAATTGTATCAGATCTTACTTTAGAATAAATGATTGCAACCCTTAAACATTTTATAGCAAGGCGAGGATTATTTTCAACAATCTTTTCAGATAATGCGACCAACTTCATTGCCAGAAAAAAAGTACGAGAATTTCATATCAAAATGTTTAAACAAGAAACTTCGGCTAAATTTTTAGCAGAAGAGAACATTGAATGGAAATTCATTCCTCCTTGAGCCCAACTTTGTACCATAAAGCCCAACCAACCAACCTCCTTGAGCCCCAAATTTCAACGACTTGTGGGAAGCGAGAGGGAAGTCTATCAAATATTATCTAAAATGTGTTGTGAGCGACTCTAATTTTACATATATGGTATTTGACAGTGTTAGTTCATGTTGAGGCAATGCTCAACTTGCACATCCCTTGACCCTTCTCTCTTCAGATAGAGGATTTAAACATTTTGACTCATGGACATCTTATAGTAGGAAGATCTCTTACTTCAATTGTAGAACCTACCTAGGTAAATATCTGTGAAAATAACTTACGACAAAAAAAAAAAAAAAAAAAACTACAAAGGCAGTACAATTTTTTTGGAAAATTTGGCATGAATCTTACTTAAGTACCTTACAACAACCACACTAAGAAGATGTTTTCTAAACAAAATGTAAAAACTGAGGCTATGGTAATCTTAAGGGAGGAAAATTTACCTACTTTTAAGTGGATTTTAGATCGCTTTGTTAAAACAACTTAGTAAAGATAACAATATTCATGTTGTGGATGTCAGAAGAAAATCTGGCATATTTAAAAGAACAATATCTAAATTAAGTGTATTGCCTTTAGAAAAATGAAACAAATTTTTTAATGTTTTATTCAAAAAGATAAATTTTGTGAATTTATCACAATTCTTCTTGTAATGCTAATGTTTACTTTAAGTACTGCACATTTATATTTGTAAAATTTATATTTAACTTTTATTTACTTGTGTGAAAATATTGAATGTTTCAAATTGCAATGGGGGGGTGGCATGTTTACACATGCAGGTACATCATGTGATATTGTTTAGAACAAAGCAGATAAAGTTTGTAAATTGAGGAGAGCAGTTATGTTTCTCGAGCAGGAATTAATTCCTATATCCCTTGTTACATTTATTTGTGTCTAATAAATAATTTAACATACTGGTCCGTCTTATGAGTTAATAATTATTATATAATCTACACATCTTTTAACAATGAAACAACAGTTATTTTTCTTTTCTCTCAAGAATAATGACATAGTCAAAGTCACCTATAGAGAAGCATTTGTGAAAGATTGCAATAGACTATTAGACATATATTACAAACTTGCTAGAGATAAAAATCCATTATTATTATTATTATCCTTAGAAAATTAAGAAATTGTAACAGTTAAATTTATTTTTAAAATATAAAATATAGAAAATATTTTAAATGTTGTCATTTACAGAAAATTTCTATCTCACATAAATATGAAATGCTTTAAATATCAAGAAAAAATTTGTTTTAGGACAAAAGGCTGACAAAACAATTTTTTCTTGAAATTGCCTCAAATTCAAATATGGGACCACTAAAATGCCCCCAAAAGGCCATTTGTGGCTCCTAGGTTAAAGATTCCTAATATAAAGACTATTATAGTTCAATAAAGTTTGTTAGAGAAATAGTTTAATGAATTTGAAAAGAAAAGATAACAAATATTTTGTATATCTGATATGCATGATATTTGACATTTCATGTAATTCAATCAATTAAAATAAAAATTGCTTATTGGTTAACACTACAATAATATTTTTGTAAATTAAAGTTACTTCAACCATAACTTATGCTTGATAGTCGGTTCTGAACTACTTCATGGATACTAAACAAGCACATTGATCTCAAATTAAACTCAAACCAACAAACAAGTTTAAAAGTTGGCAAGAACTTACAATTCAGCTAGGCATTTAAAATACAAAGATAAAAAGAAAATAAATGTAAAAAAGAAATGGCTTATGAAAATATTATGAATCCTCGTTAAGAAAATTAGCTTAAAATATTATAACTACTCTTTTTTTAATGTCAAGCAAAACTTACCTGGATATTAGTGAATTAAGGCATAAGGTATGAGTGTGTTCAATAGAAATAGGAGGTACTTTTTCTTTTAAAAATAATTCATCACTTTCACGCCGCAGTCCAGAAATTCTGTAACATAAATAATGAATTAAAATCTAAGGATTAAACCACATAAAAATCAAAACATTACAACACTGAGTAAAGAATAGTGAAAAAAATTTACAATGCTCACAAAAAAAATTAAATTGAGAAATTTAGCTTACAATGAAATTTAAAATATTGAAACCTGAAAAATATTTTTAATTTGTTTTAATGAATTTTAAAGGAAAACAATGGATTGTATTTTATTCTTTACTTCACACATGTATCACAATATTAAAAGGTAAGAAAAATAAGCATTTTTACATTTTAATATTAATTTGATTGAAAATTGTCAACAATTCCAAAGCAAAAGCATTTGTACAGTAATCAACATTACTAATACAAATTTTTATTTAAAAATTTTGAAATAATAAACATTTTTATTTGAATTTTTAAATCAAAATGTTAAATTTTAATACAAGTTAAACTCTTTTTTTTTCAAAGTTATTTCTCAATAACAATCTATGTGAAAAAATGCATGCTTGCAATGTAAAAAATAGGCTATTGGCTTTTATGCTGATAGGTTATAATTCCTTCTTATTATTCTAAAAATCAAACATATTTTATATTAACATAATTTAGAGAAAGATTTCTATTATAATTATAACATGATTTTTTCAACAATCACCATTTTTAATGTCGTGATAAGAGAACAATTCTTTTATATTTTTATGTATATTTTAATCATTATCAATAATGATACATTTAAGTTTTTACTTGGAAGATTGAATAATTTTTATTCCTTTAAAAACATTTTTAGAGTTAATTTTCAAAGTAAAAGATTTAAATATTTTTATTTAAATATTTAAAGCATATAATCTTGCAACAGAGTTTCCCTATATATGATAGATAAGTACAAATTGATATTATAAATGGAGGAGAATCAATTTTTATATCATAAACATCTCATTTTCTGATTAATTCTGAAAAGAAAATTTGCACATAATTTAAGATTAAAATAGTATCTAAGATAAAATTTAAAGGTCTTTAATCTAAAAATCATCAAAAATTTCTAAAAATTTCTTTTTCTTTTAAATAAACAGAGAATATCTAAAAATTTCTTTTTCTTTTAAATAAACAACCATAGATTATAAAATCTATGGTTGTTTATTTAAAAGAAAAAGAAATTTATGAGAAAATAAAGAAGAATATTTACTATTTGATATTATGTCTTCATAGCAAAAAAACTTTATTACAAATAAACTGAAAACTGAAATAATTTAGAATTTTAATTCTAAAAAAAATAACACAAGTATAGTTTAGTAAAAAATGAAGAATTAATTTATGATATAAAATTTTTTCAGGATTTCATTTATACATGGATATAATAAAATAAAGAAATTACTTGCTATCTAGTTGTTCATAGAGACATTTCAATGAATCATCTATTTCCACACGATAGAACATTATATGGTTGAGACTTGTCTGTAAATAAAATTAAAACAAATTTTATGTACAATATAAAAAAAGATATTTTAAAATAATACATATTCTATTCTTAATTATAAGAAAATTAATTAAAAATATATAAAATGCCGCTTTTTTATATTAAAATTGCAACTTACTATGTAATATACTACCTTACTAGGTAATATCTTGGTTTCATTAAGCCTTTCCAGTACGCTCAAATATGTAAATATTTGAAAATAATTAATCCTGTTTTTTTCTATGATATAATTTTTAATCACAGATATATAGTACATAAAATTTTTCAACATATTAATATTATATTTAATTCATATTAAGATACTACATAAAAAAATTTAAATATAAAAAGTAAGGCTGCATATTTTAACAAAATATGTGATTGAATTTTCTTGTTTCACACATAATAGGGATTTATTTATAATTAGATAATTAAAATATGCATGAGAAGCTAATTTTTACACAAAATTAAACTTACTGTAACGACAATCATTAGAGAATCTGGCTTCCATTCTGCTAACTGATTCTTTCCCAACAATTCAAGAGATTCTTTACTCCTTTTGTAGCAAGTCACTTCCACACATGGCTACATTTAATAGAATTGAATATATGCTTAAGTTTAATTAAAAACTTAGTAATAACATGGTACAAAGCTTTATTATTTTAGTGATAGTCTAAAAATACTAGAAGTAATGTTTCTTTCATCTATAGCACTATTCTTTAAATTGTGTTCTACGGAACCATGGAATCTTGTAAGAGACATACATAAAATAGTCTACAAAAAAAAGTTCTAGAATTGAATTAAGAATCCATTTCACAAGATCTCAGTAAAAATAAAAATTCACTATTCACAAAAGAGAATGACTGGTTACTCTATTAAATTACTGCAATAAATTCCAAATACCAATGTGAAAATCTTCTTGAGCTTTGGTTAAAAATTTAAACAGAATAACCTCATATTTTAGCAAGAGTTGTAAAGTTCTTTGTGATCATAATTATATTCGTGTGAGAAATTATTTCCAACAAATATCAGAAAAAAAAACATTAAATGATGAAAAAGAAATATATTTGAAAATTACAACTATAGAATTCAACTTTATAGTTTTGTAAATTAAAGCAATTTATTAAAATTAAAAATTTTATTTCTACATTCTAACTTTATTTTGTGCAACATTTTTATCATAATATAATAAAAAAAAATTTATAAATTGTTCTATATGGACTATGTAGAATAAGAATATTCTTATGTAAGATACATCTTACAAAATAAAAAATAAATAAAATAAAAATAGTTATGAAAAAAATATTCTTTAGTCTTAGGATTCTTTAGATATACAAAGTCTGAAAAACATTGATGGAGGATAATATGAAAAAAGGTTAGATATTTAGATGCTAAAAAAATTGACTATTTAATTTAATTATAATTAGAAAATTAAATTTATAAGTTATTCCTTTTACAAATGAATTTCATTTATATTAGAATTGTAAACATTAAATTACTGACTTTACAAGAATAATAAAAATAATGATTAAATTTTGCTCCAGAGATATAAATTATTAAAAAAATGTAAATTTGACTATTAAAAATAACCCTATAATGAAAGGAGCATGAACAATGTTGTACAAGAATGAATAATGCTGCAAACTTAACCATGACATAAGGTAATTATTGCACCAAAATTAGTAATAATTATTCATCTTTTAAGTTATAATAATGAAATGGAGTAAGAATTGATATTTTTTTCATAATAGTATAATAATTTTAAAAAAATTGTTAAACGAATAGTTATTTAACATTAATGACAATTATTTGACAATTTCATAGAAGATTCATGAATTTTTTTATAATTACATTACTTCTTAAGTTAGTATTTAAGATAAATGCTGTGAGCTGATTTTTTGGCACTTACCAATATTGAAAATTAAGAAACTTTCCATAGTTTTGAATACAATGTACTAAATAATATCTAATCGTGACTTTTTGGCCTGATTTTCTTTTATCATAATTGAATGAGAAAGACAAGACAATGCATTGGCAACAGTGCCAAAGCATTAAAAGTGGGTATTTGTAGCAGCCCTCTTATAGGTTGTATGAAAAGATAAGTAGGGATAGGAAAAAAGCATTCTCCTTACTGTTTTGCCAGTGAGCAACACATCTCAATAGTTGCAGTTATCCCAGATTATAACTGCATAATTATAAAGTATTAGTTAATTCTTCTTGGAATATGTGTACCACAGTGAAGTGTAAACAGCAAAAAATATTGCTTTAATGCAAAAATAGAGAGTAAAAGTTAGTTTTAGTTAAAAATACAATAAGCAAAATCATCAGAGGATTTATAGAAATGTGATGTATTGCACAAATTAAATATTAACATTTCATATTAACATATTGAGTTTCTTGCAGGTATACAAGGCACAGCATAATTTATGTTAACACATGAACAGTTTGCATATTTTAACCTACTTATTCTAATAAAATTTTTAATTGTACAGTGAAGTAGATAAACTATATGTACTAAACCTATTTCAACTCAACATATTAGACAATCTCTTTGGTAATTCAAAGCCTTTCATGTTATATATTTTATAATAAATGGAGGACTGGTACTTAATAAAAAATGAGAAAGTATGAAGTGAATTATAACAGTGAGTTTTGATATAAAAACTGATTTCTGGTATAGGTGGGAAAGAAATGAGTTCAAAGAGTTCTGCCAATCCAGCCTGCCTTTCTCCTACATTAGGCAGGAAACTTTGAGAATGTAATGTCTTTTGAATGTAATATACATCCAGATACTTCTTTTTATTTCTACATCATAGTAGGATTTGATAAGATGATAGTAAAAAAGTTAATTTCATGCAGTTATTAGAAATGTCTATTAAAAATAGAATAAATATGATTATTAATAAAAAACTGTCATTTTTTAGTTATCTAGAAACATATACAATTCAAATTTCTTCAGATATAACACAAGTTATTCTGAACTGGAAACACTACAACTGCCAAAATTGAGAAATTAAAATAAAAGCCATCAAGATAAACTGATTTTGACATTAAAAACCATAAATATAAATAGAATAAATAATGTATATTATCAATATAAAAATATAAATAACAATTTAAACCAACTAAACCAAACTATATTAATACCCAAAATTTAGAGTTAATTTTAAATACAAAAGCAGCACAAGTTATAAAAGGATGAAATACTTCATTCTTAATCCTAGAATATTATCATAACAAAGAATAAAATTCTTCATTCTTTGCAATGTTAATATTCTAATTAACATATTTAGCATTATGCAAACTGATATGAATATTTATAATGATAAATCTTCCGTAATCAATGCAATTGTAAAATTTGATTTGTTTTTATTTGCAGCAATTTCCTTTTTATTGTGATTTCCAGATGAGTATTTCTTTATATCAAACATAAAGATAGAAATCAATAGTTTATTAATAAAGAAGTGTTTTGTCATCATTCTATGTTTATTATTTATTGAAATTTCTTCTATAAAAACAATTATTCAATTTAAAACTATGATTTCGATAAAATTATTCAAAACATACTACACCACCTGTGCAAAGTTTTTTAATCTCTATCTTGAAAAGATTAAAATCATTTTTTATATATATATAGAAGAAAGAATTTAATTAAGTTCATGATATAGCTTATAAATTAACCTCTTAACATGTTTAAAAATGAGTAATTTTTTACAGTTTATGATTTAATATGATGGATACATTGTTTCACAAGATAATTGCAAATGATTATAAGATAAAAACATAGAAAGACTATTTAAAAATTTCAGTGGCTTTCAAAATTTATTTTTAAATAAAAGTTACTTTTGTATATTCTGGTGCAAGTCAAGAAACTGTTGGTATACATTATTTTTCCTATTTCATATTTGTATTCCACTATTTTAAGTTAGGTGGCCATTTTCATTTGGCAACATGAATGTTCACGTTGCCAAATGAAAATGACTTGCACCAATTCACATCAATTATGAAAGGTTAGTAATTAGGATAATTAAAAAATGTGATATTCTTTTAGCTGAGAAATGTTAACAATGAACATATTTATTACATACATGATTGACATTAGATATTCAAATTACTAATCATAAGAATATTAAGCAAAAGTTAGTAAGTAAAAGCTAGGATAAAAAAACTGTTAAAAAATTAAAAATAAATGCAAAGCTGGCAAACCGAATAAATCAAATAATGGTATTTTTCCATTACACTTTCATAATTTTGCAATTTCATGCATTGTGTATTTTAGAAACTACTAAAAAAATACAAACATTTTATAAACTAAATAATTATCACTTATTAACCAAATTAATTTAAACACCAATGTTTATTTCAGGAGGAAATTGTTTAGATTTGCATCGGTGATTGATTACTTAAGTATAATGTAATAGTACCTGTTTCCATTGAAACAAAATTAAATTTTGTTCTATGTGGCTGTTTTTGCCCTTGATGATTTTTGACAGTAATGTTTCTTTTAACCTACAAAATTATCACCAAACAATCTTTTGTACCAACTTTAGCTTTGTTCAGCTTTTAGCTTGTTTATCACTTTTTAATCAATTTTTGCACAGAAAAAATTCGATTGGTATATTTTTTTAAATAAAATTTTGAGCCAATAAAATCATTGTGTCTACACTATATTATTTTTGCTTTTCCATAAGAAACATGCTATTCCTTTAGGATCATAAACAGGGGTATAATGGAAAAGTACCCAAATAATTAATTTCATTGATTAAGAAGAAATTACAATTAGAAAAACTAAATACATATAAATAAATTCATAACATGAAAGTCTGTTCTTTTAGTGAAAGTAGAAAATGCAAATTAAAACAAATACTGTTGAATTTACTACTGTAGTACAAGAAAATACTTAAATAGAAAATACTATTATTAAATTGAATATATTAATATTAAACTGATTTCAGAAGAACGAGACTATAAAAGAATGGAAAAAAATTGGAAAAGTATTAAGATATCTATGAAAATTTAATGAAAATACATGCATGATCAGAGAAGAAAATGATTTTAAAAAAGAACATGTTTAAAAAATCATATTTAATATTACAAGAATTGATTATTTATTAAAACTCTTGCTTCTATTAAACCTTTAATATGTTTCATTTGTGTAACAATAATTATAATATACAATGATAACTCTATTGCACACAGTATATTTTAGAATTGTACAGATTTATATTAGTTCTAGTACAGAAAGTGCATTAAATTTATAAATATTAAACTAAAAAAGTAAATACTGTCAGTGAGGTAAGTATTTTTAAAATATTTTTCAGATTCTCCACTCCATTTTCATAAGCAGCTCAATGTTTATATTTTTTTAACAAAATATAGATTGTCTCTACAGTAAGAGCGATAAATGCATGAATGGTTAAATACCATACAAGTAATTTCGTATACAACTTACGTAAAATAATGCATTTTATAATTTAAAATATAATTTTTTGAAGAAACCTTTATAGCTCATAAAACTTAAAATGTTAATATATCACATAGCAATTTTACACTTTTAAATAAGTTTCTTCCTTGAATTTTTCTTACCCTGATAAACCATATACTAAGACAGTCTTCAGTAAGAATACCGAAAAGGGAACGATCTCTATTACAGAAAACTGAAACAGGTAATGAACTTTGATTCCGAAGATCTAAATGTTTCGGCCAACCAACAGGAAAATACATATTTTACTTCATAGTAATAATGAATCGCTATTGCATAAAACTGAAAGATTCCTATAATTAAATTATATCATATTTATAACTTTTGAAAACAAGAAGTACAAAACTAATAATCAAATCATTTCACATCATACAACTTTTACTTGGTTACAGTTAAAATATTCAGTGTTTATTTTCATTTTTGACACAGAATGCCAACTCAGCAATGGAGCGAGCCATTTTTCAGCAAACAGATAAAGAATTAACCATTTTCTGGTGGCAGCTTTGTAAACTTAGTCCTTCTCCGCTCCCTACCCCACTCCTCTCACTTGTTATGGCGAAGATTGTTATTGTACTAGCGTAAGTCATATTGTTGTTAACAGGGAGAATTAGAAAATCTAACATTGTCTGATTAATAATGCAGTCTTCAGATTTTTATTTACGATATTACGTGGGACATAAAGGAAAGTTTGGCCATGAATTCTTAGAATTTGAATTCAGGCCGGATGGTAAGTGAAAGTAAATATTGAAATTTCAAATATAAATGACGTTTTACTGTGATTTATTGTTATATAATTCTCCATAGTTCAAAAAATATCTCTTTTTATTCATGGATATCTATTTTTTATTGTACGCTGAATGCATTACTGTTAAATATGTAGTTTTCGTCAAAGATCCTTAAAGAGTCTTATTAACAGTAATTAATAAAAATTAATTTTAACTTTTAAGTGTCATAATTAAGAGCTTATTTCATCTCGTGCACTGTAAGAAGTACAAGATCTTTCTCCTATTCCAGTGGGGTAGCACGCGGACCACTGATCTGCAATTATCCTACAACCTCTGCAATTTTAATTATCAATCGGGCATATTTTTTTAACCTTTTAGTACATTAAAGACATGTATGCTTCTAAATTTTCCTCAAATCTACCTATAAATTTGGTATTATTTAAAATATTAAATCCTTGCTAGTTTTTTTATTTTTTTAATGAGTAAATGACTTTATAAGAATTCTTGATCATCGTTATTAGTATGTTGTATCCTCCAAGAGATTTCTCGCCAAGTCTAGCGTTTATTTTGATTATAGTGTTGCCAATTTGGGGAGTTGCTTTTTAGGTTTCTTTTTTAAGTAGCGACAGAGCGTTTGAATTTTGCGTTCAGCATTTCAATTCAGTGGACTTAAGAAATATTTCCCGTTGTAGAAACATGCATTCCGCTTAGTGACAAAAAAAGTCGCCAAGTGGGGGATAAATTCTAATAGTTCCTTGAACATTTATCATTCTATTGAGTGGTTAAATACCATACAATAGCTGTTATGCAGCCCACATCATTGTGTCTGGAAACTAATAATACTGTTTAACTGTTAAAAAACCTAACAAGTGCTTTAGGCATATTATACAATATTTTATTTTAACTAAAATTTATTGAAGAAATGATATGTATATATAATTAATTGTAAACATTAAATTTCAACCCATTGCCTGTTCTTTAAAATTGTGTTAAATTCCATTTTTTTTTTGAGAGAGAGAGAGATAAGTAAAATTAAACAAATGTAAGTTAGGTAAAATGTTTAAACATGTTGAAATAATGAAAACATGTTACCTACTTCCACTTGAATCTCCTGGCAGCCGAATGGTTAGCGCTCTTGCCTTCGGTTCAACAGTTCATGGGTTCGAATCCCACTTTGGGCATGAATGTTTGTTGTGGTTCAGAATCCACTTTAAACCGTAGGTCCCGGTCTAATTAGCTCTCATTTGCAAAAAATGACTGATGAGTGACAAACAAGCCAAAGTCCACCTGAATCTTAAAAAATTTAAAGTTCACACTTGCAGTTTTATTTCTGCATGTGTTTTTGCTAAGACATTTGTACTTATTTATTGGTATTTCAAATCTTTAAACATCTTCATTTACCTTTTTACTTCCAGGTAAATTGCGATATGCCAACAACTCCAACTATAAAAATGACACCATGATTAGAAAAGAGGTAAATTATGTTAAAAATATAATGACAATGAATGTCTAAAAATCTTTAATGAATGCATGCCTTTCACAAATAAGTTTACAAATATTGGAATTTCTCCATAGGCCTATGTTCATAAATGTGTAATGGAAGAATTAAAAAGAATTATTGAAGATTCTGAAATTATGAAAGAAGATGATAATTTATGGCCTCAACCTGATAGAGTTGGTCGACAAGTTAGTATTTTTTTATTTTCTTTTTAAAGCTGTTTCTGAATTAAAAAATTTTTTTAGACACTTTAATTGAAAAAGCAGTATTCTGATTTAAAATAAAAATACTTGGTAAAAGTAAGAGGTATAGTGATAGTTGCACTATTAACTTCAGATTAATTTACTTAAGCATGAAGTAGCCGTGATAGCTTTTAAACACTGTTAAGCATATTTCAGTAAACAGTTCTAACTGCAACAGTTTCAAGATTTTCAGTAGAACATGCATTTTCAAGTTTTAGTTCATTACATTAATAACCTCAAAAATTAATTTTGTATTAAGAAGGCAACAAAAAAAATTTTTCAGCACATGTACTTTAACAAAGAAAAATTTTGTGTTATTAATTCATATTCAATAACATGATTATACCAAGTCGAAAAGTAGAGTTCTTATGTATTGTACACATTAAATTTTATTTTTGTTAATCATTTAATTATCTTTTTTTTTGCAATTTTTAATTCATTATTTTATTAATGTAATTTATTTATACCATTTTTTAAAATATATTAAAGTTAAATTATTTCATTTTTAATTACATCTTACAAAATTTTTTGGTTGATAATGATTAAAAGTTATTTTCAAAATATTTACTTTGAAAAAGTTCTGTGAATAATTAATATATATAAATATATCTGTACGTGTGTGTGTAAGTAAAATGTAGGCTTAATTAACTGATTAAAATTTTTCTAACCTTCCTTGTGCAAGGTTATGGTAAATAATATTAAAATGGCAATTTTCATACTTCTTATCATATATTAGAAATGTATTTTCTCTGTAAATGTATTTCATAATATGTTTTTTCAATTCAATAATCAATTTTGTTTATGATTTATTTGTTAAATTAAGAATTTAAACATTATCCTCCTTAGGGTTTTAATTTATAGAACCATATTAAATCTATGGATTAAAATCCACAGTGGAAGTTTTAGTAAATGGTCCGATTTAAATATTACGAATATTAGCATTCCCTTAATTCCCTAAGCTAATGATAAAATATAATGATGTTTTTGAAATGCATATGTGTTTAATATCTTGATTTTCTATAATTTTGAAACATCAAATCAGTGCTTGGAATTTCTAATATTTAATCTTTATTAAATGGTCTAAATGAGAGAAAGAGAACTATATTTCATTAGTAATTCTTGATTTATTTATAAATTTTGTCATATTATGTCATTTGCAAGGATAAGATATGTGCATCAATTTTGATATAACAAGAATTGATTTTCTTGTAGTTTTTCAATGATTTATTTAATTGTAAACTGCATTCATTATACTTTTAGTAGTACTTTACTCATGTGGATCTATTTCAGTGTGAAAAATTCAATTTTTTCAAATGTTTTACATTCTTTTCGCATAAAATTTTTGTGAAATTTATTGCATCAAACTATTTTTTAACACTAGAATATTAATAATTTCGGTGCTTTTCCATTTTGCCGGCGCAAATCTTGCCAAGCGAAAATTAAGTCGTCCTTTGACGACAACACACAGTATACACATAAAAAATTTTAAATGTTTTACATAAAATTTTTTAAATTTTTATTTAATATTTGTTCTTGTGTTCATGCTATGCGTGGAATGATGGGTGCCAGAGCCTCAATTTATTTACTTATTATATTAGATTACAATTTATCAAGTGATGCATATTTCAAAATTTTATTATTTTTTAAGATAATTTTTAAAATCTGATTTTTTCTAGAGATATTTTACAAAATTATTAAATTTGTATTTATATCAACATAGCATAAAATTATGAAATGGAAAAAAAAAGAATCAAAGTAAAGTCGTTGACAGTAAAAGGCCGTCACATGTTTTGGAAACATAGCAGTAAAAGGTTACCAGCAGAGATATTCCCTCTAATGCTGGTTGTATCATTTTTGGCGACTTTATCGCCTGCGCGAAATGGAAAAGTACCATAATTTCAATTACCATTAAATGTCTGCTGTTGCCTTTTGTGTACTGTAATATAGAATACATAAAATAATTTTAATAATTATATAAATAGTTCCAGGGTAACTGTTCAGTAGGGTTTAGGTTTAAGAATTTAATGTCAATTCATATACTTTTTTAACCCTTTATATCATATAAAATTAATTAGGTGAATTGTTTAATCTTATAAGAAGAAATAATTTATATAAAATAATAATATTCATAAATTTTAGTGTAATAAAAAAAATTTTAATTTATGGAAATAAAGTTTATCATTTGGTATAGTTTTATGTATAATGTTTCATACATACTTCATTTGCAATAGATACAGTAATATTCAATTAGAACAAGACAATTCACCGCTATCCAATTCATTTTCAGAAAGTTCTCACAACAAATTAGCAATTTCATCAGGGCTTAGACCTTTTCTACGAGCTATTGTTTCATAGCGTTTGCTCTGCATAAGGTTCAAAAATTAATATTTATAAATATTTTTATGAGCAGATAAACAAATACTGTGTAATAAAACACTTAGACATAATTTTAGTATAATTAAATCATTTCTGCCGTGAACCTAGCATTTAAAGTTAAACAAATATATGATAGTACTTTGGAAAAAAAATTTTTTTGATGGTATCTATTTTGAGAACTATTTTTTATTGAACAACAGCTGTTTATAATGATAAATTGCCTTTGTGTTGAAACAACACCAGTAGATGTTTAAAGTATATTTAGTTGTAAAAGCTCTCCTAATTAATCTAGTACCACAAAACGTTCTGTGTAATCAGGATAAAAAATGATTGAAAGTAATGAAAAATTTCCTAATTCCCTGCAGAATTGCAGAAAGGAAAACAAATTAAATAAGCTTTGGCATCCCATTTGACACCAATGGACATATAATTGTTAATATATTGAAAATTTGCAACTCATGTGCACACACAGTATTTCTTATCCTTTTCTTTAACGTTTCCCAGATCCAAATTTTTGATCAGAATCTAATCTAATTTCTAATTTCGTTTTTCATAAATTGATTTACTTTCTTTCAATTTTTGATATGAGCTTAATAAAACTTTAATGATACCTATTAGTTAGAGACATTTTCAGCAGTGGCAAATTTTACAAAAATTTTATGTAAAAATTAAAATATTTACAAGCTAATAAAATTTGAGGAAATTAACTTGTAATTTGAGGAATTTGAGGAAATTAACTTGTAAATATAAGATCAATGTGGAATGCTATTTTAAAAAACAAACAAAAATAACATGCTTAAATTTTGATTTCATATTACATTTTAAGCTTCTCTTTTTGCCCTGTTTAATAAACAAAGTGTTAACAAAATACAAAGAGAAAACTTTACTTGTATAGTTTGTGGCATAAATATTTACATTTTATATAAATTTTAATTTTAGGAATTGGAAATTGTAATGGGTGATGAACATGTCTCATTTACAACCTCAAAAATAGGGTCTTTAGTAGATGTTAATCAAAGCAAGTAAGTTCTTTTCTCATTTTCTGTTACATAAATGTGATTTCTTCTTTTACTTATAGAAAAGTGTGTTTTAATATAAAACGTCATGCAGTGCATAGAAGATAAAAGAACACTATTACAATTAGTTAATCATGCAATTTTTGGCTTAATTAAGCTAACATTTGGAACTAATTAGGAACATCCTTTTTTCTTTTACAAGAAGATTGTGAAATTAAATTTTACATTTTTAGTAGCTAGATTTCCTTTCACTGTTGATATTATTTTCTATTTCAAATCCTTTTTTCAGGATATGAGAGAAATAATTTTGTTTCCTATTAATTTTTGTCATTAAACTAGTGAATATATCTTCACATATTTATTTTTCTTTTTTTAGATTTCCTGTAAAATTGATTTGATAACCTAGATGTTTTATGTCACAGTGTAATTTTTAAACAATTACAAATTAATTAATAATGGTATTAAAAATCACTTTTTATCAATGTATAAGATAAAATTAACATATTATAACATAAGAACTATTATAATCAATAATAGTTTCTTTTTCATTTAAAAAAATCAAAAAGTTGCAATTTAATAGGTAAGAGTAGATCTCATTAAACAAGCATTATCTTTTTAGCAAGATCAGCCAAGATTGCAAAATAACTATATTTTAGTGATTTGCAAAATTCATTTTTATACTTTTGTTGGAAAAAAATTTATTTCCAACTATTTATTTTTTTGTAAATTTAAAAATTATAATGGTTTTTCTATTGATTAAAATGTTTGTGATTTTTCTAAAATGCAAATATTTTTACTTTTAAAATTTGAAAATCTTTATATCTGTAAATAAAATAAATAAATTCAGCATAAAAACATTTTCAAATAGGAAGAGTAACTTTCAAAAGGTAAAAATGTTGAAAAGTGATTTATACTGTTATAAATTAGGAAAATAACAAATTTACAATTTAAAAGATACATAAAATTTTTAAAGGAAATTACTTACATCATAAAGATTAAAATTATTACCATTGGTTTTTTAATTGTTAAATATAAACTATGAGGTGATATTAGAAATTAAAATAACTGTTTGATATTCAGTATAAGTGATATGATTAATTTAAAGTTTACTTTTAATTAGTAAATTTTAACATTTTATTACTGTAGTGGCTTATTATTTATATGCATCATGGAAGAAATATATTTTAAGTGATATTATAAATTTGTAGAATTGCCAAAAATGTATTTACAGGAACATTAATTTATGAGCGAAGCAAATTTGATTAATCATTTGCATTGTCTGGCAATTATGCTCCAAAACAATTTCTATTTCTTTTTTGAGTATATTGTATTTTGTTTGAATGTTTGCCTTTTAAAGTGACTAAAATGCCTCTCTTATTTATTTATATTGTTTATATTTTCAGAGATCAAGATGGACTACGCTGCTTTTATTATTTGGTCCAAGATTTAAAATGTCTTGTATTTTCACTGATTGGATTACATTTTAAAATTAAACCAATCTAATGTATATATGTACATGAATGTAATCTCATATTCATATATTTCATTACTGTGCCAGTTTTCATATGTGATTAAAAAAAAATTTCTTGTTTGTTACTATTTTTTATTTAGATAAGTTTGTATTGTAAATTTGTCTCTATTCATGGTCGTTAACTTGATTCTGATAAACTATTTAATAAATTAATAATCTATCCAGTAATAATCCAACATTGTGACTGACTTAGTAATGTCAATGCTATTTGCTAAATAAACATTTATTGCTCAAGATTACTAGTGATAAAAAATATTGCATATTTTGATTTTTTGTTCTTTTTCTACCTTTTTATAATTTAATATGAACCCAACCCATAGTCAAATATTCAAAGTTTATTGGTTGAACTGGTGGTCAAATGGTTAGTAATTTAGCCTTTGATTTAACAGTTCATGAGTTCAAACCCCACTTTGGAATTGGACGTTTGTAGGGGTTCAGAATCCACATTAAACTGTAGGCCCCAGTCTAACTAGCCCTATTATGCAAGAAATGTAGTTGATTGACATCTAAACCAAATTAAAGTTTATGGATTTAATTCATTTGTGCCTCTGTTATTTAATCTGTATATACTATGATGTAATATACAAATGCTTAAGATTTTGATGCAGCCACATATTATGACACACTACAGTACTAATTGTAATTTCTTGTATGAAGAAAACTTACAAGAGAGTAAACTTTAATTATGTGTGTATATATATATATATATATATATAGATATATATAGATATATATACATATATATATATATATATATATATATATATATATATATATATATATATATATATATATATATATATATATATAATTTTAAACTAAATAAAAGTTATTCTACAACATTTCTAAATTCAATCAAGAAAGAATTGTGCTTAAAAAAAGTTATGGATTATTGTTCTTAGAACTAAAATTTACCTAAATAATTATCATACAAGTATAAAATTCAGAAAGGAGTAGAGAACAACTGGCTGCAATTGTTTAGTTAGACAACTGCTAATGAAGACAGACATGTTATGTTCATAATACTGATGAAGCACTGCATCACATTCACAGTCTTCAAATTATCGCATTTCATTATTGGCGTGTGCACGAATTATACAGCATTGATTATTATATAATTGAATGTCCTTAATACATTCATTGTTACTATTACTTTTGATTCTAAACCACAATCATTTATTTTTGCTATAAATGGTGTAAATTGACATTTAGATTTTATGATATTGTATTTTCAAACAAATTATGCTTCTTTCTATATCGTTTCAATGATCAAAATTTAAAAGCAATATTAAAACAAGCTTTTTAACTTATATTCCATGCATCAGCATATATGTTTTAGTACAATAGCTTGAAGTGTAGGCCGTTGCACCTTTTAATATATATTTCCATCACAGTTATTAGCCATTACTTATATTTGATGTTTTGTTACTTCTTTACCATCAGATTTTGCCTGAGATATTTCTAGACAATATTATCCAATGTTTATTCTTAGTTATCAAATTGTACACCTGTAAAAATTGCATTTTCTACATTGAATAGAATTTTCTAATCTGCCACATCTATTATTTTTTAAGCATGTGTAATCATTGGTTGGAAAACAACCAGCATAATACACAGTATCTTCTGGTACACCAGACCATCCATAGCTATTGGAGAGTATGAATTTCATTCTTCAACGAGACACCCAAAAACCTTCATTGAATACTGTAATGTATTATAGTGATTAGGTTCAGTCAGAAGGTGACATTCACTATGGATAATATGGTCTTTCTAACCTCTCAAATTTTCAATCAGTTAACATTTATTCTTTTTGTTAAATATAAAGATAACTTTATGTCCCATTAATATTGTATTTCAATCGCAAGCATATTAAATTTAGAAAAGATCAATCATTAATAATACAAATAAATTTTATAACTACATAATAAACAATTTAAAAAGTGTAGAATATTTATATTATTTTTGATAAAGCATTATTGAAAAAAAGATTCCACAAAATTGTGCTTTTTAAAAATTTATAACTGTCAATCATTGTTTAGTTTATTGTACTTTAAATTTTTTCAATTAAGAATTACTTCAGTTATGATATAATTGAGAATTGTGAAATAATATTCTATGAAAAGCAAAAAAAAAATTAAAATATGAAATACTTAATTATAAAATTACATGTTTAATTTCTTTCTTTTACCTTTTGAGAAAGTCTTTTAATAACTTGGTTTTTTGTACTTTAAGAATTGTTTAAATATATTGATCAAATATGAACTTTGAAAGATTGCTAAAAAATAAGTCATATAAAAGACTCATTATAAAATCTTGAATTTAAATATTGTTTTAAAAGAGAAAGTATTATGTTTTGCTACATTTTCTCTTTATGAAAAAATGTTTTTTTTTTAATATTTTAACAATTATGGTTCATTTACTCTAAAAATGTGTCAAATCTGAGGTAAATGCTATTTTGATGATAATTTTCCAATCATATTATTCCCCATAGTAAAATTAAATTAACTAGAATTATAACTAAGAATTAGATTTATACTGATTATCTAAATAAGTAGTTAAAAGTAACCTTGCCATTCAGCATAATTTGCTTGGAAATAATAGCCTCTCTGAAGGGAAACATTTTATAAATGAAAGTGAAGTCTTTGTAGAATTGATAATTTGAATCATTATTAAAATTCAGATTTTTAATGTGACCAAGGACTTATTGTTTTAAAAGGATTCTATCAATTGTAAGCATCCAAGCTTGAAATAAGAGCCACTCACACTTGATTTGAAGATTAAAGTACTGACTATTTAGTTAATAGCTTTGTTGTGAGAGAAATTTAAGAATAAATTATGACTAAGAAATTAACTATATATATTTATACATATTAAAGATTCTCACGATTTAATATGTAGTTACTATGCAGGAAACTTTGTAAGATTAATATTTTGGCCTTACATTTTGAATAACTAGTGACAGTGTGAATCTTTGGGACATCCACTTTATATATTATTTTCCAGAACACCTAATAGAAACTAGAAATGTCTTGTTTTTTAAAATTCCCTTTTTTGCCTGTTTTTGAGTTTAAATAATTTCCACTATCATGCAAAAATATTTCAAAATACAATTGAAAATATTTGAAATCCTTTATGTGTAACTAACACAAGTATATAGGACACACTTTGGTTACACTTGTTAAATCAATAATTAGTCATTTATTAAAACTTGCTATTTTTTTCATAATAAAATTGTTTAACAGTCTACTTGCAATATTTATAAATGATTTCGAATTTAAATTATGTCTCATCTTCTTTGTTACAATAAAAATATTATATTTTTAAACTTCCATCATTCTATATTAGATAATAGTGGATTCTTAAAGGCAGTTACAAGATTTTCATCTTTTTAATTCTGGTAGATTTTTCTTGAGTAATTAAAAAACACCTAATCTGATGCACCAAGGCAATACATTCCCATTAATATTTGTAGCTTGAGAAAAATGTATTTTGTATTTATAGTGAATAAGCAATTTCTTTTTTAGTTTTATTTTGATTTAAGTATTTTAAAGCTTTTTAGCTTTAAATGTGATCCAAATTAAAAATAAACTATTGTAATGATTTATAATTTTTGCCCTGTTTGAATGAAGTTTATTATTCGTGTTGATAATATATTGATAAATTAAAATCAAAAAAATTATAAATATTAATCTGTAATTAGTATAAAGACTATATATCTCATTTGCTGTCTTATAAATATCTAAAATAAAGATTTGTTTAAAAATCGTAAGGTAAATATATAAGAATTGTAAAGAAAGCAAATATTTTTTAGTCCAAAGTAATGAAATATAAATACAATTACTCTACATTGGTGATGTAATTATAATCTGAGCATAAAATTTAAAATGGAACTACAGTGATTCCTTTAACTCCACAAAACATTACCCCATCTGCAAAACCACATAATGCTAACGGTCTAATTAGCCCTCGTGTGCAAAAAATGACCGTTGAGCGACAAACAAACTAAACCAACCACATAATGCTAAACTGAGTTAATATTTTTTCTTGAGTAATTTTTCTATAAGTAACCCCCTTCACGTCCTAAATAACATCTAGCTCTTTAAAAATTTTGCAATTTTCTGAATTATGATAGTTCCCATATTTAATTAGAATTGAGAGTAAAAAAAAATGAAAATTTTTGTTGACCTGCAGATTATTGTATGAACCTATGTGTGAGCACAATTATTTCATTTAATGGAAAAAATATATACACATAGCATTGACTCAATTCAATTTTAAGAAACATCTTTTTATTACAAAGTAAAATATTTATCTATTTCCTTTACAACAGGTTCGTACATGTACCAATAAGTTATCCTTTCTATTAAAACTTTTCAAACATTTATGACATTCATATGGGCGTTCGCCTGTATGAGTAAGTTGATGTCTAATAAGTCTGTCTTTTCGATGAGATCTGTAATTGCACTGATCACAGTAATATATGAGGGTTGCAAGTTTGCTATTTTGTACGTCAGCATCCATAAAGGACATATTTCTCCAAGATTCTGAAATGTATACAAAACATATGTGGATCATACAGATTCAATAATAACAAAGTAAAATATGTTTTAAATATTTTAAAATTATGCATACATATATTTATGTGTGCTCATAATTATATTTATAAATGTTTGTTTTCCACGTTGCCTATTTATTAATTTTACACACATACTACCCCTTTAATGGTTGTTTTGAATATATCATCCCTGAAGTGGAATTCTAAAAAATAATTGCTAAAATAATCATTATTGAATATGAGTAAAAAAAAATTTAAATTATATCATTTCATGCCACTGTATTCAACTAACCATATTCATCTTGAAATTTTTATAATTTTTGTTTCACTTTCTTATAACTAAATAGTAGGGCAGAAAATTAATATTTTAATTTTATTGTTTATCATGATTATGATCAAATTAATTTTAGGTAGTCAATATACACACACAGTGTCTCAAATATATTGCAGAAGTTACTAATTCTTAAAATTGCATACTATAAAATTTAAACATTTCTGCTCATCTTTAAATTTTTTAGTAAATACATATATTAATACTATAGCACTTAAAATTATTTTTATCCCAAAATTATCTTATCAACATGGTATTTTACAAAACAAGCAAAATTACTTAGCAAAAAAAAATGTTTTTAAAATTTAATATTTTCTACTATTTCATTATTCTATATTTTCTAAATTTGTAATACTTTTACACATACATATATTAATTTGAAATATGACAGAAATATAGGCATGTAAAGTATCAAAAATTAAATATCTTATGTGAAAAATTTACTAAATACAAATAGTTTATTTCGATAGGAAAAATTTCAATAAATTAGCATTTAAAGTGTTCATGATTTCAAATACAAATAATTTTAATACATGTTTTGAAATTTACTGATTTAAAGCAATAATTGCTTAGAATAAGTTTTATTTGCAAACATAAGTACTTATCAATAATTGCATGCACATACATATTTCAATTTTTCTAAGAATCATATTTTATCACTGAATTTTTACAAAAATGAAAACTTATTCAGACTAGTATTTTAGATTTATACTAAAATATTTGAACTTGTAGTCAGAATCTACACCTAAGTCAAAAGTTAAATCATACATGCAAATCAAAATAAAGTTCATTCTTAAAGTAGAATAATTAATAATATATTTCCATCCTAAAAATGGAGAAACAAAATAACAATTATATCTAAAAAATTTCTTGTTTATATGCCTTGAAAACATCCATAAAGTTCATTTCTTGTTATTAGAGTAAATTACATTATATTGCATTAAAATTTCTAACAAATATTTATATCTATATTTTTAAAATTGAAATAATTAAACTTACAGTAATTAATATTTTAAATATTATTATTTCAACTTTAAGTGTTATAAAACACTTTTTTTAACAATTTACAGAATCACATCCTTTTGATCGTAATCAGTTTTAAAATGTTTTGCTGGATCAAAAATAGTTTAAAAAATCATACTTTTTAGTGTCTCTGTTTAGAATACACTTTCATTTTAGATTCGTCTTAATCACTATAGCTATATTACTAAATATTTAAATTCAGATTGAATCTAAAAGTTGAAAGCTACATTTTATAAGGAATTTAAATGCTATGTGTGTTTTGTAATAATCAAGCTGCTATAAGACAGTATTTAGAAATTTATTGAATGAATAATTTTTTATCACTATATTTAAAATTGGTTTAAAAATCAATGTTTTCAATGCAAAACATTAAAAAATTTTATTAGTCACAAATGAAAATTTTTTATGAGTAGACATATGCCTTAGAAGGTTCTGTTTTGTAGTAAATCCATATGAACATATTTCACATTTATAAGGCCTCTCTTTAGTATGCACATATTGATGGTTCCTGTAACTAGTTCTTCTGTTAGTCCAATAACTACAAAATGGACAGCAGAACTTTTTAACTTGTGGTTGAATAATTTTAGTTGAATTTGAAAAAAGATGCTCATATTCTTGATTTCTTTGAAAAGTATCTGAAAAAAAAAGATGAAATTAAACAAGAATAATACTTAAAAGTGACTGATACTACATTCAAAAATACATTCCATTAATATACATGTATATATATATTGTTTTAATAAAGTGTTCTCATTGTCTTCAAAACATAATTGCAAACTAATAAAAATTATAAAACTAATAAAGTACAAATTTTTAACAATTTTTTCGATCAAACCTCATTCTACATTATACTAGTAATTATAAAAAATCAAATTTTTACCATACAAAATTTAATTTATTCAAAAGAAAATATAATCTAATGAAAACCATATAACAAAATTACAGAAATAATTGCTTAATCTATATACTTTTAAGCTAATTTAATTGATATTTTGAATTGGAGAATTAATTTACATGACAATAAATATATAAATCAATAGCAAATATCTTTAATTCCTTAAAATAATGTAATATTATTTTAATAAATGTAATATTTATCAAAATAATATAATTTCTTAATTCATAGAAATTTTAAAAAATTTCATGAGTATTTTTGTAGTAAAATTGGTAATATTAAGAACAAATATAGTAAACATCTATAACAGAGTTTATATGAAAAATCATAATAAAATATGAAACACACAAAAATTCCTTATAATTCTTATTTTGGTTTTCAAGTCATAGACATTTTTATAAACACTTCAATTTCATGCAATACTAACTGTGAATTAGTGCCTCAAAAACTGAGCTATGCTGTTAGCTATCTGAATTGGTATGATTTGTATATAGTTTAATAAACTATATAAATTTTTAAATTAAATAGTAATTTCTTAATTTTTCTACAAAATACATTCAATAACAAAAGTTCAAAACAAAAAATAAAACACTAATATGCTCACAATTTAACACAAACAAGGAAATAGGTATTTTATAATGAATAAAATGTAAAATCACTTAGAATACTAAATAGCGATTGTTAAAATATTTTTAATTAAATATTTAATAATTAAAAAAAATTATTTTATATACAGTAGATGCTCATTTTTTTATGAACTTGTAGAAACCAATAAAACAGTTCATAAAATGTGAGATCTTAAAAAATCTTTTCAAATTGCTGTTTATGAATACAATAAAAGTTTAGTATGTTCTATATATAAAAACACATGCAAACTAAAATTCATACTTAAAAACAATTCTCATTTTACTGATGAGAAATAAGGCAAAGTAAGAATTCATTTATTCTTTTTTTAATAAACTACATTTTTTTCATTATAGAATATGATTGACATACTCTTTCTGGCAAAGCAGTAAGGATATCTTGTTGGTCATTCATTCACTCGTTTTGTAGATGATATTGCAGCACCACCTCATTTTTTTGATTATTCATCACCTGAAAGTTACTCCCCCATTCTCGTTCATTATGTATCCATTGACTTGATCATTCAATACTCATATTAATTATGTCTAAATCCACATTCAAAATGTACAGCAATGAAATTTTGGAGCAAAATATAGTCTTTTTTTATAGAAATTCACAAGTAAATCATTTATCTCATTCAACTCATTAAGTAAATGTACTTGGCTATCTTCAATTATGGGTGTAATAAAATCTGTGTGTCAAATTGAAATTGACATCATTTTTTCTACATTTTAACCTTATTTTAAACATATTAAACACGTGCATTATGGTTTGAAAGATTTCATAAGGCGATTCCAAACCATGATCACTACTTGCAAAAGTGTGATATTTGCCTGCGCTGTGACTGATTCTACATAAACGAATAAGTTATAAGATGGGAGTTGGATAAAATATGAGATATTTCACTTAAATTGCTTAAGAATTCATTTCAAATTCAGTGATAAAGTTATTTACACAATTTAATGAGTTTATGATTATCCAGTGGAAATATTGTTCCAAGTTTCTTAACCAACTATAAAATTAAAAAAAAACTAAATGCAAACTATTAAAAAATAAAAATGAGTTAAGAAAAAATAGTTTTCAAGATTTTTGTTTGTGATTGGGAATAAAAACTACCAGTGCAGGTAGTTTTTATTACCAGTGCTACTACCAGTAAAACTACCAGTGCAGTTATGGGACCATGCTTGGAACCAGCCACTAGTACATAAAATCGTGACATTAGAAAATTATAGAGGTTTTAAAAACAAGCATCTACTGTAATTTGAAGATGCATAAATGTCAAATATTTTGAAATATCAAAATCAGTCTGCATTTCTTTAATGAAAAAAGATAAATTATTTCATGTTATCTTTTAATGTAAAATTACCAATGTACTTTTTTAAATTATTACAATTATAGAAATTAAACTATATAATTTTTTTTTAAAAAAAAGCAAGAAGAATAATCAAACAAAAATAAAATCTATCATACCTTTATAATAATTGTTTATAAAATTTTAAATACATATTAAAAATTACATCAAAAAATAAAAATTAATAAAATATTTTAACTAAACAAATGTACTGCAAAATAGACTACATTTGTACTTTACAGAAAACAATTTCCAAAGTTATTTGTTTATTGCACATCGAAAACAATATGAAGGTATTGCTTATTGGTTGTCGTTAAAAGTTGAGAACAATATAATAAACAGCACAATAACTTAACATTTACTATTACACATTTTTCCTAACAGATAACAAAGGAATTATGGAACTACATTCAATATCAGATGAAAATTCAGAAAGTTTTATTGAAAATGGATCATTAAATATCAGTAAACTAAATTGTCATATGATGAAAATTTTGCATAATCTACAAATAACACAGACATTCAAATAAAATTTTAAAAGAGAAAACTTAAATAGTAGTACATAAATTTGCAAAATATAAGTATTTAATTTTAAACAAATTATACTTGTTTACAGAAAATGAAGGAATACAATAATAAAAATTAACTCCCAATTTAGTTACATTTTGAAATAAATAGCCCTTCAACAAAGTTTTTTTTTTTTTTTTTTTTTACATATAAAGGAATTGGCAGTACATCTCGCAGACATTTCAGATAAATGTTAACACAGTTATCAGAATTTATTTTAAATTAAAATATGAAACAATACTAAGCACAATTTATTATATTTGTAGGCATGTATTCAAGAATATATATTGTTAGAGCCGTTGTTACAAATAACAGAGAAATGCTTAATATAATTTAAAACACATCCATCAGGCTATTGTATTTTTTTACCAATGATACTAATTTCCTTAAAGTATTAAATGTATGAATTTATCTCTTTTATAAATTAGTAACTTATGAAAGGGATAAATTTATAATGCAAATAAGAAAAAACAAAGAAAACTTAAAAAATAAGTAACAAAAAATGCCTTCTTCTAATTAAAACAAATTTGATGAAAACAGTATCAAATGACATAAAATTTGCAAATTTAAACATTTAAAAATTCAATTTAAAATAAAAAATTTTCTTTAATACTAATTCAAAATTTATTTTTATAATATTCTACATAAATAAAAGTCTATATAATAAATGATTGCATGATTAACTTATCAAAAGTACTTTTATTTTTGATGAGTTGAATACGTAATTTATAGAAAACAAAATTAAATATTACAATAGGTATATAAATATACACATACACTTGTCATATCAACATATATTAAGGGTTTTTAAACATTTAGCTTAAAATTTTACAGAAAAAATATAAACAATTATGTAAAAAGATATAACTATAAAAAACCAACAGAGGTAAGTTATATTCTCACAGCTGAGCAATAACTGAATTATTTATGTGTCAACATATGCCTCAAAAGATTCTGCCTTGTTGTAAATCCATTTGCACATATTTCACATTTGAAAGGTCGCTCTTTTGTATGAACAAATTTATGATTATGGAAGCTAGTAGCTCTAAAAGTAGAGTAGCTGCACAAAGAACATTGGAATATTTTAGTTCGAAATACTTTAGCTGATTGAGAGATAATGGAATTAAATGGAAAATTTTTCATGCTGAATGGATCACAAGCAAGATTATTCCCAATACCTGAAAAATCATTCAGAATATATTTTAATAATAATAATTGATTAACTGCATAAAAACAATAAAATACATAAAATTTGAAATCAACAAACAGAAGAAAGATAGCAATATATACATATATAATAAATATTTACATATACAACTTAAACATATGAAATCTGATTATATTTTAGATTTTCAGTCTAAGGTAGATCATTTTCTTCCAGAACAATTTTATAAAGAAATGATAAAAAAAATAACTCTGAAATTAAAATTTAAACTTGATTTTCTTCATCATGGAAGACAGTCATTCAAATATTCATTGAAACATAGCACATCAAAAATATTGCAAACTTGTTTGAAATTAAATTTTAAACAGAAAAATAAAAGCTAAGTAAAACAATTAGACTTTTCACAATACAATTAAAATAGAAATTTTCTTCATTAGCTGATTAAATTCACAAATTTTAATGAAAAAGTTTAATCAGTGAAAATGAATATTTAATAAAACTGATCACAAATCAAAATTTAACATTTTAGAATATATATTCTTCCATATAAATACTCTTTAGAAGATATAATAAATAAATAAAAAATATTAATGCTTAAAATATTTTATCTTTAATTTAAACCTAAACAAGTAGAAAAATGTAAAAAAATTAATAAAGAAATAAAAAATTTTATGTTTAGGTAAAAATGCAAAAAAATATAATACAATTTAAAAGATATATAGGCCAAGAAACTAATACATTTAAAAATTAAGCAATTATATAACAATTATAAATTTGTAATTACAATTTTGAAAAAACAAAATATGAAATTAATTTTGCATTGAATGGTGATTTTTGATTTAATTAACAGAAATAGAAACAAAATAATCAAAATTACACATGCAATTAAGAATGTTACAAGATTGAGTAATAATTATATTTGATATTTCATTGTTTTATTAGCATTAGTATTTTGTATATAACATAAATTTTTCATCTGAAATACCATAGTGAAAAGATAGAAACTATGATTCTATATAATTTATATTTTTAATCTCAAGAAATAAATACTGAAAAATAAATATAATATGTACAGTAAATTTGGAGAAATTTTTTTAAATAAACTGAAACATGATTTTTTAGTTATTAATTAAATAAACAAATTATTTACTTAGTACATGAATTTTATAAGATAGATGAAATGAACATTTAAAGTTATAAGAAATCTGAGCACATATTTAGTATAGTTTGTCATTCAATAGTAAATTTTTTTTTCTTATGAAGGCTAATTAGACTTGGACCAACAGTTTAAAAGTAGATCCCAAACCACAACAAACATCCATGGTGGAATTCAAACCGAAGGCCAGAGTTTCATTCATTCAGTTTCCACCTCAGAATATATTTACTATAACTAAATTGGGAAATAATAAAAAATCTTATAAAATTGTTATTCATCTAGATATTAAAAGTGTAAATAATTTATTATTAATGTACATAGTATTCAAAATATTTACTTTAAAATATAAATGAATAATTACATAGTAAGTACAAATCATTTCTAGTTTAAAATGTCAATAAAATACAAAATTGTATTTGAAATATTCTCACTTAATAAAGCTGTAAAACTTTTCTTATATATATATTTTTTTATCAATACCATGAAAATAAAATACATTACAGCTTTATAAATATACAAGTGAAACAAAGTACTTTTTATAGATCTTTTTAAAAATGTTATTTTTTTATGTACTGCAAATATATTTTAAAATATTTTTAACTTTATAAAGTATGTATATAAAATTTATATAAAATATATTTAAATCAAAATATTACATAAAATATAATTACAATATTTTGAAACTTATGAAATAAAATGTTATACAGAATTGTCAAATTTATTAGTATGTTTGATGTTAGATAAAATAAAATTTTATTCTGACATCAAATATAATTCATGTTATAGCATCTAAAATGTAATAATTATTGAAAGAATTTAAAGCTTATATATATATTTAAAATTTAAAGAAATTTTAATGATGACTTCCCTTTAAGATAAAGTTTTAAGATTTATTCTAAAACTAACCTTTTATTTACTGTACACAAAAATTTAATTCTAAAATAAATTAACTTTTTTATTTATTTAAAACTGACCTTAATTTATTAATTATAAATTAACGTTTTTATTTAAGTAGATTCAAAAATGGACCTCTTTTCAAATAATGAAACCAATTTAATTAAATATAAAAGCAAATTAAATTAAATTAATTAAAAACTAATTTTTTTCCAATATTAAAAGCTTCAGAATCTTTAGACATTTTCCAGCATTTGTTATATAGAACATTAAAGATTTATATAAAATCCAGTCAAATTGCTCAATTTCATGATTATACGAGTGTGCTCTACAATTTTTTTAAATTTAGATCAAGCAATTTATCGTTTCAAAAATTGGTAAGAAATAAGTTTATTTAAGAAAAATTATATTTCAATTTATGATTAAGTACATCATTAATTTCGATTAATCAACTAATTACAGGCTAAAATATAGATATTCAAAGAATATTTCTTTTTAAAACTATACATAAAAGTTATAGCATAATAAACTCAATATATTTAGCACAGAATTTTAAACAAAACAAAAATTATGAAGAAATAAAAAATATTGGCTAGTTTTGTTAGCTTACCACAATTACCTGTACAAGAAAAGAGTTGAATCTATGAAAAATTGTATAGAAAACAAGAATGCTATTATTCAACTACCACTGTTGCATAGTACTGATCAATAGCATTCTTGAACATTATCAATTAAATCTGGATTAATATAATTTAATCTAATATACATATATCTCAATTAAAATGTTTACCAAAAATATTTTTAGAATAAGAAATTTTGATATATAACTAGTATATTTTTAAAAATATATATATTCTAGTTAAAAATGTCTTACTGATTATAATAGACAAAATAGAATTTTTTTTTAAATAAAAGAATTAGTTTTTTTTATTAACATATCTTTATCTTTCAGTATAAAAATTGACGTGACTGATAAATTCAAAGTGATGTGTTGTGTTTAACTACAAAATTCATTTAATTCAATTAATCAACTACAAAATTCAAATTTCACTTTAATTTAAATTTTATATATTATATATTAGTAACTTAGTCTACACAAATATACATTTTTTGTCAAACAATTTCAACATTATTGGATTTATTATCATGAAAACTCAATCATACTAAGTTTAGTTTCCTTAGACATTTCAAAAGTTGAGAATACTATTTCTAGTATGTGCAAATAGTACACCACTTCAATAAAAATGAAGTATTATTTGTGTATTAAAAGAGATATTCCTGTGAGGTGATGTTACTTTTACCTATTTAAAAATAAAAACTTTTTTAAATTGAATTATATAAAAACTTAAATTAATCATATTAATAAAGTAATTCAAAAAAACAAAGGTGAAATATTTAACAAGCTTGAAAAGAAAATTATTTTACTCAAACAATAAAAAAATTAAATTAGCATTTTTAATTTCAGTAAAAGAATCATATAGAATGTTATTTTTAATACTGCAAAACATTTTTCAATTTAATAAAAAAATAAGTCAGATTCTTTAAAAATTGCATCTTTTATAAATTTTTTTAATAAATAAAAAATAGCATTCTTGCACTCTTGAAGTATTTTTTATGCAAATTTTTTTTTTTTGGAATGTACAACTGAAATAAAAACCTAATAAAATACATTATAAATTTTAACTGTTAAAAACTTCCACTGTCAAGGAGACTAACAATTCATAATATATATGAATGTTAAAACAAAAACAGATATTTTTATTAAAAATTATATTATCACTTCTAAATGGTTATAATGTCAAGACTCAAAAGAATGATGTGCAACAAAGTTATAATTTTAATAAACATAATCTGAATTTAAAATGTTACATGATTTAAAAAATGTATTAATATCAAAAATTGTATTCTTACAGAAGAAATTTATTATTATTCTTGAAAATTAAAAAGCCTGGTTAAGTGCAATCTTTACAAGTAAAATTTTAAAAAAAAATTATTGTTTTAATAAAAAAAGGCAGAAATTTAAAAATGCAGATTAGAAAAAAATTAAAAAATGACATTTTTTTCTTAATTTATAAGAATTTTCAAGTAATTTGTAAAATAATTACATTCTAAATTTATATAATATCTTATCTATAGCAATAAAAAATTACAAAAATTAATTCAGAATTTCAAAGATATAAAATTTTCTCCACAATATACAGTTGACAATCAATCAATAGTTTCCTTTCTATCTATTAACATCAAGTTTAAATTTGATATTTAATCACAGTAAAAATATTGACAAGACTTACATAAAACTTCATAGATTAATGTATATGAAAAATCTATAATATATTAGCAAACTGAGTGAAATAATGAACAACATAAATTTTTAATTTTTATTAAGAATCTATCACTTTCATAATTCTTTCAATAGTTCACAGATGACATTTATAACATTAGGATGTAAGAAACAATTTACAATATTATTTATTGTTTTTTTCCTATCAACTGTTTCCATCAAAGATTTTTCTCCATCATCTTTTACTTTTAATTCTGAAACAGACACAGGTTTAACAGTTAAAATATTTTCATATTTAAAAATATCAGAAAACTGTTCAGAATGCACATCACTTGTTTCCTTTGCTTTAAGTACTTTATTGGCCATAGAATCACCTACATTAATAGTTTCCTGTTTATTAAGTTCTTTTAATGTCCTAACTATGTAGTTTAAAGTTTCTTCTGGAGTTTCTAAAATCTATAAAATAAAAATAATTACATTTTTGTAACAAGTACAAAAAATTTAAATCAAGTTAAAATGTTTAATATTAATTTGAATTGCACAGTTAAAATAGCATATTTTTAATAGCAAAATTAATGGTTTTCATAAGCTTCAAATTCCAATCAATAACTTAAGAAAGTAATTTTTACAAGGGAAATAAAATTTATTATAAAAAAAGATAGACTTTGATAATAACAAAGAACTTAAATAACAATTTAATTAAGACTGCACAAAATAATGCATTTTTAAAAATAATAAAATCAGTTGTATGATAAGTGATGAATTAACTTTAAAATAATGCTAGTCTTACCTTTAATTCTTACTGCTTTGCAAATTAAATAAGCAAGATCAATGTAAAAATATGTCATTAAAAATGTAAAATGTTATAAAACATGCGAGAAAATATTTAATTAATATATAACACCTATAAATTAAAGTCAAGAGATTTGTTAGAAAACACAACTCTACTCTATCATAAAAGGTTAACACAACATTATAAAAACTTTCATAATATTATTTATAAAAGATTTACTTTATAAAATTTACAGAAATTGAAAAAACTGCATTTGCATATGCATTAAACTGCCATAGACATTATTCACATTTATAATTTCCAACAATATTCTCTCAATGAGATTTATATACAACAAATTAGAAATATATGAAGAGATGGTTTAATATGTTCTTCATAATAAATTAAAATCAATTTTAATCTTGTGATAAAAAATTAGGTCTAATTGGAAGCTTTCATGTTAGATTTTAAACCAAAATTAATATCTAAATAAAATTGTAAATATTCACTATTCGCACTACCATAGTTTAAATATTTCTTATACTGATAATATTTTGAATTCACAACAGAAAATCAAGGTATATTGTAACTAATATGTGTTAAACATATAAACTAAAATTAATATATATTTTGAAATAATTTTTAAAAGTTAAAACACACCAAAGAATAACATTTTTTCTCGTTGCTTCATGGCCCAATCAAAATGCTTTAAATCACTGGATATCTCAGTATTAATAATATTTAATATTAGAATATGAAACATTTGAATTTTGTATAAAGTAATTTATTAAAGAAGATATCCATTGTATGGCTACAAAAGCATTTATACTAGATGTACTGCATTTAAGTATCAGTTGAAATATAGGCCCAAGTGAAATATTAGTTGTTATTTACATATTAAAATCAAACATTACTAACTGCTAGGAATGCATTAGAAAAATACTTTATTGTAGAAATTATGGCACATGCATCAATTGCAATGCAATAAATTATACAGTAAAGGGATACCAGAGGTGAGGATGTCTTATAAAAGAGTCAACTAGATTTGACCTTCTATGAATCAATCAAAAACCAGTAAGTTGATAAAATTTTGTATAATACATTTTGGTAAGGCAAAATATGTAGAGGAAGATGAAAATTCTGTTATCAATTACCATATTTGATTCTAATTCAAAATTCATTTGAGAATCCTAAATCATCAAATAATTGGAAAAGTCCAGGTTTCAACATTCACTTACTTTTTTTGTATTCAATTGAAATTTCACTATTTAAATATCAGTCTATCATTTAAACTTTTGTAAGTAATAAATTAATTTTTTTTTGCACTGAATTTTAACTTAAACCCTTTTTCCCATTCAACTTTCTCTCAATATTTCATACAATAGTTTATAAGTATCAAAGCAAAGATATAGTATTTAAAATACATTCATTTAAAAATAACCTGTCTTTAAACTAATGCTGTGAATAACATTGTTTAAATTCATATTAATGTTTTGGCATTGGAAGTAGTTTTGCTACTTCTTATCATTATTTATATATTCCTCATTTATATGCTAATTACATTTATACATTTTTTAGCATAATCAAATCATTTAATAATAAAATAATTTGTTCCTATACAGCAACATTTTAGTTACAAAATTTTTCTTATATTCTTTGCTGATTGCAATTAACACTTTTAACTTTACATTACTTGTTAAACATACATATGTTGTAATGTTACTACCACACAGATAAATTCTTAAAACCATTCAACCCATTATTACATGGATTCATGCTTCTACATACTTTTTAATAATTAAAACCAAGAACTTTAAATATTTAAGATTCATCATCAGAAAATTTATTTTGGTTAGATATTTCTTTTACAAGATAAGTACAAAATTAAACTGATTTATCATAATTCTTTTTCCATTAAAGATTAAAACTGTAACAGATAAAAATAGAAAATCTTAATTTACTTCATTAGGATTAAGCCAATCTTCATAAGCAGGTGCATATGTTGATATTAAAGAAGTCATCAAAGTTTTTGTCACACTTTCCATTAGACGACTTTCATTATCTGAATCCTAGAAAAGCAAGGCAACAGTATAAAATGAGAATGAATGAAAGCTTAATTTGAACTAACATTCAAAAGCTAAGCTTTTATAAAGAAGACTTAATTACATTCTCATCACTTAAATTACATTCTCATCAGCAGTTTCTAATTGGTCAAATACTTTACTGGATCAAAAAAATAAAAATATATTGCATAATATATATAAATAATGTATGTACTAAAATAGAATAACAAGTTACCCATCAAGGAATAATCAATTTTTATTTTGAGATTTAATAAGAATCATATTTAAAAACACAATAAGTTTAAAATAAAGCAATATCTGCAATTTTTCAAGTAATTAAAAAATTTTTTAAGTAAAAATAGTACTGAATAATTTTATATACACTTAAATTACATTCTCAATTGTTAAGATTTTAAAAAACTTAATACTGTTTAAGCTTTGTATAATGATCTTCACAGTTTCAGGTATGAGAGAACAACAAATTTTCAATGGAAATCTAATCCTTTACTAATAAAACAAAATTATATACTGATATTTATATAATTAAATTTATTATATAATAATTTAAAATTATATATAATTAAATTATATGGTATTAGAAAAGAAAATACTGTAGAAGTACTAGTATCAATCAACACACTATTAATGGATAATAATGGAAAAAATATTACCTATGCCTAGAGTTTAAGCACTTGTGTGTCTTAGGTAATAACATATAATATTGATTTAAAATATAGCTTTGATATGTTAACTAATCATGAAAATGTTTACTTTATTATAGGGGAAAAGCAATTAAAAATTACGTTGATAATAAAATTACAAAAATGAATTCATAACACTAAATTTTAGTACATTTCTTTAATAACTATTCATAATCAGTTGGTAACATTTAAAATATTAATAATAATGATAGAAAACAAAATAAAAGGTTTTAATGAAAAAAGCTTATAAGAGGATGCTTGAAAACCTAATATCTTATTCCTAAATTGGGAAAGAATAAATAATAAAGAAATAATATAATTAAGAAAATGATAGGAAGTGCAAAATACATTTTTAGTAAATGGATAGTTTAATTAGTCTATCTTTAGTTAAACATTTATTTTGATTATTATTATTTGGTTCATTATTTTTTTATACATGAAGGCTAATCAGAGTAAAACCAACCAAAAACAAAGTGTGCGTGTGAAGTAAAAATTTGAATCCAAATCACTACAAGCATGTACTTAAGAAGTGGGAATAAAATCCATGAGCTGTTGAACCAAAGGCTAGATTGTAAGCCATTCTAGTAAATGAATGAACAGGAGATTCCTAAGAATAGTTAATCGTTCTTAAGTGTACTAAAACTCGAACAACTAGAGCAAGAATGCTTAACATTGGCATTATTGCTTCCCAAGAAAGTAAATATAATCATATAAAGATAATTAAGAACAAAGAGATTTGGAAGATTATCCTAATTTTGAATAACAGAAACATTTTGTTTATGCATTATTTTAAAATAAAAGTATCAAAATTTCAATGAATAATTGTACATGATTTTTAAATAAAATATTTATTTGTGTTTCTTATAATTTTACAAATGATAGTAATCCATATTTTCTGAAAAATTAATTAGCGTAAGTATCATGATTGAACATTATTGTACAAGCAAGGTAACAAATTCCTTTATACTTTTTGTTCCTTTTGAACTAGCTATTATTGACATATTATAAAATAGATTAGTTTAAAGAAATAATTCTTTTATCATGAAAACAGGTGATGCAAGAAAACTAATTGATAAACTTTTTTTTTTCATAAAATATAGAGAGAAAAAAAAGAAACTGGTAAAAAGTAAAAAATTTTAATTTCAAAGAAAACAAGAATGATAAATATGTCAGTAAAATAATAATCCTGCTAGAATAACATCGCTCAGTTTGGCAAGTTGTTGAATGTAGAAAATTGAATTGTTCGTTTGGTTGTATGGTAAAATTACAAAAAACAGAATTCTTTTATAGTCCCATCAGATTGCCAGTATTCTTTCTTTAACGACTCTCTGCTTTTGATGTCCTCTGTACTCTTTTATCTTGCCATGACCCACAATCTCTTCAAATTGATGTTGTTATACGCTATCTACTTTTCATTACCAGTAATTAATATTTTCAGAAATAGATCAATTACATTGTGCTTTAGATACAAATTGTAAATGCTAATGCATTGCGCCAAGTGAATTTTCTTAACCTGGTGAGAGATCCACAGATCAAATTTCTTGACATAGCCAAACTTTTATAATTTATTCAATGCATGCATGCATGCGATATATTGAGAAATAAAGATCTGAATTGATAACGGCCTTGATATGGGTCACATCAACTTCAGCTGGATGGCTGGATCATTGAGCATTTTTAAATGAAAACTAAACAGAATGAAATTTGACATTGAAAGAAAGCCAATGTCAGTTTGGCTTTCTTTCAAAGCTTCATTCCCATGTATGGCACATAATTTCTCCAGTTAGAGTGATGTGTTCTTAACTATTTTAGAAATATTATAAAACATGTCTGAACCCCACATCTTGTTCTTCCATTGTTAAATTGGATTAAAAGCAAATCTAAAGAACTAATCGATAAAAACCATTTATTTAATAAAAAGTAAGAGTTCAAACAATAAGAAAAATACAGGTTAATTTTTTGATCAAGTAAAGAAAATAAAATAAAGTAAAATCCATCTGTCGACAAAATCCTCAATACATAATTACCAAATATATATATAGATAGATAGATAGAAAGATAAGATAGAAAAATAAGATAGATAGATAAGATAATATAGATGAGTATTTAATTATCCAATAAAGAAATAAATAACATAAGAGAAAGAAAGGTAGAAGTAATACGATTCAGCATACATACTATAAGTAAAAAGTTTAAATCACTTAAAGTAAAACCTGGGGCTTGAGCAGCCACCAGGTGCATCAGCAGGTGGTGGATAGCCGAATGTCCTGTAGGAATGACAGGATAGCCTTGAATATAGAATCAGAGGCCGTGAACCAGCTCCTGTAAACCTTGGTGTTATGCGACCCATGCCAAGGGTTATTTGGCACCGCGGTAATAGTGTCTTAATGGAGCCTCTAGTTGCCTGGCGAACTTCTAGAGTAATTTACCTTGCCCAGTAACTCAGGCAATGCTGGGTGGACTGTCATATTACCTGAGCTTATAAACTGTTATTTTATGGCTAAAAAGACACAAGAAACAACTAATCTTTCTGCATTTGCAGGTGAAGCCTCTGAAGTAGACCTTGCTGAAAAAGACAAGGGAACTCAGAGGCAATGTAGTGAAGGGGCAGCAATGAATCCTTCACAGGAGGTAGAAATGACCTCCAAAGCATCTTCTTCTGGTGGGAGTCAGAAAGCAATCGCTAGCATGACTGACTCTCTGACCAGAATCAAGCTTATAAAGAGACTTTCTGGTGCCCAGAAAAGGAAGCTGGTAAAGGAACGTAAAATCGCTGAGGGAACTTGGGTTGAAAAACCCAAGGCAACCAAAGGTGAGAAGCGTCCCGCCAACCGGACGAACCAGACAAGGCCGGAAAGGCTGCCAAGAGAGAAGGACCTGGGGGATTTACTTACAGAGCGGCTCTCACGTCAATCAAGATGGCTGTGCTCATAGAGGGTCATCCGGAAAAATGGTTAACAGAGGAACAGACCTTCGACTTGGAACTCTTGTTAACCAAGAAAATAGGAAGGAATGAGGATAGTTTTGCTCCAACCTTCCTATCCTGTAAACTTGAGAATGGGGCACTTATGATCAACTGTGCAGATTTGGAGAGCTCAAAGTGACCGAAACAGAATGTCAGTGACATAAGCCCTTGGCAGGAGCAAAAACTCTTAGTGAGTGAGGCAAGGAAACTTGTCAGAACCACCAACATAATTGCAAAACTGCTGAAAATCTGTAGTAAACTGGAGCCTAAAGAGCTCCTGAAAAAAATTGAGGCTCAGAACGGTGGGGTCACTCCAATGGAGGGAAACGTTCTTAACATTAAGAATGACCCATCTGGGTGGACCATCATTCTTAGTGTGCCTGAACTAGATGCTGCCACACTTGGTGTAAGGGGATATAAGTTTCATATTGGACTTCACCAAGTGCAAGATAAAGTACTTGGCAAACCTGATCCTGCTCATGGGGGTGAAGGTAGTTCAAGCCAACCTCCACCACAGTAGAAGTGGTACTACTAACCTCAGTAAGAAGTTTCTTGCTGGGGATATACACCTGGCCCTGATTCAGGAACCCTGGTTGGTTAGGGGGAGAATCAGTGGCCTCAAAGGAACTAAAGGTAAGCTTATCTATTGTACCAAATGTAACGCTAGAACTTGTATACTCTTACATAAAAACATTGAGGTTTTACCCCTCTCTGAATTTATCCTTAGGGACCTGACAGCTGTGAAAGTCAGACTCAATATAGAGGGTAGGGACAGAGAAATTGTTTTTGGCTCTGGGTACCTGCCCTATGAAGAGAAGGCTCCACCTGACCATTCTCTGCACAAACTCATGAACAGCATTTGCAGAGATAACAACTTACAGGTAATCCTAGGACTAGACTGTAATGCTCACCATGATGTCTGGGAAAGTATGGACACAGATAAAAGAGGTGAGTACCTTTTAGAATTCATTCTAAACTACGGGTTAGATATTCTAAATGAGGGCAACGAACCAACCTTCATTACTTACAATCGATCTGAATTAATTAACATTACTATAGCGACAACGCTGATTAGTAAAAATATCAAAAATTGGAAAGTAGGTGGCAGACCTTCTGGCTCAGATCATCAAACATCCATTTTGAAATTCACTCTAATGTGTGCCTGGATTGCATATTCAGAGACCCAGTTAGGACGGACTGGAAGAAATTCCAGGAGGAACTGACTGGGTTGGTTGAGCTCGGGAACAGACCTATTAGAGACAACTACAATCTAGAAGTTACAGCAGACCTTCTGCAGAGTAGTATTCTAGATTCTTATCATAACAATTGCCCTATTCACATTAGAAGAGCTAAACTCCAATGTCCTTGGTGGAATGACTCTCTAGCAGCCGAAAGAGCAAAAGTTAGAAAACTTTTTAATAAAGACAAGAAAAATGGTGAATGGGAGAACTATAAAACAGCCCTTACTAATTATAACAAACTTGTTAGAAAAAGCAAAATTAACTCCTAGAGGAAGTTCTGTGAAGAGATAGATTCTATTTCTGAAGGAGCTAGACTCCAAAAACTCCTTAAAAGAGATGAACCTATTTTGGTTCGTACCCTAAAGGACGAGGAGGGTAATTTTGCTGCTTCCGAGAAAGAGGTTATGGAAACTATGGCAAAAACCCACTTTCCAGGAGCTAGAGATATTTATAGCAACGAAGGGGAGCACTGCATTGGCTCTTTGCAAAGAATCAATAGCGATCAATGGACCATCGCTAAAAATATCGTAAGCTACAACATTGTTAAATGGGCAATCGTTGCCTTTAAACCTCTAAGAAACCCAGGACCAGACGGAATTATGCCCATCATGATCCAGAAGGCAGAGGAGGTTGTCATAACAGTGCTAACTAGAATTTACAGAACTATCTTAGCACTGGGTTACATACCAAAGATATGGCAAAAGACTAGGATTGTTTTCATTCCTAAACCTGGCAAGGACACCTATGACCAGGCCAAGTCTTACAGACCAATCAGTCTTTCTTCATTCTTTCTTAAAATTATGGAGAAAATCGTTGATCAGCATATTAGAGATTACTTGGGTAGTAATAGTCCCTTGCATGCTCTTCAATTTGCCTATCAACCCGGCAAATCAACTGAAACCGCTCTACATCAGCTAGTTTCCAAGATTGAAACCACTCTGGATCAAAAAGATTGCCTTGGCAACCTTCCTCGACATCCAGGGTATATCCATGATAACACTTTCCATCCATCCATCCTCAATGCACTTAGAGGGGCAGGGATTAATTAGACCCAGTGTATTTGGATTGAGACCTTAATTTCGGATATATGTATACAAATGAACATCTTCGGTGAATCATATGAAAAAAAGACGACTAGAGGTTGTACTCAAGGACATGTTCTGTCACCATTACTTTGGAACTTAGTTGTAAATAGCCTTATAAAACATCTAAATGATAGGGGCTATTATACGCAAGGATATGCTGATGACATTGTCATCCTTATCCTTGGCAAAGATTTCAACATAACTTGTCATCTCATGCAGGATGCACTAAGCTATGTAGGTCAATGGTGCATGGACAGGGACCTGATGGTTAATCCTCAGAAAACCTACCTTGTACCTTTTAAACGCAAAAGGAAATGGAAGTGTTTTTTCATACCAAGACTTTTTGATGTTGAAATCAATGTGGCTTCAGAGGTGAAGTATCTGGGCATTTATTTAGACCAGAAACTCACCTGGAATAAGCACATTGATGATAAAATTAACCGAGCAAAGAAAAGCCTTATGATTTGCAGGCGAATGCTTGGTAAATACTGGGGTTTACATAACTGATGTTATGGATGTACATAGCTATTGTCAGGCCCATTCTCACATATGCCTGTGTGATCTGGTGGCGTAAGGTGGAACAGAAGACTGCGACTGACAGACTAGGAGGTCTACAAAGACTGGCCTGTCTCTGCATCACGGGAGCAATGTCCACCAAGCCAACCAGAGCATTGGAGGTTGTGTTGGATCTGACTCTCTTAGACATCTTCATCTGCAGCACTGTCAGAATGACTACATACAGAATAAAGTTGCAAAACCACTGGTACGACCAGCCTGTTGCCAAAGGGCACAGGGGCATTACCAGGAAAATTCAAGATCCTACTTTCTTGATGCCCTCTGACATCATGGAAAAATCATACATGTTTGATAGGACATTTGAAATAGTTTTTCCAACTAGAGACGAGTGGGATAACAACATGTTTGAAACTAAAACAGGAGATTTAATCTGGTACACAGATGGATCACTGAAGAACAGCCTCTCAGGACTGGGAGTTTGCGGCGTGTCACCAAGAATCAGCTTGTCTGTAAGCCTTGGGCGATACACTACGGTCTTCCAGGCAGAAGTTTTGGCCATTATCCACTGTCTGCGACTAAATATGAGGAAGGGTAAGCGGATTCTCATTTTTAGTGACACTAAAGCCGCTTTAAAACCACTCAGTTATTTCGAAATCAAATCTAAAATGATTTTGGAATGTAGAAACCTTTGTACAGAACTGGCAACTAGAAACAAGGTGATCCTTGTATGGGTGCCAGGGTAAAAAGGTATCGAAGGTAATGAAAGGGCTGATGAGCTTGCTAAACAAGGATCGTCTTTTGCTCCCACTGGTGCTTAACCTTTTTGTGAGATCAATTTGAAGACTGCAAAAACCAATGTTCTTAGATGGTAAAAACGGAAGATGTATGAAGCTTGGTTCAACACTCCTGGTCAAACCCACGCTAAAAGTGTGATCTGTGGATCATCAGCAAGGATTGGCTCTGAAATTCTAAGATGCTCTAGGTAGAAGATACGTTTAATCGTACGCTTCATAATTGGGCACTACTATTTCAGAAAACACCTCCATAAAATGGGACTGTTTCAGCAAGACCATACCTGCAGCAAATGTCATACGCAAGAGGGAACGGCCAAGCATATCATTTACGAATGCGAGGCTCTTGTCCTCCCTAGATTAACTTCTTCAGGCATTATCCATACTAGAGAGTTACACCTAGACTCCATTAAAGGGTTATCGGACTTTATTAATAAAGTGGGTGACCCGAGTAACTAGAACTAGGAAACATTAGATTTGGAGTTAATGGTACAAAATGCTGATTAAAGCAGAGGTGCCAATGACATACAAACCCAACCTTAAGAAGAAGAAGAAGAAAATGTTTGGAGATAAAAGAAAATACATAGTAAATATATTTCTTGCAATTATTTAGAGGTTGAAACATAATTTTGTAAAGACTTTTCTAATAAAGTATTTATAGATGAATGAACTTTAACTTTCTTTTTTAATTATTAGCTTACCTCTATAAAAACAGTGGTTGATAAAAATAATGATAGAAATAATAATGAACTAGATTAACAAAATATAGTTCATAGTTTCATTCTTCATCCACACTTTTTATTTTAACTTGCATTAAAGAGGTTCACAATTAAGTTAATTTAAACTCAAATTAACTGTACATTTAATTTTTTTACACATTACAGGCACTGATTAGAATTTAAAATGTCTCTTTTTGAATTAATCATTAATTTGTAGTTAAGATATAAAATTGAATGGACTGCTTAAAAATTAAATCAACTATTGTTTCATAATTAATATCTCCATTTAAGCTTGAAAAGTGTATGCTGCTTAAACTGGATATTTTTAATTAAGTTATAGATAACTGTTTTAAAATTTTGAATTTCCATTACTGTTGAATTTTCTATTATTGAACAATAATCGTATTATTGTTCTATATACAAATTTTACGTTTTAATATATTCAAAAATTAAAATAATACAGCAGCTAATATTCCTTTAAGATCATTCAGTTTGAAAAATAAAGTCTAACTTTTATTTAACTATATTTATATTTAGTAATAGTTAAGTAATATAAGCTTTAGAAATTGAAATGATAGAAATGTGAATAAATTGCGTTTCTTGGTTTCTATAAAATACTTTTAAAAGGATAATTTAGATATTAATCTAAATCAGCAGTTACATAGTCATTACAGATAAAATCAAATTAAATTAAAAGGAGATATATAGAATTGCATTTTAAAATCAAAGAAATTAGCTTTTTTCATTAAGACAAAGAAATTTCTTTTAAAAAAAATACAAATCACATTTTAAAACTCTTTGTAAACAGAAAAAAACTGAAAAATTTTATAATTAAAAGAAGAGTAAATTTGTGCAAATCCATACAATTTTACAGATTGGAAGTACATCCAAATCCTATAAACTGACATTTAAACAAATGTTCTTTCTGAAATGAGGGGTAACATTAAATATTAATTTATAATTTTAATATTAATATATGTAAGATATGGTATATATTACACATGTAATTATATTGATAACAGAAAGAATTATTATATTTTATATACATTACATACTATCAATGTAAGATAACATTTGCTGAAAGTAATTTATTTACAGTTGTTATAGTACTTAATGATATTGATTTAAAAATAAGAAAAAAAGTGAAAAAAAGAATGAGACAATAATGCAGCTTAAAATGTATGAATAAAATATAAGTAGGATAGAATTAAAGAAATTTTAAAACTATTTACAGTTGACAACAATATTTTCTTGATAATGCAAACATATATACGACATATTTAAGTTAACAAATGACAACAGATAAAAATGCTTAGTATACAAAAACTACAAAACATATAATTTGTATAATATATATATTTAAATTTAAAATTTTAGTGTTTAAAATTTATTAAAATACTTTTTCAAAAAGTAAGATTCCAAATATAGCATAAAAATGAATTTAATATTTATCACATTGCCCAGAAAGTAAAGAATGATTGCTGTTATTTTTCTTTACTGTTATTTCTACAGTATTGCTTCCATCACACAAAACTGAAAAACACAAAACTGCAGTCAATACATGACTTTTTATTATTTTTGATGCAGACATGAGTTAGACTACTGTTTAATATTTTTATCATCACAGTTTCATTGTGATGTTTCATGTATAACTTCTTGTTAAAGAAATTTCAAAATAATGGCTTGAACAAACAATCCAATTAAATAAAAACTTACAGCATATTTGGCTTCTAAAGCAACAAAATATCTGCTAACAAATCTTTTCTATAAGTCTATATTGCAAAAACAGAAGTCATAAAATATTGCTTGTAAGAATTATTTATGATAATGTTAGATCTGAAGTTTCAGAAACAAGAAATGAATTTTTTTTAATGGTTTGGACAATCAAGATTTTATTTAGAATCAATTAGTTTTTACCTTTTCCAGGAAATGAAGAAACATTTGAAGAGAACACATTTACAAAATAATCAACCACATAAAAAATCATTCCATACAGGTCAGGTTTCAACCACAAGACTGATATTAGATTGTAAATGATATAATATAATCAAGAATTATTGATTAATTTTAATCAATTAATTTTGCATTTTCATTTTAGTTATAGTTTTGAGTGGCATCAGTTATATTCTTATTGTAAAATGAAATAAGATTTGAGCATTTTATTAAATGTAACTGTATAAATTAAGCGAGATAGTATGTAAAGAGTATGAATGAACAAAATGGTTAACATTTATTGTAGTATCTAACATTGGGTGAACTGGTATTCTTGTAATAGGAGATCTGATTGAACATTTTGAAGTTTAGAAAATTCAATATGGAGCATTTTGGTAAGAAGCGATTTACTGTAAGATTACTTCACAAAAAACATGAAACTTCAATGTCTATGTATAAAGAAGTATGAAAGTAAGTGATGTTATGATTAAATTAGCTTATTTAGAATGCATAAATGTGGATTTTGTTGTTCTTGGTGGCAAAATTTTAGAACTTGCATTAAATGCTAATGATAATTTTTTGCTAATGATAAAAGACAGTTATTCAAAAGAATGTGAATCCATAGATGAATATAAAGTAAAATGTGTAAAAGCTGTAGTTCTCAACATTTTTTTTTTTTTTGAGAATAAATTATAACCCAACATAAATTTATCAAATATTGAGAGAAATCAAAACTGAAACTGCCAAAAATTTAATTAATGAAATTTGAAGGAGATGTCACAGACAGGTTATATTTTCGAAGCCAGTTGAAACATATACATGAGAAAAAACAAATAGAACTAAAAGGCAAATTCCATTATTTAATACAATGTAATTAACCTGCAAAAAGAAGTGTTATATAAAGTAATTCCCATAGAACAATTTAAACAGACTGGGAAGAAACTAACAGTCCTACTGCAAGTAACTTGTTTTCAGGATAAAAGAAATGAATAGTAAAAAATTAATATAAACTATATATTTTATGGAAATCGCACCAAAGCAAAGATTGCTATAAAGCACAAAATTTAAATTGTGATGAAAAACTAAAAATCCTGAAAGAAAATAATTGTTGTTTTCCATATTTGAAATCGAACCATCAAGTTAAATATTGCAAAAGCAGAATTCAATATATTTACTGTGGAAGGAAACATTACATTATTTGTTGTCCAGAATTTAAGTAGAAATCACAAGTTACTGTCAAGCATAAACAAAAAAATGACAAAAGTAGCACTCTATCTTCCACAGGTGCTATAGGAAGAATTTTGCTTCAAACTCCAATGCATGGAATTCCACACAAAGGAAAGTAAATTCATGTAAGAGTATTAATCAATACTAGATCAGAATATTCCTATATTTAAAATCAACAGTAGAGGCTTCAGGAATAAAGTCAGAGGTTGATAAAAATTTAATATGTGTTTGGAGGCAGAACGCCTAATAACATTAGTGTAACAACCAATCGCCAGAGAAGCGAGTGACGTCACCCATGTGACTGCTTGCGTTATTGTGTAACATAAAACCTTTTTTGTCAGTATACATCCGGCACTCGCCGAGCAATGTTTTGATTTAGTGAAGAAATAAATATATTTCAACTTCTGTTTTTCAAATTCATTATTGATAATTTCTGTCTTCAATTTAAATATCGCGTAGATATTTCGGCCCATAATTTTATTATGTTACGTTGAAAAGAATTCCATTTTTATACATGATCGAGAAATCGAATTCGGAATTATTCAAATAAAAACGAAACGTAACATAAGTGGCGCCCAACGTGGGGCCTGAAGATTGAAATTAAAGTTTTATTGAAGAATGGATTTGTTGAAACAGAAACGAAAAGGGCTTCGAGCATCCTTTACAGTCTGCGGGAATAAAATTCAAGAAGAATTCCTGAAACCAGAAGTAGATAAGAATGTTATTTCGGTTTTATCTGCGCAGTTAGAAGACAAATTTCAAAGATTAGAAGTTTCTCAACAAGAAGTAGAAAACGAAATTTTAACTTCAAAAGATGCGGAACGGTTATATGAAGAAGATTTCATTATAGCAGAAGAATATCGTGATAGATATATTGAACTTTTTGAAAAATGCCGTAAAGTAACTATGAAAACGGAAGTCTCTCAAGATACCTCAAATAAGAAACAATTCAAGCTCCCGAAGTTAGAACTAAAGCGATTTTCCGGTGAGACTCGAGAATGGCTTGGTTTTTGGAGTCAGTTCTCCAAAATTGATTATGATGAGAGAATTCCACCAGAAGACAAGTTCCAGTATTTGCTACAGGCAATAGTGCCAGAATCGAAAGCAGCAAGATTAGTAGAAAGCTTCCCGCCAACAGCGGATAACTATCCCAAAGTCATAGAACAGTTACAGGATCGCTTCGGGCGGAGTGATCTACTTGTCCAAGTTTACGTCAGGGACTTGTTAACTATGGTAATGAGAAATGCCTCCTCAAACCGAACTAAAACTGATTTAGCTGTTCTTTACGATGAACTGGAATCAAAACTGCGCGCGCTGGACAGCTTAGGAAGAACCCAAGAAAAGTACGGGGACTTTTTGACTCCCCTTGTGGAATCGTGCTTGCCTGAGAGTGTCCTAATAGCTTGGGAAAGAAATAGAAGTACACTTGACGGAGGAGTACGTTCGTTAGAAAATTTGATGTCTTTTCTGAGACAAGAAGTTCAAGGACAAGAAATGGTTGTGCTCGCCCGTACCGGGTTTGGAGCTCCCCGAATCGACAAACACAAGGAATCCCGTGAAGGGAATATTACTACAGCTGCCGCCCTTGTAAGTACATCAGAAGCAGAAAATCAAGGTAAGAGGAATTTTGATTGTCTTTTTTGCAATAAGAAACACCCCAGCCAAGATTGTTTTGCTGCTAGAAAAATGCATTTTGATCAAAAGATTAAAATTCTTAGTCAGAAAGGGGCCTGTTACTCCTGTTTGAGAACAGGACATACCTCTAAAAATTGCAGGGCTAAGGTGAAGTGTTTTCATTGTAATAAAAATCACTGTACTCTTATGTGTTATTCAGATAAGGAGAACAGTCCTGCCAGTAAAAACGAAACTGTATCTACAACTGTATTGTCAAATAATTCTAGAGTAGAAAATGTTTATTTAATGACTCTTGTTGTTAAAGTTATGAATCAAAAGAAACAGTGTTTAGTAAGAGCAGTCTTGGACACAGGATCCCAGCGTTCTTACCTCAGTTCAGGAATAGTTAAACAATTAAAGTTAAAACCCAAAAGGTCATTATCTTTAATACATGGACTTTTTGGTGGTCAAGAAACGAAACCCTGTTCTCATGAAGTATACGATGTGAAAATTGCTAGTTTGAAAAATGATTTTTCTTGTAAAATTGAGGTTTTATCTGAAAACAAAATTTGTGGTTTTGTTCCTAAACTGACTGATATGATGACTATTCATGAACTGAAAGAAAAAGGGATTATATTGAGTGATTTCGAAATCCCTAATTATGATATAAATCTTTTGATTGGATCTGATGTGGCAGGAATGTTGTTAACTGGTCATTCTGTGAAGTTAGAATCAAGTCTAGTTGCTATTGAAACCCGGCTGGGGTATACTGTTATTGGAAAGCAGAAATTAAATGATAATTATGATGTAAATAATGACTCTGTTTTATGTGCTTTATCTTTGCATGCTAATAATTTATCTGTTAGTGAATTTTGGAATCTAGAAAATCTTGGTATATTAGATCCTTCTGAAAACAGAAACATAAATATTGTACACTCTGAGTTATTAAAAGATTTTCAAGAGGGTTTGGAAATACTCCCTTCTGGTAGATACCAGTTAGGTTTGCCTTTTAAAACAGATACTTCAAGTTTGCCCGATAACAAGGAACTAACTTGGAATAGACACCAAAAAATGTGTAAACGATCTAAAGATAAAAAATTAATTAAGGATTACGAAATGGTGTTTAAGGAATGGGAGTGTCTTGATATAATTGAAAGGGTACCCCAAAATGAAATTATAAGCGACAGGCAGTGTCACTATTTACCACATAGGCCTATAGTCAAAAACGAAAGCACTACTACAAAATTAAGACCAGTCTTTGATGCCTCTAGTGGCAAGCCGTCCTTGAATGAACTTTTATATAAAGGGCCAAATCTCATTGAATTAATCCCAGACCTGATTGACCGATTTCGTTCATATCCCATTGGCCTGTCTGCAGATATCGAAAAGGCTTTTTTGCAATTGTCTATTGCTCCAAGGTACAGAGACTTTTTACGCTTTTTTTATCCGTGCGAAGATGAAATGGTCATTTATAGACACTGTAGAGTAGTTTTTGGGGTTACTTCCAGCCCTTTTCTCTTAGCAGCATCCATCTCCCATTTGCTTAACAACACCTTTGTAGAAAACAACGAAATAATTGAAAAATTAAGAAAATCATTTTACGTAGACAATTGCCTTTCTGGTGTTTTCAATATCAAAGAAGAAGAGCATTTTATTTTAACAGCTATAGAAGTACTTTCACGTGGATGTTTCAACTTGCGAGGGTGGGAGAGCAATGTCAAGTGTAAATACATTACGAAAAGTTCTGTCATTACCAATGTTTTAGGAATTTTATGGAATTTGGACCGTAATACTTTGAAATGTAACTGTGATATAAAGGTTGATCCGTATGTTTTAGAAGTAGGTGGGAAAATAACTAAGAGAGTAATTTTGGCTACGATTCAGAAGATTTTTGATCCCATTGGCTTATTGTCAGCGGCAATTTTACCCATAAGAATTAAATTGCAAGACATGTGGAAATTAAAACTATCCTGGGACTCTCCTTTACCCACTGAAGATCAGAATAGCTTTAAAAGATGGATTAATGATCTACATTTACTAAATAATGTTGAAATAGCCCGCTATACAGAAATTAATGACTCGACACAAATGCATGTATTCATGGATGCTAGCAAAGTAGCTTATGCCGCTTGTGTTTTCCTTAGAACTATCACTTCCAATGAAGTAAAAATTTGTCTTTTAAGAGCTAAATCACGAGTAGCTCCTTTAAAACCCATCACCATCCCAAGATTGGAGTTATTATCCTGCGCCATTGGATTAAGATTAGCTCATTCGATCAAAACAGCCCTCCAATGTATTTCTTGGAAATTCAACCATCCAACCGCGAGTTGGTGGGGTGGTTTTTGGGAAAAACTGATTAGAGTGGTTAAAGATCTTCTTAAAAGTACCCTCGAAAAGACTGTTTTTACATATGAAGAATTACTTACAGTACTCTCAGATTGTGAATCTGTTATAAATGCACGTCCACTCACATATCTTTCAGAGGACGTTGAAGATCTAAAGCCTATAACACCAGCCATGATCATGTTAAACAATCCCAAGATAAAGAGTGTAACCACAAATATTGATGAAGTTGAAGCCAAGCATTTTCGAATCAGAATTAAACATCGAACCAAAGTAATTGAGCAGTTAAAGCTACGTTTTCGAAAGGAATACCTTGGTCAACTTATACAGCGTCTAAACAGAAGGTGTTCAACTCCAAAAATACAAGTTGGAGAAATCGTGTTAATCGGAGACGACAATAAAAAAATTTGAACTGGCCTCTTGCTAAAGTCATGCAGTTGATTCCTGGCAAAGATGATATCGCCAGAACTGTGAAATTGAAAACACAATCCGGTGTTTTAGTGCGACCTATACAGAGGATTTTTCCCTTAGAGATTTCAGCAACTACCGATAAAGAGGAAGTCCCAACTACATCAAATGTGAGAAGAGATTCCTTTTCAGATGCTGAAGGAAATGATTTGTCACCGGTATCAGAAAATGACATTTCCAGTGATTCTCTAAGAACAATTTTGCTCAGTGATGATAAGGACTTACCCAAAACAACCAGAACTGGACGATTAGTGAAAATTCCTAAAAAACTAAATCTGTAATCTTAAAATTGTAACTAACTTTTTTCTTTTTCATTTAGGTTTTGTTTTCTCCCGAAACAAAAGGTGGGAGGATATGTAACAACCAATCGCCAGAGAAGCGAGTGACGTCACCCATGTGACTGCTTGCGTTATTGTGTAACATAAAACCTTTTTTGTCAGTATGCATCCGGCACTCGCCGAGCAATGTTTTGATTTAGTGAAGAAATAAATATATTTGAACTTCTGTTTTTCAAATTCATTATTGATAATTTCTGTCTTCAATTTAAATATCGCGTAGATATTTCGGCCCATAATTTTATTATGTTACGTTGAAAAGAATTCCATTTTTATACATGATCGAGAAATCGAATTCGGAATTATTCAAATAAAAACGAAACGTAACAATTAGTGTTGAGAATCTGTATACCAGTTACAGTTGCAAAAATTCTTATTCTAGGTTGGTCTATAATTTGTGGATCTATACCTAGCTTACAGAAAGGTTCTTGGATATCAGAATTAGCTGAAAAAAGAATTCATTTCCCAGATGATTCTGTCAATCCTCAAAATGATCTGTTAATAGATTCAGAATTTACTGGAAATATTTATATTGTAAAAATACAAAAACTAAGATCAGGAATTTTCACGAATAAAAACATTCTTTGGATGGATTTTGATGAAAAAACTGAAATAAATGGATAAGAAAATTTTACTGCTAACAAAGCTACCTCATTTTTAATTCCCAGTTAGAGTATGAAAAACTTCTGGGAATTGAAAGTTTTTGGTATTAGAAATCCTTTTGAGATTCCAACTAGACATGAAATTGATTATGTGGAAACTGATCATTTTAGAACAATTTTAAAAAAAGATGACAAAGAAGAAGCTAAAATGAAATTGCCATAGATACATGGTAAAAATACTCTTGAGTATAAAGATATAGCTGGAAGAAGATAAGAAAAAGCAACATTAAAGCTAGTATCAGAAGAAAAGTATGATGTTTAATATATGGTGCTTCAAGAGTTGTTATAAGAACAAATAATTGGAAGAGTACCACCAGAAGAATCTTCTAAATCTGGTTGCTACACAGATGGGTCTTCAACAAAAATTTATCAACTAAATTCAGACCAATTTTCGATACATCAAGTAAAATGAAAGGTTTTCCTTCACTCAATGATTGCCTAGAGAAAGGAAGAAATACTGCTGAATTAATACGATCGATGTTAGTTAAGTTTAGAGAAAAAAGAATTTGAAATAAATCATACAGGCTTTCTTACATATAGGCATTCCAGAAAAAAACAGAGGTTATCTCTGATTTTTGTGGTGAAAAGTTCAAAGAAGAAAAATTCAAGTTTTTAAACACCATAGAGTTGTTTTAGGAGTCACGTGTAGTCCATTCCTTCTCGAAGCTGTTATTCATTATCATATGGAAAGCACAAGTACAGAACATAGACAAATTGCATAAAAGTTATTGAATTCGTTTTCTGTTGATAACAACAGATAGTATTTGCTTGGACACAAACATTGAAACCCAAAATTTCATAGAGATCTCTACACAGTTAATAGCAAATGGTAAATTTTAATTGAGAAGTTGGGCACTTACGAATCTCAATATCTCAACTTCAGGACCTGAAATATTTCCATTGGGGCTACAGTGGAATCAGGGATCTGACATTTATCTTGTGTTGTGGATTTAAGAATTGAAATGAAGAAACCATTTACAAAAAGGAAGTTACTTTCAATTACAAAAAAATTGTTGATCCGATTGGATTTTGTTGCCTGCCAATACTATACCTAAAATTGCTCCTTACCAGCAGGAAAGCTGGAAGTCAAAATATAGTTGGGATGATGAACTATTAAATAATATAACTGAAAAGTTTTTGAAGTGATTCAATGATCTTCAACTTCTACGGTATATATCTATAGATAACTGCATGTCAATAAGCCTTCATACTTTCTGGAATGCATCTAAATTGTCTATTGAGACAGCTATATTTTTGAAAACGGAAAATGGGAGACAAGTTTCAGTGTAACTCTAGTGTTAGCTAAGTCAAGAATTGTGCCACTAAAACAGATGTCAATTCCCAGAATAGAATTAATACATTTATAATAGGTGCATGTCTTTCTGACATAGTGAAAAATGCTTTAAGTTCACAAGACATTATAGAATTATTAATGATAAACTCTTCTTCTGTTCTATATTAGGTAAGTCGTGATGAGTCATGGTCTGTGTTTGTAAAAAATCAAGTGAAAGTGATAAGAAGTCTTAAAAGTTATAAAAATTGGAAATATGTATCAGGGACACAGAATCTGTCAGATTTACCATAAAGTTGATGGTAAGGACTGTCATCTCGTTGATGGTAAGAATTGTCATGGTTAAAGAATGAACTAGATTGGCCAAAGTCAGAAAATAAATTGACTGAAGAAGCATTCGAAGAAAAGTTAACACTGAAAACTTACGAATTCTATTAGAAAAAAACTTATGCTTCAGAAGAGCATTTAGTTTATTTTTCTAATTATTGCAAAATATTAAGACAATTAAGTTGGATGTTGAGATTTTATAACAATGCACATAAAACAAAAAAAGAACATCAAAGTGGGGAATTGAAAGTGGCTAATTTAAATGAAGCTGAGAAAATAATTATAAAATTAGTTCAGAATGAATATTTACTTGAGAGTAGTTTAAAAGAATTAAAGTCTCTGTTTATTTTTAGAAAAAATTGTACTTTACTTTGACTGAAAACAAAATTAACGAAAAGGAAGGATTTAGAAAAGTAAGTATCTAATTTTATTGCCAAGTGAACATAAATTGTTAAAATTGCTCATCCATGAACATCATTTGATTTTACATCACGCTGGACTTCATATGCTTTTAACTAATCTCCGAGAAAACTTTTAGATTTTAAATGATAGAAAAACTATAAGATCAGTTATTTTTAAATGTTTGGTTTGTAGAACACACACTGTAAAGTCAGTGAGAACTGCTTGATTTGTTTGTCAAAAAATTGCTTTCTATTAAGTTTACAAAGATTTATTGGAAGACGTGGACATTCTTATGTAATTTACAGTGACAATGTATAAAATTCACAGGAGCTAATAATCTTTATAAGGCTACTGATTGGAAAATGGTTAAAGGTGAAGTATTCAATAAAAGAATTACATAGAAGTCTAATCTTCCCTTAGCTTGCTGGTGGGGTGGTTTCTGGGAACGTTTAATCCAAATCATTAAGAATATAAGAAGAGTCTTAAAGAATGCATCCTTAACCTATGAAGATAGTTTAGTTCGTGCAAATGTAAAATTATTATAAATTCAAGGCCATTAACAACAAAAGATCCATACAAGGATAAAGCAATAACTCCTGTAATGTTTCTGCAAGAAATTCCATAAGTTGTAGTTCCAGATTTAGACAATATAGACAAGATAAACTTATCAAAAAGATTACAATATCAGCAAAAATTTTGTAAGGAGTTGAGAAAACATTTCAAAGCAGAATATCTTGATAATCTCATTCCCAAATAAGCAAGTGAAATATCATCCTTCAAATTAAAAGTTAGTGATGTAGTTTTAATCGAAAGTGATTTGTGCATCGTATTAGAAGTAACTGAATGAATGAAGTTAGATAGTATATAAAGAGTATGAATAGACAAAATTGTTTACATTTATTTTTATATCTAACAATTAGCATAAAAAATTTCTTATTATGATAATAATCAGTACAAATGAGAAAAATGTTAGGCTTAATATTATTGTAAATAAAATGCTGATATTTATATTTTTCTTGGGATATATCCAATTTTTCTTTACTTTCTGAATGACCCACATAATTGTATACAATAAATTTAAATACCAATTTAATCCATGTATTTATGCTAACTGTAATATCATCCAAACATAGAACAAAATGCCACCATCCTTTTGGAACAAATAATACATCACCTTCTTCCAATGAAACAACATATGGATGAGATTTCTGTTAAATAAAAATAAATGTATGGTATCATTTTTAAATTAAGAGAACATAAATTCCTGAATTACAGGAATAATTTCATAAGATAAATTACCTTAAAAAGAGGAAACTGTAAAAGGTCAATATCCAAAATATTAACTAAGCTGAAAACACTGGATTCTTCATATGGTATTCGAGTAGGATATAAATGATTGATATCCTCAGGTGGAAAAAGCACCCATTTCTTTCTATACAAAACAATTTAGTTAAAACAATCTGTTTTAATCAATAAAAATGTATTACATCCCTTGCATTAAAAGCAATAAATATTCAATTTTCATTAAAGTTATAATTTATATGACATAAATATAGTCATACTCTTGCCAACATATTAAATTTTAAATCTGCACAATTTTTTTGATCTATCATAATAAAGTAACCAAGTCAATAATTTGCAGACATTTTTTTAGGAATTAAACAATTCTGTTATATTTCAATATTAACAAATATGTATTACAATAAAGAGACAAACATTTGAAAAATATTTAACTGTTTAATGATTTACACTGAAAAATCTTTTCTACAAGACAAAATTTCAAGAATTTAAATGTCATTGATGACAATCGATTCCCCTTCCAATATTTATAGCCACTTGCATATTTTAAAAATGGCATACAACATGGTTTGATTGTTACTCAATTCTCATTTTTAGCACATTAGGATAATTAGATAAGGACTTACAGTTTAAAGTGGATTTTACTCCACTACAAACTTTCAAGTCCAAGAGGAAATTTGAACCCATCCTAATTCCAGAATAATAATTATTCAACTAGCAGCTTAGCTCCCACATAACATGGATGAGCACTGGTCAAAAAAGTGATATTTTAAATGCTAAAATTGCTTCTTTTTATGGAATAAATAAGTATAAAATTTATTGCTAAACATTTTAAAATCACAAAGATTTCGCTAAATGGTAAAAACATTTATCAATACTTTCAAGATTAGATTTTGAAATTTCTCTCTTAAAGAATAAAAACATGCTTATCTATTGTATTTAAAAGCAATCAATATTACAGATTATAAACCTAATTGTATAATCAATGTTTTCTATATCTTTTCTCAAATCAAGTCAATAGAATAAAAATTGATTCAGCTAAAATATTTATTTCAACTATTTACCATAAATCATGTACTTTTTAGTAAATCAGCTTAAAAATTTCACAAATTACTATTTGTTTATTCAAATGCTGAATAAATATATTGCACAAATCACAGTAGCTCAATAGCTTAATTCTAGTCAATTCATTTTTATTTTTTTTTAAAAAGAAACAAATTGATTAGAACAGTTTTAGTTCTTTCATGTTTATGATTAAGTCCCCCCAACATTCTTTAGTGTGATACTCCAATATTTATTTTATAATAATATTCCAATATTTTTATTATACAAAGTATTATAGACATACCATTTAAATTGGATTAAAGCAGCAAAAATTTCTGAAATAAATTTATTTTTTGTACAATAAAGAATGATGAATAAAAAATTTTTTAAGTAAATTTGTAGAATAAAGAAAGTAAAATTTATTATGAAGCTCACCATATCATATTCATGCTAAACATACAATAAGAAGCAAAATAATATGAAAAAAGAAATATGTTCTCAATAAATAAACTCAAAAAAATTCCTTAAGATACAAGTTCACTGTTTTATATTTCTTTAAAAATAATTCAAAAAAATTTAGTTCTAAAATTTTATTTTATATTAATATTAATTTTATGCAATTGTATTTTTCACAGTTTTTTTCATTTGATTAAATTGCTAAATAAGCTATATTTAACACAAATATATCAAGTAAGCATATGTACTATGCATAAAATTTCATTACATCAAATCATAAAAAAATTTTTAAGTTTATTTTAAACAAGATATAATTAAACTTAAAAAAATTACACTATATTTTTTTATTCCAGACATTTTTTTTTCTTTTTGTATTATTTCTAGATATATTTTCTTATTTACCATTTAAAATAAAAGTTTGATTAGTGACACTTTTTTAAATATTGCACTTTTTGTACAAGATGCTTAAAATAACAAGGGGAAGAATAAGTTTAATGATTTTCTGAGATGATTTCTAATAATTTATTCATTTTTAAAAAAAGTACAATATAATCCAGAAAAATAATAAAATTTGGGAAAACAATTTAACATAAAATGTTTTAGCTATTTTAATTGATAAATAATTTACTATACACTTACATTTTAAAAATATTAGAAAATTAATTAATTATTCATTTCATTAATTTTATTCCATTCATTATTTTATAACTGAAGTATAAAAATTCAATGATTATGCTCATTTAAAGTATATTCATTTATTTGTATATTTAAAGATAATACAACAAATATGCATCATCCAAAACTAATGAATACAATTACAAAAATTTTCATGAAAGGTACATATTTTTTTTTAATTTTATAAATAAAAAATATATACATTTATTTTACGGTTCATTGCATTACGGTTTTTTCTATATTTTATTTGTAAAAATTATGTAATTAAAGTAATGAAAGAAATATAAAAAAAAATAAATAAAAGAACACTGTAAACTCAAAAATATAAACATTCATTTCATTTCTTTGTACTGAAGTTTTTAATACACTCAAAATATAATGCAATGTCTTTGCATGCTGTTACAAAATAAAAATGCAGTATATATTGCATTTTTATTTTGTAACAGCATGCAAATTAAACTTAATAATAATAATTAATATTACCGTCCCAAACTCTGGGCAACAAGATTGCAACCATAAGAATCCATATGGCATGGAGTATTAGCTCCTTTACTTCCCAACCAAAATGTACTATCTTTTCCTCTCAATTCAGGGTAACCAAAAGAACTCCAATTTATATCCTGTCTTCATAAACAAAAATGTCATTTAAGAGATAAATAATAAAGTTAATCAGAATTACACATTAAAGAACATTATGATTAATTATTCAATGGAAAATTAATCATGATATTTCATTATTTTTCCATTAGTAAGGTATAGATCTTCAAATTTTTTTTTTAATTTATTAGTACTTAAAGTTAATAAAATTCCTTAACAACACTAAAAACTTTTAGAAGATTAACGTTATATCTATACATGTGCTTGAATATTTATTCCCTCTTAAATATTTGGCTCCACATTCCAAATAATTTTGTATTTGTATTTTTCTCTGCTTTGAGGTATACATTAATGATTTGGAATGAATTAATTATAATACACATTATAAAATAATGCTTTTTCTCCTTTAATCATAAATAAAATTTTGATTACATTCTTTCCTTTAAACTTAAGTGTTTATCACAAAAAGATAAAGATTTAATTTGGAGTTTTCAAATCTAAAATTGATTTGAACTGTCATTGATTTACACACATTATGAAATAAATTATTTTAATAACTTGAAACAAAAAATGTGCTTTTATTTACTTAAGAATAAATGCATTAAAACATATGAAAGTGAATTTACTTTAGTCACAAATATTCTTTTAATTAAAACTTATAATTAAAAATTAACAATTCTTTTAATTTCAAATGGTTATAATAAATAAACTTTTTAAATTGTATGAGTATAGTTTCATAAAATCATGTAAGATTTCATATGTATTTATATGACCAACTTCATAACTGACATATTCAATATACTGATATTTTGTACTTCTTTGTAAATTATGACAGAGGAATTTGTGAAAATACACATAATGTATATTAACAATTTTTTATCACTTTTTCAAATATCTTTTTTATTTAGCATTTCTTATTGATTTATATTTTTGTTTATTCTGTCTAAAAGAAATTGCATTTTTAATTAATACGGATATTACTTAACTTTTAATCAAAAAGTACACATATGTACACTCAATTCTTTCTTTACACAGTATAAACTAAGAGAATTGCAAAAATTGGTGTAAAAAACACTTTTGGTAAGTTCAGGTATTATTTCCACAACTTTAAAAAAATGTAAAAAACTCTAAATATTTTCTCAAATCCATCCAAAAAAGTAGTAACGAAATCCATATTACATACTTATCAAACAATAACTAAATCAATTTTTTTTACAAAAAAATTAGTATACAGTAAAAATTCTGTAAGTACATACAACACATAAAAAATCTAATTGAAATTAGTAATAAAATAACTGATACCATCCATTCATCACTATTTGAAAACGAGTGTTTATGTTTATTACAAACAAATAAAAATACCAGTACATAGTCAGATTTGACTAGCATAACTGTTGGCTCTTCTTGTATATTGCATTTAACGATCAAGGCACCTCTGTTAAAAGTATTTTATACCAAATTCTAAATCCAAAATAACCCAGTATTAACCAAATACCTTAACTTAAATAACTAAGACCTTTTTTCAAGTAAAAGAAAAAAGTGCTGCATAATCTGCAGTATCATAATATCTGCAGCAATTTTTTCTGAAATTAGTTAAGAATACATACTGTTGATAATGTGGAGTCACATAAAATAAAAAACATACAGAATGATTAAAAATATAATAAATTGTACAGAAAAACATTCATTATAAAAAATATCAGTTTGGATGCATCTCATTGTACAGTGCGTTAAACTGAGATGAAGGCATCTCAGATTGCTCATCAGGAACGATTATTCCAAAAAGAATCTAGTGAAACTTATCAATTTTTAATAACTTTTAAGATGAGGTTAGACACATTTTAAAAATAGAATAATGTTTTTTTTTTCAACAATTGCAATAGAGAAATAGATTATTTTTGAACTATACATTGAATATATATACATATATATTTACTGTACATAATTTGTTTTTAACTTAAAATTAACATGTTTACAGCCATATTTTTTATTTGCCTTCTCTAGTTTAAAATCTGCTGTGTGGCTTAGATGCTTTCACTTCCACATAAGGATAAATGAACTTAAATATTTCAGAAGGAAATAGCACAGGTCAAGTCAAAATGCGAAATTATGATTGCAAATAGTGACTCTAATATCTCTGAGGAACTGAATTTGTTCTTGAACGTCATTGGACAAAATGATTATAACTGAAATTGTGGCACCATCTCTGTTATTCATTTTATAAATATTAAGTGGAATTTCTTTCAAATGAAAGATTTTCTGATAAAGAATGTTTTTTTATCAGATTATCCACGATCACCTATAATATGCACAACAAAATCTAAAACTTTTTCAACACATAATTTGTGGATTACATACAGGGACAAATGAAGTTTCTTTTACACAACTATACTTTTAACAACAGATTAAAAATTTAATGGTTTTTCCTATATTTTACTGTTTACAAATAATTTGCATAAATGTCTATAATTATTGATTATTATGTTAAAGAACTTTTTAAATGAGAAACGATTTTATTTTCTTTAGCTACTATAAAGTTCTGATTGATTTTCTCTTCTACAAAAATTTGTTAATTTTTTAATTACTAAACTCTTAATTTTGAGCAAACACTTTCATAATTTTCCACATTTAATTTTTTCTGTATTAGTAATCCACAATACAGCACAAAGAGACCTACAACCTAAGATCTTGCAAATACAATCATAGCAGCTTTCACTAAAGGATAAAAATTTACATTTTAGAATGCTATCTTGAATATTATACAACTAATTTAAATTAAGTTTGGATGTTTATTCTCAGTATAATTTGAAATTATCCTTTTTATTTATCATTTTACTAACAACTCAACTTATAATTTTCTTCAAATAAATAGATCGATTCTTCTTCAGAAATCACCAAAAGTAAAACTTGTGCCCAATTCCTAAAAGCTAATAAGCTTATACATTTGTTCCCACATTTTGAATCTTCACAAAAAATTAATGAAACAATCATTATTATTCTAATGTAAATTGTTCCTCAAATTTGCAGTTGTCTCATGATAAGCAGTTCAAGAAGATTCAGATAGTAATTTTAATATATAACTATTCTTTCTTTCCAGATAATTAACAAGATTAAATAAATAGATGTATCAATATGTATAAATTTACCCCCATACCATTTACAGAATCTTTAAAAGCTATTCTCTTTAATTCAAAAAAAGTAATGATAGTGAAAATTCATAAACAGCTTAATTTATATTCAAAAAAGAAAAAAAGGAAAAAGAGCTCAAAATCTTATAATCCAGTATGAATTACAGAAGAATAGGATTTTCCCATTGAAAAAAATTTTACTAATTTATTATAAGGTAGTAAAATATTTACATATAGACTTAACAGAAATTTTTTCACTGACCAAGTAAAATACTATTTTTTCCTAGAATGATTAACATAAATCCTTCTTGCACACCGATCCTAAAAATTTGTTTTTTCATATATTACTTAAGTATGTCTCATACTCAATTATTTTTCTCATGTAATAAAAAACTAATGTAGTAAACTATAAATACATAATTTAATTTATGAAATCTCAAGTCTGTAAAAAATCTATTTCCAATAGATCTAATAAATTAATTTTTGTTGGAAGTTCAAAAATTGCTTAACCCTTCTTAACGCTGGTGGTCGCGCTATGAAACCACCAATTTTCAATATTTTTTCTTAATTCCTTTTCACGATTTTTCACTTAAATTTTATAGATTTTATATCTTTTACTTTTAAATAACACTAACAGATGACAGCACCAAATTAATTTCAGGTCGGACTCCTTCCAATATGTCGTTATTTAATGTTCATTTTTAACAACACAAAATAGCGTACTTTTTTAATATAAATAATAATAAATATCAGAAATTTTTTCTTCCTATACCGTCATGTCTGTCCTAAACAATATAAATGCAGCAGTAGTTTGAACTAGATACGTAAAAAACTTTCCTTTTTTGAGGGAAATTCCTGGTGGTTGCCCACCGCAACCACCGCGCAGCTAGAACACATGACTTACGTGAACAGCAGACTACATAAACATGGCCGGCATATTATGATTGGGAATTAGAGTGTTTAGGAGTGTGGGGAAGGGGGATTTGAATCACATGGTCATTTTACTTGTAAACAACATGTGGCTATAAATCATAGGGTCATTTTACTTGTAAACAACATGTGGCATTTATATCCCCAGTGAACATGTGCTTTCGCTATTTCTGTTGCAGATTTTTCTTTGCGTTGAATGTTGCGTTTGCTCCCAGGCTAGTACGGAAATTTTTATTTAATAGTATTTTGCGTGTTTTAAATTTAATGTAAATATATATATATATATATATATATATATATATATATATATATTTTATCGAAAATAGTATTTACGTAAAAGTTTTATTTAAATTTAAAATAATTAATAGCAATATATTTTAACTGTGTGTAAATATTTTCTTCTACTGTTCAAATTTAAAATGCGTCGCAAAGGGCTTGGAATAGCTGAGGCATTGGCTTTATTTGAAAGAAAAGGATTACAATCAAAATATGGGGTATGTGGACTATTTTGATCAATTGAAAAGCTTATATGAAATTGATTGGAAAAGTAAAAAATGGTGGCATCGAATTTCTTCCATTTTATTGATGTCACTATTGTAAATTCGTTTATTATATATCGAATGCTTCCAGAAAGTGATCCAAACTTAAAAGTACTAAAGTTATTCAGAATGGACATCATCAGTAGTTTCATTTCAATGGGAAATAAAGGATCTGTTCCCAAAATAAAAATATCAAGCTCCGCATGTATAAAAAGCCACAAACCTCATGTTCCAGAACAAAAAAGATTAAAGAATGCTGAACACATGCCAATAAAATGCAAACCACGGCGGTGCGCATTTTGTAGCACAAAGGAGAAACCTCACAGAACAAGATACATGTGTGAAACTTGCAATGTTGGTTTATGCATGTATCAAAAAGATAAAAGATGCTTTGAACAGTTTCACAAGAAATAACTTTTTTCTAATCGACATTTAAAAAAAACTGTACCTGCTAAATGAGGATTCTAAATTCAGTATCGATGTGTTTTTATAACAACTAATTTATATAAATGTTTAATTTTTCACTTTTACTACTCTTTACTTTGTAAAATATTGTAAAAAAATAATATACTGCATTTTAAATACAAACTATCTAAGAAGTTTGCAATAATCATCATTTATTGAATGCGCGTACGAAACAAGGTAAGTTTTTTTCCCCTGCTAACTCAGTAAGTATTAAGGTCCTAGATGCGCGCTGGTCGCGCTATGCGACCACCACCCACAGATAAATGGGTAGATGTAGATTTTATTAAATTCATATATTATTTGTCTGTGGGATCATAACATTCAATTTTTATAATTCTTTAGTTTAAAATTTAAAAAAAAAATATTGCGCGCATCAAAGGGTTAAATGAACAGCAATTCAGCAAATATCATTCAAATTATTTTATTAAAAATACAGAAGTACAGCTTCAAATTACTATCCAATTTAGAAATCATATTCTTATCTATTTGAAAATACTCATTTATTATCAAAATATATTTTATTCACAGAAAAGCTTTTATTACTCTATTTCCTAATATACATATTGAGGTTGTAAATTTTTTTGTATAGAACTTCAAAAACAATCACTTAATTCACATCATAGAAAAACATTAACCCTATTGTTTATTATTTTACATCCATTTTATCTATAGTTCAATCAATATTTAATGAAAAAATATTAATCAATTTACTCATCAAAGATGCTTTCACACATACCACAAATCGTTATATATGTTGCTTATATTTTTTTCATCTTTATATAGCTTGGACATTAATTTATTATTAGCTAATCTCTGCATGAGCTCAATAATGTTTAAAACTAAATTAAAAATAAGTATTTTCACTCAAAAATGCATTAATAATTGCTTTATGTTTAGTAGCTCAATCAAACACAAGAGTTCTCAAATTTCTAAAGCGTTACAACTAATCTCATTTCTGTAACACCCAGAATGTGTGATGAGAGGATGATAAACCTTGTTCTGAAACCAAAAATGTAAGATTAAACTAATTTTGAACAATGCTTTTAACTGAATTTTCACATATCAATAGTAAATAAATTCTAGTAAAAAGTTAAAAAATTTTTGTTTAAAATTTTGTATTTAAATTTCAATTTCAAAATTTTTTTAAATGCTGGAAATTCGCCCCCAGGACAAAATAGTGGCATCCAAAGTAAATGTAAAACTTGTTGGATCAAAATTTATTCCATTTAAAAATATAAACTATATTAACATTCACTGATCTACAGAATAAAATAAAAATATTTTGCAGTTGAGAAAATTATTAAATATTTATTCATAATATTTAATAATTTTTTAAAAAAATTTCAAAAGTACCAATTTTTTTTTTCTTCTGCTTACAGCCCCTGATGAGCCAAGGTCTTTTTAAGATCCTTTATTCCATTATGATCTATTTTTAGCTATTGATTTCCAACTGTATAGTTAGCGAATTTTTTATAAGGTATACTAAATAAATATATAAGCAGTTTTAAAGAAATTGGTATGTTCTAAAATAGTATATTATTTAGAATGATTTTATAATTATTATTTGAAAATTTATTGATGTATTTTGTCATTTAAAATATCAATTTTAATACATTTTTGAATTTCAAAATTTCTGAAGGGAAACAATTTTTAAATACTTAAAAAATAAATATTATTAAATGCTTGTTTTGATATACAGAGTAGCAAACATAATCATTTAAAATAGAGTTAAAAATTACAGCATGAATATTAAATGGTTTTTCATGATTGTTTCAAAGTAAAATCACATTAAATTGGTTTCATATAACAATTCCTTTCATATATACTCTGATTTGTGAGAACTTCTTCAAAACATGCCTTCTTAAGAGGATTATGTACTACATTGAATTCTCAGTATAGTAGGCATAATATTTTACAAGGAATATAAATACTACACCTATTTCTAGATAAAGAAATAAATAAATAAAATAACATATTTCCATATTATTCATTATTTATTTGTATGATAAGTTTGATTTGGTTTGTCTGTGGCTCAATGGTCATTTTTGTACATAAATGCAGAACTTACAGTTCAAAGCAGATTCTATGCCACTATAAACATCCAAACCAGAGGCAGATTTATAAGCAACACAGATCAATCAAAAATATTTTTCATTCAATTGTATTTTTATATAGCTATTTACATTTATTTAATTTTAGGAAGAATAATTGAATACATTTTGAAGAAAATGAGAAATGATAGTGGAAGATGGCTGACAATTTACTCATAAGTATAGTCAATAATTAGATGTTTTTAATGATCCAGATTAAAAAATAAAATATTTTGATAAATAAGTTCCTTTCCTTTTCTTCAAATAATGGAAGATATAAAAAGTTCTCCTTCTACTTGAACTAGCAAGCATTGGTTAAAAATATATTCAAAAATAATAAAGATATAATGTTAAGTAGGAAAATAGAAATGGAAGTAAAAAAGTAAGATTGAGGACTTCACTGTATGTAGTGAAATTATCCATAATTAAAAAAAAACTTTTCAATTCTCTGATAAAAAATGTTGACACAAGTCCCTTAACCCTTTTTTATAATTTTTTTCAATCATAAATGCTTTGATTATAGCTAGGTATACAGCAGCAGTTTTTTTTTTTTTTCCACACCTATATCTCAATACCTAGACTAAATATTTTCCTATCAAAAGCAGCAATTTTTGGATTTCACTATTGTAAACTGAGAGCGGCAATTCTTTGCTTATCCTTTTTGCCATCATAGTTATCATCTTTGAAGTTAAGAGTGTATTTTCAGAAAAAATAAAAATAAACCTGCTATATACATTAACAGAGATAAGGAAGGTACCCAAAAAAGGACTGTCTTTATTTTTAGATTAATTTCTAACATATTTGTTTGGAAAAAATTACATATTATATACTACAGTATCATTATAAAATATACATTTACGTACCTTCATAATTTTAGAATCATCATCAAATATAAACTTCATATGATTATAGCTAGAATATGCCCAATAATTTTCTCTTTTAAATTTGGAAAATGGATTAGAAGATGATATTTCATTTGTGCTCAGTTGCCATGTAATAAATTGAGAAATTGTGGCTTCTATGTAAGTTGCATTTCTCTCCCATGCAATATCTATATCAAATATTTAAAAATTTAATATATTACTTTAGAAACTGAAACCAAATGATATAAGAATTTATCTGTGCTTAAGATGTGTTAACATCTAAAATAACTATTAATTCAAATAGTTACTTTTTACAAATAGTAACTATTTGAATTAATAGTTATTTTACTTACTTAAAATAACTATTAATTCAAATAGTTACTTTAGATATTAATACATCTTAACACAGTACAAAATAATAAATTAATATTAGTTATTGATCAAAATGTGTAGATTTATTTCAAAATCAAGAAAAGTTTTTTAACCTATTTCTACTCTTATCAGAAAACTAATTTAATATTTTCATCTATACTTTTAGCATTATCTTAAAAAATCTGTAAAAGGTTAATTTTGTATATTATTTAACAAATGTTATGGCTTTAATATTATACTAGTTACTGAATATTCTTATTTACTTACAAAAACAAAATTATTGAGAACTTTAGGAAATTTGCATTACACATAATTTGGAAAACAATGATATGTTGCAAATAATTTTATGCTTCTTGAAATTTTAAAATGTTTAAAATAATCTAAAGCAGATTGCAATGTTCAATATATATATATATATATATATATATATATATATATATATATATATATATATATATATATATATATATATATATATATATATATATATATATATATACTATTAGTAATCAAAATAGAAAGACCTGTGAATAAGTGGCATATTTAAATAGGCTGCATAAGCATTAAAATATATTAGCTACCAGTTTATTTGCTTTCTTTATATATAGAAATTTATTTATTCTAACAATATGTGGTTGCTGTACTGAAGTTCTGCTAATCTTAGATTTTTTCTCAGGTGTAAAATATTGAACACCTCAGATTTTCTGAGGACAACAAAGAAAAATAGTGAACAGAAAAAGAAACTCACAGAAGGAGACTGAAAGGTTTAAAAGAATTATGTCTAAAAAGAAACTATGCAGCAAAAGTGATCACAGAGCTCAATCAGAATCTAGATTTTCCAATGTCAATGGTTATATTTGGAAGGCACATTCATAGTAAAAACATGTAAACAAAAAACAGAGCAGAAATTCCCAAATTACTTGTCATAGATGTTAAAGGTAAATGCTATCCATAATCAGTCCTCACTCACAAAACCTGGTTGATTGATAAATGAAAAAAAAATGAATTATCTTCCCCACTTTTCTTTGCAACAGAATTAGTGAAATTTGGAGGACATCAGCAGAAGTGTGTGATTATGATTGTTTCCTTCCAACACTGAACCAGCATCTCTCTTAGAGAACTTTTATAATATCTTTACAAAGAATGGTACAATATTCCTCTAAATACTATTTAGCACTTGTATGAATGGATTCCTAGGGGAATCCAAGCTGTATTACATGCCACAGGCAGTTTCAGACCATGTTAATAAAGGATTCTTTTTAAATCTATGGTGTTTTCACATTATTTTGTTAACTATCTGTACATAATATATACATATATATTTAAATATCTATATAAATCATATACAATATATAGTTTATTTGCCATTCCAGGGATGTTTACTTTTTGTTTAATTGATGCAACAAAAATGATCATATGCAAAAAGCTTGCATGTATGCATCAGTAAATGTACGTGATCTCTAACTAATGTGTCTGACTGTTGCTGACATAGGAACTGTCCAGTTATTTCCATCTGTTGAACATTTTCACTTAGTACACTACTGTTTCTTTCTTCAGTTTTCAATATTCAAGCTAATAGTAATAAAAGTTTCTAAAAGAATAACAAGAATATAGGAAAAACATATGACATTGAAATGATTCCTATGTTTCTTGTATTATGATAAATTTCTTTACTTAAATAACACTTTTATATTTTTTTTCCTTATCCAATATTATATAAACAAAATAGTATTTTTAAAATTTCTCTAAATTATACTTTAAATCAAATTAAAACTTAGTAGCAAAACAGCACCCAAGAGGGCAAGGTCTACAATGCTTATATTTGCTTCTTTGACCAAGGGTCATGGGATGTGAAGTATATGTCTTGGTTAGACAGTCCCCTATGTTTAGTGCTCAAAAATGCTTGGTATTCAATTTTGTTGACCTAATGAAAGGTTGAATTAACCTAATCAAGGCTGAGGACCGACCTCTAGACCTGTATATTGACAGCATGAAGTGATACTGCTATGCCACTGAAATTATACTGCTGTCATTACAAAAGATTATTTTCAATATAATCTATATTAGTTAAGTAACTATTCATTAAACATTACCATTAAGAGAATTTGGCACAATTCTAAAATTCAACAAAACATCTCCATAATTTTTTACAAGACAATCAGCATTTTGAAGTACTTCTTTCCAAACATTATTCTGATTTTTAAAAACAACTGGGGATTTTATATGACATTCTAAAGCTTTCTTCAAAGTACATGCTGAAGGAAATTCATTTGAACTGGACTGCATCTAAAATATAAAAATTATATTTAAGTAAAAACATCTCTTATATATGTAGTTATATAAGAAATGTTTTTCCTTATATATGTATGCATGAATTATTAATATTAATTTAAATATTTAAACAGAATTTCATACATGCATATATATACATACACACACTTCAAATTCCTCACATATAACATAATAAATGTAATATTAAATTTAAAAGTTGAAATAATACAATAAATTTTTATAACACAACCCATTTATAATAGTTTTAAATTTGCATATATACTTCCTCATTTTTTACAATAGAAACAATCAATTGCTGGCCAAAAAATTCAAATGTCAATAAATTCCTTTTTTGTATTAGACATTTTCTATACTTTGATAAATCTGTTGCATCCTGTATATCAGGAATATCCAATATAAAATAGAATAAGAGACTTCTAACTGAAATGAAATTTGCATCTATGCAATGATAAACAATTTCAACTATTGATAAAATAAAATGATTTTTTTGGAATCATCTTTTGATCTGAAATACTTTCCAGTCAAATGAAGATTATTTCTTAATCTTAATTATGTCATAAATCACTGAATTCAAAGTTATATTATAAATATATATATATATATATATATATATATATATATATATATATATATATATATATATATATATATATATATATATATATATATATATTATAATGATGTTTAATCTCAATTTTCTTTTAATTTCACTCATGTAAATAAAATTCTAATGATAATGTTAATCACACTAAATTTAACTTAATAAATTGGTTTCATAATATAATAAAGGATAATTGTAAAATACATTTATAATTCAAATGAAAATATGTTAACCACAGTCCAAACAAGATTAAATTTTTACAAAAGTTTGAATTTTTTTAAATATAAATAATATATATTTAAAAATGCTCCTAACTTTTGATTGGGGTTTTGACTAATGGCAGTTATTGAAATATTAAAAATTTATCCTTTATAAAAGACAAAAAGTAATAATTTAGAAATCTAATGAATAATTATGTAGTTATAATTGTAACGATGTAAGCGAAAATATTATAATTTCATTATGCCTCAAGAACATTCGACAAATTTTAATATAGATTAATCATCTAGAATTCAAATCTAAATCAGTTTCAAACCTATACAATAATTAGTGGATAGTAAAAAAAAACGTAACTATTTTTGAAAAACAGTACTTAAAAATATTAACAATGTAAATTAAAGTAAAGTTAGAAACAAAAATAATCAAAAGCAAATTTTTATATAACAAATTACTCTTATTCATTTATTTTATAATTTTTAATTTATTAAAATTATTTATAGTAAAATGCAAACTTTATTTCATTATTTTTTTAATCGACATAAAAAAAACATAAGAAATTAAACATCATACTATTTTTAAAAGGTTGTCAAATCAACGATAAAATTTTACAAAAGAAAATATATATATATATACTATTTTCTCTTATAATATAAAAAAGATGAAAATAGCAAATGAATTTCACTATTATTTGTTAATTGAAATAAGTTTTAAGGTAATAAGAGAAAGAGAAGGATACTCTTCCTTTCTATAAACATTTATATATATATATATAATGTGATCCTTATACACTTTACAATATTGGCAGAAATAAACATCGCCAATCCCGTTGCTGCATAGCCAAGTATGGTACTTTGCACAGCTGATAAAACTAGTTTATAATGAGTACAACTCATTTCCACCAATGGAGGACGGTACATAAATGGAGAAGCGCAATTGTTAGAACTTGAAGTATGTACCACGACCCCTCTGTCTTCCATACCTGCAATATAAGCAAAAACTAACCTCAGTTAACCGGAAGCCCTCTGAAATACTTCCGGTTTTCTCTCTTCCCTTTGAAAATCAATGCAATCACAAAACTTTTTATTTAAATATTTTTAGGTATTTATTTCTATTTTCGAAATTTTTTTTATTTCATCTGTTAAAATCATAATTTTAATAAGAATGCAGTAAGTGGTGATACCGTAAATTTTTAAAACATTTTTTTTTAATTTTTACTTAAATAATCATGATGGATTGCCATATTTTAGTAAAATGCAACCATTACTATATTAAAATTACCATATTTTGCGGGGAATCACAATTATTGGCGATATTAGGATCAATTTTTGATGAATGATATATTGTAACCAACATTCTAACTCTTGTTATTATTTATCTCAATTGTTAATCATTTTCTTCTTTAACTAATTTTTAATTTTATCCATTTATTCCAAAATTTCAGTAAATTTATTTTGCGCGCGATTGAACTATAAATCATTTCAAATTATAAGCAAGGTATATTTATGCTTTCATTTATAGTATTATATATTTTATTAAAATTTTCTTGATCAAACTAGAATATATGAATTGGTATCAATAATAAGTAGAACAAAATTTGTATGATGTGTTTATTTACTTGTTGTTTATTAATATTTAAAAAAAATCTTGGTTTTTATTGCAGCTAAAATTTAAGTCTTATTTTTAAGAATTGATTTAATATATAGCTATTTAAATTAAGGATTCTAAATCGAGTTCCATTGGAAATTTGAACATTTTCACTTGCAAAAGTAAATTTGTTCCAGCTCACATATTGCAACTAAATGCTGCGCATCAACTACTATGGGTTATTAAAATTTTGAAAAGCAGGGTTTTGTATTTCATTTCCTATTTTATCAGTTCATATTTTATATCATCACATACAAACTTATTTTTTACACTACTAATGTTCCTTCAATTGAATGGTACAGATCATACATAATATAATGATAATTATTAAGGTAAAATATTATTCCATTTTCAATAAAAAAAAATTAGATTCGATTTATCTACCTTTTTTTAAATTTTATTAAACTACAAGAAATGTATTAAATAGAAATATTTTTCTAGTTTTAAAACAGTTTTAAACCAGAATTTTTCTAATATTATAAGAATTTTATTTTGAGTTTATAAATTTTCTTTTCTGGGGCCTAAATTTGTAGTATCCAATATATTTTGCTTATCATGAAAAACTTGACTAAATATTTTATTATTTTACGTCCATTTTATTTGTAGCTTCTTCAATATTTAAATAAAACTACGATTTAATTTGCAGTCTAATAACTTTTTCATGCTTTTAATTATACCATCAGCATTATATTTGTTAAATGTTTTATCTTTAGTCTTGACAAAACTAATTTATTATTAACTAATTTCTGACTGAGATTAATGCTTTTTAAAACAAAAAAGAAGGATTTAACTCGGTCCGGGAAAAGCATGAGATTGCTTGTGTTTGGTGATTAATTTGATCAATCCTATTCAAATTTTAATAATGATTTTAATGTAATTTAGCGTTTTTGTGAACAAAATACAAAATCCAAGCTCTTTTAAACACCAAATTCATTTTTTTCTTAAGTATCTATTCCATGGCAATTACTTTTAAAAATATAATGCCAAAAATAAGCTGTTAATTTAATTCCAATTCATAGATTTCATGATTTTTAATCCAAATTCAGTGAAGGTACGAAATTTTCTGTAACTCAACTCCAAAAATATCATCAGATATGCTTCTGGTATTTTACCAGCTCAAAATCTTCAGCTGTAGTAGTATGCCACTAGTTTTCTTGTACTTGGTACGTACTGAGTACAGTTACTTTTAAAGTAACAAGTATTTTACCGATTACTTTGTGTACTTGTTACATTTTTTTGTGCTGCCATCTATCGGATTAAAATATAATGACAATTTTTTTCACGTTTTATGAATAAATAAAAACTAAATTAGTAACAAATTAATAATTAATTAAAAATTAATAATTAAATATATAACATTTTGTATAATTTCATAAAATTAGTTAATATAATTAATGTTAATTTAAATCAATTTCATTTGTAAATAAGCATCCAGTTGAGGTTAAAATAAAAGCTGATGTAATAATCTATAAAAAATTTTCTTTTTATAAATGCAACATTTCAATAATAGCAATTTTTGTTTTTTCTGAAAAACTTTAATTTTTAGTATGAAGCAATTAAATATAAGTTATTCCATCAACAAACAGTTTTTCAGTGAAAAATTTTGAACTTATATCTTTCAGTATAAAAAATCTTAATCTTTTGTTATTTACATTTTTTTTTTTCTGAATTTTTATCTGTTCTAAGTAAATTTTCAAATTATTCGATTGTAATTTTCAAAGTTTAATTAAAATATTAAATTAGTCGTGATAATATAATTTCTATTTTTCAACCAAATCATCAACTTAATTTTTTGTTTAAATTTAGTAAGATTTTCCAATTATATAAATGAATTTTTATAATTAACTATCAAATAATTTGTAAAGAATCGTAAAGTGGGAGGATTAATCAATTACAAGGAGATTTTTTTTAATTTGCTTAGAAATATACAATTACTTTTAACAAAAATCAAATTAAATTTCTTATATTTTTCTATTATTAAACATTGATGAAACAATTATAGTAAAATTTTTTGATACCTAATAGATAGTTATTTATTTTATAAATGACGTTTATTTCTTTATATTTTTATGAAATAGATAAACTAGATTTTCTAAAATAAAAATTGCATTAACTCACATATCTTGCTTCAGTTTCCTGAATCTTAATTTATGGATAAATAAAGTACCTTTGCAATTAAAACTGTATTAATACTTTTTAAGTGAATATCATCATCATTCATAAAGTAACTTTTATAGTAACACAGAAATTCATTAAATATCATATCAAAAAATGTAAAACTGTTTTACCAATAATCTAAATGTTATGTTGTTTTAATGTAAAATATTAAGTAAATGTAATGTTTAATACAAAATACAGGAACTAAAATACATATATTTTATTTACATCAAACTGTAATTTAAAAAATACACATAATGGTATAAATAAAGATAAAAAGTAAAAGTTGACTTAATTAAATTTTTTTTTCATTTCGAAGTTCATAATTAAAATGAATACACTACCTTTATTATGTTTCAATGATTTTTTAAATTATGTTGTGATAAATTTCGGTTCATTTATTTAAATAGAATTATATTTTGTGCAGAAATTTATGCAAAAAGTATTTTTTTTTTTTTTTTTTACGATTTAAACTGAATTTACCGACATAAATCTGAACTGAAAACTTGGTTTTATAAAAATAAAGGTAATTTTTCTCAATTTAATGTGCTGGCGTACATTTTAATTTAGATGCTTGATTCCCAGTTATATTATTTTGAGATAAGCTAGAAATACGTATTTTCTGATTAAAACTCTAAACGAAATTTAATTTTTCTATAAAACTACTTAATATAACGCATCTTAATTAATTTGCTTAAATGCAGCTCATTATGAATAATGAGCGAATGTTTTTTTATTTTTTAACAGGTACTTACATTTAAGAATAAAATTCTATATTTGAAATACAAAAAGTTCTAGAAAATTCTCAGAATTCAGCGTTATTAATTATTTTCAAATTTTCCTGTTTCCGAAAATCATCCCCCAATCATACCATTTTAAATTTTAAATACGAATTGAAAATATGCATTTTTATTGACGTGAACAATTTCCCCTAATTTTGTTTTCTTATTTTCAGAACAGCAATTTATGTGATTATATAACTACCTAACTTTTAATGGTAAAAATATTTTTGAAGAGAAAAAATTTTTAAAGTAAAAAATATTTAATTACTTTTAGAAATATTTTTTTAAAAATTATCTTTAAAACTAAAATATAGTAAAAAAAATTCCATTCACTTTTTGTTCAAGGCAATAGAGTAATTTTGGAAACAATAATCAGATTTAAAAAATTTAATTAAAATTAATTAAAAGTTAAAAAAATAATAAGAATAATAAGTCAATAAATATGGAATAATATATAACAAGAATATCAGGCTTTTTTCTTATATTAAAAAGTGACATATTTAAAACCAGAAGTATAACCATTAAATAAATGTGCTACGATTATTGATTTTCCCAACTCATTTATTTTATTAACAAAAACGAAACAAATGAACTTGCTTTTTTCTTCATTTCGCAATAGAAATTCATTATGTACCCTCTCCAGCCAACACTCTCTCCTAAAATACATGCATCTCTAGGGGTGTTGCTTCAGACCCAAAGAGATTTTCTAATTCCCAAGAATCAATCTTCTATTTTCCAGTTAAACCAGCATCTGTAACAACCTGTAATCAGTACTTTTTCTTCCAAATACTCAGTACTTCCAGTAACAAAGTCAGCGCGAGTTCGAGTATCCTCAGACAGTTGCAGGTACAATGTACTTGACCAGTTTCTAAGACTGAGCGAGTACGTGAGCACGTACTTGTTACAAAGTAATCAGCGAGTACGTGAGTACGTGAGTTGTTACAAAGTAACAAGCAAGTACGTGAGTACGTGGTTGTTACAAAGTAACAAGCAAGTACATGAGTACTTGCTTGACTTTGTACTTGCTTGTTACTTTGTACTTGCTTGTTACTTTGTACTTGCTTATTACTTTGTACTTGCTTGTTACTTTGTACTTGCTTATTACTTTGTACTTGCTTGTTACAAAGTAATAAGTGTACATTGCGCTCTGTCATTGGCTCTTCTGTACTTGTTACAGAAGAGCCAATGACAGAAGCGAGTACAAGTAACAATATCATCGATATATCGATGCAAACAGATGAATTATGAGATTATGGTAGTTTCTTATGGTAGGGAGGCTGGGTGGGAGAAGGGAAATGACAGTTGGTTTAACTGGGAAAATAGAAGAGGGATACTTGGGAATTGAAAGATTTCTTTGGGTTGGAGAGGGAGATATGAATATATATTGCGAAATAAAATACGCATGTACTTTTATTTCGTTTCAGTGATTGTAGTTCTTTTTCAAATATATGACGTTTTTTTAAATATAAGAAAAGCATGATATTCTTGTTATGTATTTAGCAATTTTTATTAACTTTTATTTTTGTTATCATTTCTTTTAAAAATTTTATTTTATGAACATATATAACATATTTATTTAAACCTTAAATAAGGTCAGATTTCTTAAATTAAAAAAATATTTAAATTATATAAATCTGCTTACTTACTTCCATTGTTATTTTTACTATGAATATTTTTTATTATAATTCCATATAAATATGTTTATTTTTTATTCAACCATGTTTTAGTTTCACTATATTTTACTGTAAATATACAGAACATTTCTCTTCTCCTACCCACCCTTATTTCCCAAATCCTGACACAATCTCCTAATTCGTCCGTCTGTATCGATATATCGATGACATTGTTACTTGTACTCGCTCTGTCATTGGCTCTTCTGTACTTGTTACATTCAATCAAGTACACTTATTACTTTGTAACAACCACGTACTTGCTTGTTACTTTGTAACAACCACGTACTCACGTACTTGACTTGTTACTTTGTAACAACCACGTACTCACGTACTTGCTTGTTACTTTGTAACAAGCACGTACTCGCTGATTACTTTGTAACAAGTACGTACTCACGTACTTGCTGATTACATTGTAACAGACACATACTCGCTCTGTCTTAGAAACTGGTCAAGTACATTGTACCTGCAACTGTCTGAGGATACTCGAACTCGCGCTGGCTTTGTTACTGGAAGTACTGAGTATTTGGAAGAAAAAGTACTGATTACAGGTTGTTACATTCAAATACTGATTACAAAATACTTGTTACAGGTATTTCTTCCCATCCCTAACTAGTAGTATGTATAGAATGTCTCCGAAAAATGATTCTGGAGCAGTCAGAATATTTTTCCTCTCAATTAAATGTTTATTTTCTGGAAAAATTGTTCTCAAAACTGTCATCTTATAATATATTCTTCAATAGATATTAATATTGTGTCAACAATCCAGTAGTCAGGGGTCATACTTTTCCGTCTTTTGAAAATAAAATTTTATTTAAAATAATAGTAAGAAATTTTTTTCATTAAGTCTAAAACTTTTATTCAAATCAATGATATAAAAATAATTCGATTAAAAGAATCATTCAAGAGACCAATTTTATCCGAAATTTTAATGATGCAAGACTTTTCACCCCCATTACATAATTTAGATCTCTTTGTTTAAAATCCACCAAACCAATTGATGCGCTGTAACCAACGGCCACGATAATTTTTCTAAATATTTGTCTGTGGCTGTAACTTATGACAGTTTACATTTATATAGTGCAAAGAAATATTGGAAACTTATCAAATTCCCTGTCAATAATAAAGCAATTGCAAAGCTATTTTATTTTGACTGATCTTTGCTACATATGTAGCAAAGATGGTGGTAAACGATTATGTTTAATCCAAAGGTTTTTTCCGAGAAGATTAAAAAGTCATATGGTTTGTTGGTGTCGCGTCCATGGAAAGAACGAAATATGACCATGAGTGTGCCGAACATAGCTGGCTATCTCCTTGATGCTTTCAGAGTATAGACTCTTTTCAATGTATTTTCCGAGTTGAGTCAGTGATCTTAGTAGGGCAAGGTAGTCAAAAATGTTTCTTGGTGTTAGTTCTGTTGCCATCTCTCTGTATCTTTATATCTCGATAGCAACCAGTTCTAAGGCGAATGGCAGTTTCATTAAGATATCTGTGCGTGCGTGTTTTCGTTTATTTCATAAATATGTGAGTCTTTTTTTAATGGTGTTTTCTCTTAGACGGTATCTCACAATTACATCCACATTATCAAGCTTGACTTTGAAGATATTTCCGTCATTGAGTTTTCTCCCTTTCTTGACAAGTTGACTTGCTTCTTCCTTTCCAGAGGAATGCTAACCTGCGCGGGCATCCGCTGCAGAATACAAATCTAGTTTAATTTTTCAATTTCTTTCAACTGATATATAATATCATGGGTTAGCTTCATATACATAAGTAAATAAGAATGTGCTAACAGTTTTGATATGTTGAACTAAATTAAAAAAATATTTTTTTGATTTGAACTGATGGTAATTAAATTTGTATCAAAATTAAAGATAGATATACATAAAATGTATTAAAATAATTTTAAAGATACACATCGAAATTTTACAAATTCATTTTTTTTTTTATCCAATGAATCGACGGATACACATTTTTATCTGTAAAAGATTAATATAGTGTGGTAAAAAATATTACTAAATATTTTATTAATTTCAAAGTTTTTTATATTCAAATGTCATAAAATTATACAAGACATTACTTAAATTGTTTACGAAATTAAAAATATCTTGATCCACTATTTTCCCATATAATTTCAAATACATGTTTTTTACTCCATTAATCAAGTTTGTGAGAAAAGAGTTTTGATAATTTTATATCATTTACCCACAATAGTTACTTTCAATTTGGAGCAGAATTATAATGACAATTATTTGCATAAAACTGACTTGCTGAATGACTTTCCAAGATTTTTAGGAAATACAAGTCTAGATTATGGTTTGTTTTAAACTCTAATTTGATTTTTCTGACAGAAAACAATTTTTAGTCGATTTCAGCACGTGACATGTAGCACCATTTTTTGAAGAATCAAACTGGAAATTTTGGCGAAATCAATTAAAAGGTATACAACTTTATTAAAGCAGTGATTGATTATGAATGCATTGCAATTCTCATGATATGCACATGAAAGCTCCCTTTATAAATACAAACCTACCCCTAACACTACTACGAAAGGTCTACTAAAGAAATCTCGAGCTTATGTTCATAAATAAAACCAGTAATGAGAATTACTGTCCAAGCCAACTTAACGGAATTTTCATACGACGGAAAATTTTTTTTTCCAAGTTTCGTTAAAGGTCAGGACATTTCATTACCAATTCCATGAAGTCTTAGTTTTCTTTTGATTTCGGAAGAACATTTGATTTTCAAATGAGATAAATTGTTGAATATGAGATAAAATAAAACCACAGACAATTAAAAGCACGTTAATTCACTTTCTTTAAAAATCTTATGATTTTTATGCAGACCTTATTTTAAGGATTATGAATAGCAATTTTAGAGCACTTAAGGATTTTGCTTATTTCCTCCTTCAACACTTCCTGAACGTTTATAAAAGCAACTTTTTCAAATTTTTAGCTTTGATAACACTTTCACATTATCTTATGAATTTACTAATAAAAAAAAATTAAATTTGAATTTTCTTTATAATATTTTTTGTACTTTTTTTAACCAAAGTTTTAGTTTGCGGATTTTGAAGACTAAATATATACGTGGTCTTATTAATGACACTGAGATTTCAAAAATTTTTAGCTGTATGAGATTAACTAAATTTTTTTCATTCAATACTTTATTTTATAAAATGTAATTTATTTCAATTCCCTTAGTCTTAAAATTATTCATTTTATATAGTGTATTATTTAAATGAATGACATTTAGCATCTCTTATAATTTTGAATCACAATATATATGAAGTACATTGCAGATAATGTCAGTAAAATAAATTTTATTAAATAAGAATATTAAATTTGAGAAACAAATTAGCAAAAAATAAAAGCATAATATATTAATACATAAAACATTGATACAAAAGAGCCTTTTCTTAATCAAAAAGACTTATTTTAAAGGACGCAAAAATTGGACTACAGAATATTGAAATAATCTTTACTAGACAATTAAATTTGACTATAACAGATAAAATCTCTTTGATAAGTATTTCTTCTATACAATCATTTAATATAAAGAACATCTGTACATTATATAATTTTTGTAACATATTCTACCCATTTCACATAATATATTTATAATTCTATACATCAACAGTTTTTACAGTAGTCATAGAAGACTATGATATTTACATAATTTTGAATACATCTATCCAAATTACAGAAGGTACTCACAAACATCAAGGATAAGGCATATGAATTTTATAAGATGTAAAATGGAATAATATTTATATTAATACCAATCACATGAATAGTATAAAGGTTACACGACATAAGTTCATTTATATTTGTACGTTAAACACTATCTGGACACCATATTTCTTCTATGAAAAAAGATGTATTTGCATTTAATTTTAAAACATTGATCAAAGGAAAAATACAAATTTTCTTTTAAATTCCTTGGCAGGATTACAAAGGTTGCAATCTGGTTTGGTTTGTCATTCTACAATTACTTTTGCACATTTGGACTAATTCGATTGGGACCTACATTTTTAAGAACATAAAATAACTGGGTTTTAAATAAATTTACATAATTTCTTGAACACTTTTTGAATTAAAGTATAAATTAAACATAATTTTATTCACAACTTATTACAGTTTTTCTTTTGGAATGAAGTTACTTTTACTTCAAAAGAGTAATAAAATTTTTGATTCCTTAAGATAATTTTAAAAGTTTTATTCACAACTTACAACTTTTTCTCTTAGAATGGAATTATTTTCTTCTAAAGAATAATAAAAAATTTTGATTCATTAAATCATTTCAAATGTTTGAGAATAATATTTTCATTTAAATTCTCAATGAAATTAAAATGCTAATGTTAAATGCTAGAGTTACAGTATATTTCATTCCTTCATTCTTTTACAACACAATTTCATTTTTTTAGAAAGAAAAGACAGTCCTGGTGAATTATAAAAAATATAAATAGAATAAAAAAAACTGAGTTTCATAATTTATATAAACAAAATATTCATTTATAAACATTTAGGTTTATTAAAGAAGCCTCTTATTAAAAGCTCCAGATTTACATTAAATAATGCTATTGATAATTGCATAGTTAATGGATGAAAAGAGATACTTATATTCAACTGGATGTAAATGTATATTGATATAAGATATTTGATTAGAATATTTTCACTGATAAATTATGCTACACACAAAATGAGTAGTACATATTATGTTAATAACCATTTAAAGTTTTACTTTAAATTGTTTTACTCAGTTGCATAGTACATGTATTAAAATATTATTATAAGCAGGTAACACATGCTTCTTGATAAAACCGACAATATTTGACAGATAACACAGAGAATTTTAGAATCAACATTTGACTCTACAAATCTCAAATATAATTAGAATGGGAGGAAAATTTTAAACAAGTGAGATTCTTAATTTACTGAAAGAAAATATTAGTGTTTAAGAATAAACATTTTTACATAATAAAAATGATGAATTTAAATAGTGACATGTGAAGTCAAAAATGGGCTTTCAATTGGTTGAGTTCAATCATTTTTTTTTATATTTTAATGTGTAAAATTTAACTTTATTTTTTTAAATTATTGTGTACTAAATAAACTAATATAAAGAATTACAACCTTTAAATTAGTTTATTTTTTAAGGAATCTTTATAATTTCTTTTATTTTTAAAAAGGATTCTTTAAAAAAAAAGTTAAAAAATTTGAATTACAAAAAGTGAAAATTCTTTTAAGTTTTATATTGAAGATAATCATATAAAGAATAAAATATCAATTCCTTAAAGATACATGAATTTTATGGAAAAAAAAAGTCACCAGGAATACTTTTATGTGCAATCAAAATCCTTTATACTTATTTATTTCAATCTAAATAAAGACACCTGTTATGAGGAAAGTGTATATTGATATACACAGAAGGCACTAGTTAAAGCAAAATAGAATTTTTATGAATTTACTTTCATAACAAAAAATTACTTTACACATCTATATATACAATTATACAAATATTTTCCAGAATATGAACTCTATTTTCATTTATTTTTAAACCTAAAACTTTGTTTCTTTTGAGTTTAAATTCTAGTAGAATTTTAGTTCTATATAATTGACATTCAGATAGAACAATATGAAAACAATACTCCATAAAAATGTAATAAAAGAAGCAAATACAAACCAATAGCACCTCAGGGTCATGATAAAGTAATTTCTTAGCAATAAGAGAATTATTTGAATAAGCTCATAAAAAGTATTACACACAACTCTACAGATTTTCTAATTAAAATAAATTAATATAGTTTTATTATAAAAGCACTTAAGCAATATGAAAAGCAAATAAATACTTTATACTCAAAAAATTATAAAAACGAAAATTTTTCATAGTTAAACATATTTACAAACTTAAGAGGCTATACAAAACAATCATGAGTATATATACATAAGTTTTAACTATCACATTTTAAATAGAACTTTTTTTTATTCCAGTAATTCAAGTAATATAGATATTCTAAATTATGCCAATTAAGAAAGTCATTTGGCACCAAATCATTTTTTTCACTTGTCATATTCCTTATACAAAAGTATATTGTCAAGCAACATACGTTTATCAAACAATAAGAAATTTATATAATTGTTAGTAAGATAATTATTTAAGCCATTAAATCATTAGCAAAACATTTTTTATCCCAGAGAATATTAATGGTATTAATTAACATTAGCTAAAAACATGCAGATTTCCCAATTAATAATGAACATGGGAATAATGGAATGAGCACACTTAGGTATAGAAACAAAATATTTCATGAAGCATAGCTCTTAGATGAAAAATGTTCAAATGACTAAGAAATGATTTACTTTATCAAGAGAAAATGACTTTGATCAATTATGATAAATAAATTTAAATTATGAGAATTTTATTTCAATATATATTTATTTTATTCAGCTAATTTCCAAGCATTTCTGAATACATGTTACGAGCGTTTTCTAAAACAGATGAAAAGGTAAACCCTCTAAATAAAGAATACCAGCATTACTTTCCAATTCTAAATATTGAAGCTTTTAAATTAGAATAAACAAACCTGGGTTTATAAGTCTAAAGAACTTAACCAATCAAAATTTTCACATTTATTGTAGAATAAAAAAAGAAATCAAATTGAAGAAATAAAAACATTAAAAAAGAAAAATATATTTTGTATGAAATGAACTAAATTCTGCATATATTAAATAAAAAAAATATTTTAAATACACTAGTGAGAAAATTGAATGTATAAAAATACAGATATACTACAAACATAGGAAGAAAAGAATTTGCAATTATTTAATACATGACGCATATGATTAAATATTATACAAAAAAGTTTAGTTTAAAAAGATATTAACATTTAATTACAATATTATTTTTCCTAAAAGTATAGTAAAAAGAACTTATCATATGCTCCATTCAAGTTCAATCAATAAATTTGCTTTACAGGATATAAAAGTTTGAACTGTTAAAATTTGCAATTTAAAAACTTTATAATTTCGTGTATGAAGTTATTAAAATTTATGAATTTCAAATACAATTATAAAGATTTTTTAAACAATTATTTCAAAAATGATATTCCATGTAAGAACTAGAAAAAATTTATACATTGTAACTGCAGATTTTTAAGGATCGTTTTTAAAACAATGCATATAATTATTTTAAAAATACATAATCATATATTTCAATAAACTAAAAGTGTCACAAAAATTTCTATTACTTTTGACTAAAATATATACAAAGACACAAATTATTTCCAGTTATCAATTAAAAACTAATGAAGTGAAAAAGCATATCACATTTAACCATCTTCTATATTTCAAGTCATTAATAGTTTACTTCTCTTTCTAATGAAAGAGAAAACTGTGCCAAACTTACACTGAAAACATTGCAGTAGAAGATATGTTTTGAAAACAAAATTTTTAAAAATTTTAAAAACACAGTTAACCTAAATACATTACAAGAATAACATTACAGCATATAAGAAATAAAAAAAAATCAATGTTACATTTTTATTAAGGGAAAGTCTATCAACTATTTTTATGGTGCATTTTCACTTCATTGGGTAGAAGTAAATTACATTCAATATTCATTTACCTAAAATCAAAATAATTTTTAATGTACATCACTCACATTTTTAAATAGAACTAAATAATCTTATTTACATTTTTCTACATTTGTACTTCAAAAATATATCTCACACTTTTATTTAACAAGTCTAGGTAACATACATCAATATTTGAAGTACTTGAGAAATTTAAACAGATATTAAGAGATCAACCAGTAAAAACAAAAAACAAACTATTCAAAAGTATCTGTCATAAAATTAACAATATCACAAATGGTCTTTTCAAAAATAATATATATATATATATATATATATATATAAGAATTTTAATATTAGACTACATAATAGCTTAGCTGAAACAGAGCTCAAAAATAACAATAAATATAATAAATTATTTGATAGTAATTCTATGGCACCAGTTGAAAAAAATATTGCTAAAACCAAATTATGAATGTATATTTATAAAAAAAATGTAAAAAATCAAAGTTAAGAAAAACTAATATTGAAACAAATAATTTTTTACAGATATGAAAAAGAGCTTTAAAATAGTTTTTAATTGTTACATTTTTTTTAAATATAGATTTGATAAGTAATTTGTTTGCAACCAAAGAAATTAACATAAATGAAAAATAAAAATAGAAAATAAATGAACTAAATATTTCATGGAAAAAGACAAATTTATAATCAGCACTATATATAAAACTAACTGTATTTATAATTTCTAATAATGACAAATGAAATAGTTTTTACATAATAAAAGAAAGGCTTCTAAAAATTAAAAAAAATGTACTTATAATTATTCAATAATTTTAAAATAAAACACATTTTGCATTTTATATGAACATTAATTCTGGTTAATACTATAAAAATACTGATATCGACAATGAAATGGCAATTTTACATGAATAATTAAGATATTAAGTGGAACACACATATTTGTCAAACAAAGGAAAATAATGAGATTGTCCAATATATTCAAATTTTAAAAGTAAAATAATATTTAAAGATAGTTTTATATAATCAAAATAATTTTTCTAGAATTTTTTTAAAATTTATGCTTATTTTCCGAGAAATTCATAACTTTTTAAAAATTCAATAAAGAATTAAATAAGCTTACTTAAAAAACTTCTTTATAATAAGTATAAATTTAAATTACATTGCTAGCATTGTATATGAAATATAGTTTAGAAGTATAAAGTTTTAAGATATTTTTATGTAAGGATTTTTCAACAGGGAAAAAAATTATTATAATAAATTACATATTTGTAATCAAATTTGCCAAATTTACTTTTTTATGTGGTGCCACAGAGATTCATTTTTTTGGTCACAAATGAAATTATAAAAACAAAAACATATTTCAAAAAGTGCAAAGCAGTTTTCACACAGCAGTTTGCATAGCTGAATTTTGCAATCCATTAGAAGAATCAGATTTACTTACAGCAGATTTTAAAACACATCCACCATCATTAGTAATCACTACTTCAGAACCTTGATGTGTATGATTGACATATTTGGCATTATTCAAGGAATCCTTGAACTCAAAATCCCCTTCATTTGGAATGCTACTGAGTGGGCTTTTCGGCAACTGCAAATCAATCCTACTGGGGAATGAATTGCTCAGAGTCATAGACTCTCCATTAGTGAAGCAGACTTTGAGATCATCATCACTATTAGAAATCATAAGTCCATCACTAGCTCTGCTTTTAGCATCAACAGTATCACCATTTGCATGATCTTTTTCTTTTCTTTTATCTTTTCCTTTCCTCAACTGCAAAACACCAACTTTCGTAATGCCAGAGGAAGTATGTTTTTTGCGTTGATTAGTAGGTTGATTCTCACTTTCTTCAGCTTCTTCATTAATAGAAGAAAGCTGCAGATGATCAGCGCCTTCTTTCTCTTGAATAGGAATATCATCTGAAAAATGGTTTTTAGAATTTACAGATAAGAGTATTTGAAAATGCTCTAAATAAATCAATAAACCATAAAAAGATATTGCATATCAATTACTTATTACTAATACTTATTATTACAATTTATATTTTAAAAAAACTACAATTTCTTAAATTTACCAAGCAAATGTATTAAAATTTTTCAGATATTTTTAATATTTAAAATTATATAAGTAATAAAAAAATACAAGAAAAATTCAAAAAGATGTTTTCTAATATATTTAGATATTAGGGTTTGCTAAAAACACTTTTTGGAATTACACAATTTAATCAAATAGTTTAATTGCATAAATATTTTGTGTAAAAGAGAACACTTGAAAAAATTTCACCATAGAAACAAGATATTGGATTGACTCTAAAATTGAAAAACACACTCATGACTATTCCCTATTTTTGCAAACACCATTACAGTAGAGTCCCAGTTATCCACAATATTAGCAGCATTTACATTTTTATTTAAGTAATGAAACAAACAACTTAAAAAAATAGTCAGCTAATAGTGAGTGTATGTGTCCGCTGATAGCTTGGGCATGTCAGTGAGTGTATATCATTCCTTTCTAATGTGTCTGACTGTAATTACCATGGGAATTCTCCTATGGAATTAAAGAAAAAAATTTTCACCAGTCGCTTGTAAATCCTTTGTTAGTAAGCTACTGCTTCTTTATTCAATGCTCAATGCATAGTGAAGTTATTCATTCACAGTAAGCTTTTGAATACGGTGTGTTTTACTGAAGTCTTAATAACAATCACGATTATAGAAAGTAAAAAAGATTTTATCAATGCAAGAAAGGTTTAATGCATTAAAAAAGACTGGATAATGGGGAAACACTGTAGGAGGTCAGTAATAATTACAAAGTTGGTAGTTGCATATTGGTTTTGTGGTGCAAGATCCAAATAAGGACAAGGTGTGCCAGTCACAATGTTCAAAAACGATAGGAATTATAAGAATTGTGCTTTTCATGGGTTTCCAAAATTGTCCTATAAGATAGGAAAACTATGAAAAAAGTGGTTATGAGAAAACTAGGGATGCTTTACATTTTGATAGTCCAGTTTCAGAAAAGGGTGCCAATCTTAGGACCAATCTTAAAAGAAAAGGTATTGCATTTAAAAGTGATGTAGATTTTATAGCTGAAGTAGGCTGGCTAGACAGATGGAAAAAGTGATATGGAATACATCAGTTAAATATGTGTGGTGAAAAATTGTCAAATTATGAAGAAATAAATTAAAAATAAGTTTCAAACATTTATTAAAGCTGAAAGCTTAACAAGAGATCAAATATTTAATTGCAATGAAATTATCCTTAATTATAAAATGTTACTGAGTAAAAGCTTTGCAGCTAGAACTTAAACAGCAGTCCAAAGTTATAAACATAGAGTTACGATTATGGCCTGCAATAATTCATCAAACCACAAATGATAATGATTAGAAATGTGAAAAATCTACATCTTTTAAAGCAATTTTATAATACGCTTCAACATTGAAATATTTTAAATCAAAAAAGTGCATGGATGAGAAGTGACATTTCCAAAAATTGGAATTTCAGAATTAATGCCAATGATATATGTTTCGAAGAAGTTATATACCCATAAAAGAGTTTTAGTGGTAAATTAACTCATCCTGATGCAAAAAAACTTAGAAATGTGGATATAAGGATCATATTTCTCCCACTAAATTTAACACCTATTTTCCAGCCAATGGACTCATGTTTTGGAAACACTTAAAATTATAAAAAAAAAAATGCTTCCTCAAACCTCATACAAGAAAATGAAAATGATCAAAACTTGATTTAGAAGTTGAAATCCATAACTCAGAAAGATGTGGTCTATTGGATCACAAGTGCTTGGGTCAATAGTGTAGCACAAACAATAGCAAGCTCATGGAATAAGTTGTTATACAAGGAAGGAAAAATCACTGAAAGCAAACTGAATGAAATTCTGGAAAATATTTTGCCTTTAATACAATACATATCTGGATGTGAGGATGCATTTTTGGGTGAAACAGGAAAGTGGCTTTCAGAAGATTACCAATATGAAATTACTAACAAGAATGTTGTTATACTTGATAATAGTGAAGATGTTGAAGAACCTGAAACTGCTGAACTCCATAAAGTAATTCACAAAAGAGTTAAAAATTTTGAAACTGCCACACATATACTGAGCAGCAAGAAGTAGGGTTATTAACATGTCCCAGGGATGTCAAAACTTGGCAGCAAAGAAGTGAGATACATCAAGAAGGCAGATGATCACTAGTTCAATTTTAATCAGCATGAACATTCCACTTAAAAATTTCTGCATGTAAATCAATGACATTAAATTTATTTTAAACTTTTTATTTTTTCATTCAGTTATGGTAGGAATGGCATATCATAAATGCATAAAAGATATGATTGATTATTATATAATGATTTTCTAAAAAATATTATATACTATTAGAAAACTTTTCAACTGCATAATAAAATAAAAAAATAGTATACATTGTGTTATAACTCCTTAAGAAACGTTTTCCCTGTAATCTTACAAGTTATTTTACTGTTAAAAAATAGCTATGTATAACACAAGCAATATCAAGATCAATGAATATATATTATATTGTACAACAGACACTAGAAAAATCTCAACAGTGAGTTACAATTATATTGTTTCGCAATGAACCTAATGGTAAAATGCACATTCTATGAAAATAAATATCTAATACATGATTCTCAATCTTTTTTTGTCTTCATACATTCTAACTTTTTCAAAATTTGGTGGTACACAAAAGATCAATTTAGAAGTTGTTTACTTAACTATAATGGACTGATTAAAATAACTTATGTGATAGTAATTTGAATAGAAAATAAAATAATATACTTTGTACTATAATAAAAAAAAAACATGAGGGATTAATTACAAATTAATTTATTAAGGTATTAATTACAGATGAGTATACATAACTTTTAATGAGAAATTTGGTCTCTATGTTTTTTGATAATTTTATTTATATTTTGTTGTAACATTGACAATGCTACTCTCATATCATCTTCTATACTTGACAGTCTCAATCTATTTTCATTTTTATGTTGGTTAATATTGAAAATCCAAATTCACATATATAAGATGCAGAAAATTTAATAGTAAATACTGGGAACACATGTTTTACTTGTAATAAAAAAAGCATAGTTTTTAGATATACATTTCTAAAATTTGGTGGCATACTTTAAAAATTAGGCTGCACATATCATCAAAAGATAATGTGAATTTTTTAAATCATTTAAAATCTAATAGCAATGCAAAACCTTCTCAGAATGAAAATAAAATTTGAAAAGAAAATGATATATATTTAAAATATAATCGTAGAATAACTGAATTTCTTTAACCATTTAACAGTGTCTTTTTTCTGATAAATTGGGTAAAAAAATAAGCATATTTTTCTGAAACAAATTTCTGTTAAAATCGGTTATATAAACTCAAATCAAGAATGAAAACTATTGCAATTATTGATTTTATGAAATAATTTAAATTTTTATTTAGGGCAAAAACAATTGAATTTTTACTTAAATTTTATATTTAAAGTGATATAATTGTTGATCACAAATTATGCATCCATTTCCAAACTAATTATATGTAGGAAAAAAATAATTTGAGATTTAAACACCATAAAAAATACGAAATTAGAAAATGAACTATCACCAGATATATTTACTTACAATATTCAAACATCTTATCAATTATAAAATATCTATTTTAGTTTTTATTTTACGTATTTATTAAGCATAAAATTTATTGATCATATTCGGAATGATTTATTCATCATATTCTGACATTTATGAGAGCAAGCTGTTTTTTCTTATTACATTGATATAATTCTCTAAAATTTTTAATAAACTTTTTTTTCTGCATATCTGGAGTGAATTTAACATAAAATGATTAAACTATGATTGACTCTTACATGGCATCACAGTGAAAATTGAAGCTAATTTGCAACAACCAAAATGACACTTTTAAATCTACAGCCACCAGTTTTGAAGGAAAGAAAAAATTTCAATTAAGATTCTATAATATACACTGAAATCTCAGTTTTAAAGATTTAATTCTCTATAATATTTACAGGAAGTATTAATAGAAAAATAAAAACACATTAGAAGTAGATGCTACCAGAAACAGTTATATAAAGCAAATGTGTTGTATTTCTTCCCAATAATTAATTTTAAATGAAGTATTTAGTAAAATAGAACTAATTGAAAAGGATATTAGGCAAAATATAAATATGAAATTAATTTTCTTTAAATATTTTAAATTTTGATATCATTTTTGAGAATAAATAATTTCCCAATATAATTGAATTGTCTGTTTTAGGGCATTTTACATTAACTATATGCACAATCCACTTTAACATTGAATAAACTGAAAGACATATTTGATGAATTTATCATATTTAAAATTTGCATGTATAAGATTTAAAAAATTCAATTTACAGTATATTTCTATAAAAATTAGTTAACAGTATGTTTTTATAAAATAACAAAAGCTTCTTTCTTCTGCTCTTCCATTTTAACAATTTTCTTTTTCCCCCAAATAGAAAATATTCTAATTCACTAAAAATTTACTCTCAAACAAAGCTGCACAAAAATATGACAATTAAATTCTGTTGTCATTGCTCTTGTGCCCACGGATGCAGCAAAAGAAAAGTAAAATTATTAGACACCACTGAAAATGGCAATGACTGTGGCTGCCAAATCTAGAGCATCATGGCTATACAGAATATCTAGTAGGAGGTTCTATAAATGGTACTAAACCAAGCTCTAGTGCTATAGAAGAGAAAAATGGGCACTCAAAAATGTATTTCGGTGTGAGTGTTTGGACATGGGGAGTTTTTGCGTGATGTGTAGGATCTGGTTTTATCAATATGAAACTTCATGCTTTTAAAATGATGAGTCTTTAACCTTGCCATTGTAGATGTTAGGATTCTACAGACATTGAAATCTGTAATAAATGGCTTCTAAAAGGAGTGAAGTAAGAAACTAAATTTAGAATCAGCACACTCATTCTTTCGATATTTATATATGCAAGTATTCATTGCAGCACAGGATTTTTCTGTGCAATGCAGCTGCTGAAGTAGAAAATTTATAGATGAAATGATGCTAACCTCTCAGTTAATGATGACCTTTAAGGGTAATTTAGAACCTGAAAGGATTACCAGTTCTTCAGTAGTACCTATAGTTTGCGAGAAGTCAAATAAAAAGGGAGAGCTTCTTTAATATCACCAGTGAGCTCTTGGCAATTAAGAGGAGATTAAAGCAGTGCTGATTTTGGGTTTGTATCTTCTGCCATTTGGAAGATGAAAGCGAATGTCAACAGCGCCTTTGTTGAGGGATTTATCTAAAGAACAATTAGTGTAGGCAACTGCTAGATTTTCTTGAAAAAGTTAAGGATAATCTTTTTAAAGCATGGTTGCAGTAGGTTTCGGTTTGATCTTAACATGTTCAGTTAGTTTCCTGGAAATGATTGGCTCTTGAAGGAAGTCTAAAGTTGAATGCTCTAGTTGGATTTAGCTTCTGATATTTCTATCAAGCTATTAAATAAAGGATTGTTTGAGCCTAGCTGATCCTTTCTATTCATTGAAAAGCCTTGTAGAAATATGAACAGAACTGTGGCATTGAAGTTTATTAGTGAAGTGATTGTGATAAGAGTGCTTTTATTTTTCAAAGGGGGTAAACCACATTCCTATTTGGCTTCTTCGTTGATGATTGATGAAACTGCACCAATGATAATTTTTGAAGCTCTATGCTGGACAGAATCTATTTTCTTTTTAATAGAAGTGGAGGATAGAGTCTATATTGAAGCTTCAAGCACTGATCTGATGATAGTCCAGTAAGTGCTCCTTATGGTTTGAGGTCTTGAGTACCAGGTTCCTAGAATATTTAATTTTTCTACAGCTCTAGTAGCAGTTTGCTCGATATGCTGCATAAAGCGAAGTTCACAATTTAAGGCGATGTCAAAATAGGATGGTAATCTAACCTTTTTAATTTGAGTCTGATGTGATCAGAGCACAAACTGAAGTTGCTTCTGTGTCACCGACTGGTGGAGAAAGTACTGCAATTTGTTTGCAGTGATGGATAATTTGAGCTATATAGCCCAGCAGCAGTTGCTTTTAGAGTAGCATTTAAAGCTTTTTCTGATTCTCAAATCAGTGTGAATGCCAAATAGCAATATCCTCAGTGTAGTATGCTATTATAACTTCAAGAGGAATATGGGGATGGATGGCGTTCACAAAAATTTAGATGAGGAGAGGACTTACCTTGGTATTCTTGTCTTCATATAAATTCTTAAGTTTAATGGAGGTTCAGAGAGCACTCCATTAAACTTAAGAGTATTTCCTATCCTAAAGAAAATCATTGATCCATATAAAGTGCATTTTCATTAATTCCAGTATTATGAAAAAATGATATCAGTTTCAGATGGCAGACTCTGTCAAATATAGTTGTGTGAGGTCTAAAAACACTGTCAGTGTTCTTCTGTGAGGTTTTCATTTGAAATCATTTATAGTTGACTGACACAGATAAAACAGCTGACCTCCAGTGCCATGTTTGGCTGCTATGTCGATATGCTGTTTGACAAAAATGGACTTCGTTGTTCTCTATAAGGCAATTCATAAGTCTGTGGTGAATAACTTGTTCCACGAGTTTACATAGATTGCTACCAAGGGAAGAAACATGATGGAAGCTATAACAATCTGATGCATTTTTGTTTGGTTCAGAACTGAAATGATGAAGGAAGATTTCCAAGATTTGACAGTTTGCCTGATGTTTAATACTATTGATTAAGAATCAAAGAAAAAAAACCTGATTTGAACATCGTTTATTTTTTCTAAGAATGTTTTTTTATTGTTTCTCGAAACTAGCATGTATTTTAGTACACATATTGCATTATTTAACATTACTATTCTGGTATAAAGAAAACCTGACATTTTCTTAGAGTAGAGTATTCTATAAATCTTAATTGTTGATTTGGTTAATGTTATGATTAATACTTAGTGATGAAACTTAATCAAACTCAATGATGATTTTACTTAATGATGAAAAATATAGAAGGGTTTTAAATTTTAAGTGACTTTGCTTAAGTATATTTGCAGCCATCTATTTTATAAAAAGTTGCTAAAAAGTACATTTTATTTCATTATAAATTTAAAGATTAGAGTTTCAGTAGTCATTTCAATATGAGGTATTTTTGTCTCAAATTTCCTTTAAAAATTTCTCAAATTTCAGTAGATTGTCTACCATTTTTTTCAAATATTTATTGTGAACACATTTGTGCTTTATTTTCAAACCCAAACAATATTAATAGTCTTATTTGGATAACTTTCTGAACTTCTGTTAGACTAGCACTATATAATTTAAAAATTGATTATCAGACCAATCATTTATGGAACTGAGATGAACACAAATGCTTGATTTGTTTGTCACTATGATAACTTTTTCACATGAGAGCTAATTAGTTTAGTATCTACAATTTAAAACCCTTCTTTGAACCACTATAACCATTCAAGATTGAAATCTATGTCACAAGGAATTTGAACCTACAAATATGCTAGATACAGTATTCAAAATAACAAAATGAAAGATTGAAATTTATATTATTTACATTTATAAATAGGATTAAAACTTCAAATCTTACAATTGACACAGTAAAAATTAGTCATGATTACCTTATAAGAAATATCTATGATTAAATTAGTTTTAAAAATTAAATGAAACATTAATTATTTTTAAAACTTTAACATTTCGTTGGTAAAAAAATGAAAAACTATGAAAGTAATCTAAATTTACGATGAAATTACGATTAGGTAAAAATTATAATGTAAAAAATTACAAGCATAGTATTTCCTATGTTAAGACTTTGCTATTAAAGCCAAAGAAACAAAGAAAATTCAAATATAAAAATAGTATTGAAGTTGCACATACCTGGAAGTTTCTTTGCTCTGAAAGAAGCATTAGTAATTGCTCTGGTAACAGTACTTATAACTGTTGTTGGTGATAAAGCAATACTTATACCCATTGGACCATCACAAGGTTGACCTGATGGGTTCATTTTCAGAGAGTTTCGTATTGCATTTGTGACCTAAAAATGATTTAAAATAATTTTACATTTCAATAAATGTGATGCACTTGAGAATATCTTTCATAATGAAATTTTGCAACAGAATATTTTGGCTGAAATAAAATTTTCTTCCATTCTTCAAAAGTTCTTAAAATTTGCATGCTGTGCATGATGAGAACCTTAAACAATATTTTATTAAGAGTTGAAAAAATCCACAGCCGCTTATTTTAATTATAACATAATATTAAGGAGAAGAATATTTCATAATAAAATAATATTTTTTCTTAATAAAAGCATAATTTAATAGAATATCAGTTCATTACTATTATTAAGGAGTTAAATTATTAAAATTTGCATCTGCACAGATACATTTTTTTTATATATTTTTAGACAAAGAATTTCCTATTTTGCAAAAGTTTGGGAAAGCAAAATATTTAATGGGCAATTTGGATCAAACTTATATAATTTTTATCAATACAAAGAAGCATTTTTAGTATGTTGTAGCAAGAAGTAACAAAACTTCCTACATATAGAATAAATTTCCCAATTAAGAAATTGTGAGGTTACCAATATTTTTCATTTAGTAAAGTGTTCATGATTATAGAAATATAAGCACTTTATTTTGTAGCAGAAAGAATGGATTTTCAAATCAATTTGAAAAACAAAATTTATTTTATGTTAACCGGTTTTAAAAAATAACTGCATTTTGAAAGAGAATGAAAAAGTGACTCAAACTTGTAATCTTATTTTTATATTAAGAGATTTTTCTTCTAAATTTCACTGATAATTCTAAAAATATAATTGAAATTTTCATTGAGTTTGCTTAAATGAAATCATTTGCAATCATAAAACAGAATTGGATTCAGTTAATTTGAGAACTGATTTGCAAAAATTATTATCCACTTTTCATATTATTTTTATACAAATGACGGAATATAATGGATTTTATTGATTATGGTATAGATTCTTGGTATAAGAGAATTAAGTTTATTTAACCAAAGTAAATTAAAATGATATATATTTTTTAGAAATAAGCATGTCCCAAAGCATAATGATTCCAAATTCAAATTAACCAAGTTTAACAATCCAAAACTTAATTATTTGATAAATAATAAATAAAAAATATTAATTTTTGAAAAATATCAAATTAAAAGGAATCACAATTTATAAGCACTATTTATATAAATTGTATTCATAAAAATTTAGTAAAATGCACTTTCAAAAGCATAAAATTATATATATATTTTTGGGGGGGGGGGTTTATGGCGCAAGGTCCAAAATTGGACATGCTGTGCCAAAAATTATATTGCAATCCTCTTCAAAATAAATAAGCAAACAAAAGCTAAATATAGTTAAGATATTACACTCATTTCAGATTTTAACTGCATGTTTAGATTTATAATAAATATAGCTTCCATTGATACCAAAATATTTAGTGAAAAACTTTATTGAATATTCTTTTAAAAATTTAGCTAAAAGAAAATGTGCAACACTTCTACATTTAATGTCATAAAAATATTCACTCTGGTTCTTATGTCCATCTTAAAATACTCTATTAACTAAGCTTTTTTAAGTCTATTATAAACAAAACAAAAAATTGAAATATTAAAAATATATGATAAATCACAACAGTCACCACTATATTTGTAATAAGTGCTATACAATATAAAAATATTTAACTATACAATTAGGTTTTAAACTTTTAAATACTTAATAAACTAATTTCCCTGACTATCATTGAAATACAAATCATCACAATTTAAATAAATGTCACTTTCCAAGCAATAAATTATCCTATAAAATAAATTTAGTGTTTATTTTAGTGACTATCACAGAAATTATAAAAAAATGATTTCTTCATATGAAATTTCTTTTAAGTTAGAAGCACTTAATTGTAGTGTAATAAAGTAGTTAATAGTAAGTAAATTGTAGATAATTTAATAAATGTATTGCTGGTCAATTTTTCTTAATTGCTTAAAACAATTTTCTTTAGAATAATACTAGTATACTTATTTTAATTGATTAATTGAAAATAATTCAGAAATTTTAAAATAAATTCCACTCGTTCAAAATTATTTTAAATTTTTAAACTAGTGAAATTTAATATTTGAGTTAATATAAAAATACTTAATATGAATAAGAAAATTTCAAAATGTTCCATTAAATGCCAGTACATATTTTGAAGTATACAAATTTACCACTTTTCAAAAAGCAGGAAATAGACTTATGTGTGAAAAGATGATATTTATTTTTTCATACATAAAATTATAATGTTTTTGTTCTACATAACCTATGTAAATTAAGAGTCACTTTTATTTAATCAAACAAATATATTATTTAAATTTTTTTTAGCTTAATTTCTAAATTATTGCAGTATGAACAAAAATTTTATTGATTTTAAAATAGAAAAACATATTTATTTTTCTATTTTAAAATAATTATAAAGATATTATAATTATAAATGGATATTTAAAACAAATAGAAACAGAAAATTGCACCACATAAAGAGTTTTGTTTATCAAAAAAATTTTTTTTATAATATAAATCTGATTTTTTGAACTGTTAAAACTGAATGAAATAAAACAAACATTTATCTATATTAATTATCTATTATCATATTAGTTGAAAAAATCATATCTATTATAACCATAAGTTTAAAAATATTGTGGAATTCTAAAGATTAAGCAAATTCACTTGATATAAACTAGACTGAAAATATTTAATTTGATATGTCAGGATGTCAAAGTGATTCTAGATTAAAATATCCTTTTTATTCATTATTCAACATTTTAAAGAATTGTTTGGATTTTCTTAATTTGCACTCAACAAACTAAAAAAATGGTATAAGAATGATTAACATTTGTAGAAATAATATCTATAGCAAGTTATATAGTTGCCCCATTGTGTTTTAGTTACTGTGTTGTTGTATATATATTAGCACATAAACTTACTGAACTTTATTTTCTGCAAGTATGTTAGAAAAGTGGAAGACATGGTATACAGATTCAATAACTGTGGGAATATAGTCAAATTTTATATCAGCTTATTCTGAAGCTATAACATAAACTTTCTATTATGTTTCTTCTCTACAATATAAATTTCAATAACTTCTAAATTGCATTTTGAATAATTAAAGTTCTAGTGCAATAAATTAAAAAAACTTTATGAATACAATACAAAAAAGTTTTTTTTTTACCAAAAGTACATCCGATAACATTTCTTGCATTGCTCTAGCATGAAGCTCATCTAATGCTTGCAAACCTATTGATGCCAAACCATTGAATCTGAAATGATAAATAAAATATATTAAAACAGTTTATGTCAAATGATTCAAATTACTCAAAGTTATAAAATATTTTCTAAAAAAATTATTGCTCAATTCTCATACAAGGCGGTATCATAGTAACCAACAACTATGAACATGACAAATAAAGCTGAGCTCAGCTAAAGTTTGTCTTTATAGATATTTCAAGTTGCAGGAGATGACAATTTCTTCTTGAAGGAAAATGCCTGAATCAAGGATACATAAGAAATAAAAATTTTTCATAAAGAAATAGTTCCATTGAATCAAAACTCCAGAAATTTATGGTATGAATGCAGAGGAGTTGCAGAGTTAAAACATTCATAGTCCCTTTTGCACATCTTTAAAACAATATATATTTATTAAATAATCCCGTATTGATCTCTATTAATCTATACATAATGTTTAATTATCCTCTTCTACAAAACCAAAAAATTAATGAATAGAAATGATCTTAAAAATTAAGGAAATTGGCTCTTCAATAGGTCAAGATTGTGAAATTTCTTAAAATGAATGACTTTCTCTACCAATTTAAAGCTTTTTATATACTTTTAGCATATATTTTATGACCACTAATCAATTAGTATTAAAAAATTAGAGTTGAAGCTGTTATGTACAAAAAATCACATAGTGTGATACATACATCATACTGTCAAAATACACAAATTAAAGGCTATAAAAATAAATCTAATTTTTTCCATAAAATTAGACTTTTAAAAATGATTTTAATAAAATCTAGGAATTTCAAGATTATGTTTAAAAAAATTTTCTACTTTTAGAAATTAAATAATTTCTGGAATATTAGGACATGTCCGTATATTAGGTTGCAGAAAAAGATTAATATAATAATATACTTTCAAAAAATAATTTGAAATAATCTTAGAGCAGCACTTTATCATATGCCTTAACTTGTAGCAGTTAAAACTTTTCTTATACTAGTTTTAGAAGAAAAGTTTCTTAATGTATAATATTAATTTTACAATTTTGAATAGAAGGATTAATGCTGCTATGAAAAAAATAAGGTAAAATAAATAATAAAATTTATTTTAATAAAGCATTTAATTTACTCTAGGTTGAAAAAAGCCAACACACCACAAATAAATCCAACACATACATAACAATTTATTTGATAATAAAGTGTTTTAAAATGAAACAGAAATATTCTTTAATAAAGAGCCAACAATTTATTCTTATGTTTAGCTGACTTAATAGTCACACCTATTTCCAGACAACTGTTACAAGTTTTCTTTTCCCAATTGATTGTCTTCAAGCATTTTATGTCAATGCAGGATGCGCAGAACTCAAAAATAAAATTGAAATAAAAAAATTTTTTAAAAAATGATCGGAAAAATTTTGGGAGCAATAAGAATTAAATATTCAAATTTAAAAGAAGCAATTATTTCTCAAAAAACTTTTGAAATACATCATTGTTGAATGATAAAATAATTTAAATAAAAAGATGGTGATGTTTTACTTACTAAATGCTTTTATTTATTTTATCCATTATAAAATGCAAAAATCCAATTCTTTCAAAAATTAAATACTATAAAAATTAATGAAATAGCAGAAGATATGCCAAGAAAAATACTTTTTGTAATATTTGTTTCTTGTTCATTGAAACAGTAAATTTTATGCTAAAGAAAATTAAAGAATTATTAATTTATAATTCATTCAACCCAAATCTAATTTCTAAAGGATATTTAATGCAGTAAACTCCCAATTACTCAGATGTCTAAATGCCAAAAAACTTTGATACCTAAATCAGTGCAGCAATGTAAAAAATGGAAATCTTAGGATTGATTCGGAAAAAATAAATTGCGAACAAATTTATAAATAACAAGTAATTTTATTACCTAAATAATAAATACTTTAATGTGAACTGAGTTCATAAGTTGCTCAAATACATATGTTGATTTGTTCTCTTTTTTAATAATTTTGTAGATTATCTCACAGAATATAAGTGTGTGTGTGAACGTGCGTGTGACACAACTCAATTTCATAGATAATCAGTAGTGTAGTATACTTATTAGTTACTTGATAATTGATACAACTGATTTTCAAAGAAAAAACTTTTATTTTTAATAAATACAACTCAAACCAAAACTGATATTTAAAATGAACATTGTCACTTTCTCAATATTGGTATTTGTAAATTCTGAATACAATATATTTAGAATATAATCATGTTGTAAGCATTTTTTAATTACAGTATTGTCTAATTCAATTCTGCTAAAGGAAAGGATAACACTAAATTCTCTCTTCATTTCTTTACAAGTTTCAAAATAGATCAACCGGCAACTAATTTTTTTTATACACTTCCAATTTTATTATTTTAAAATCTTCTAAATCTATCTTTTAATATTTTTTACCACACTCATGATTGATAACATAATGTTGAAAACTTTATAGAATTTTTCTCTTTCACACACATACTAATAGATAAAATAAATATTAAAATTTTGTTTAGGAATGAAACAATCCAATTGTATTTTGTAAGTAATGAATAAGGAATGGTGCACACAAAATAAAAAACCTTATGCAAATATAAATAAATTTTTCTTAGCTTATAAATAAGGCATTCACTTCAGCAAATAATTCATTGTATAAAAAGAATTGAAACACATACTACTTTCTATTTTTATTTTTAATTTAAATTTTTCAAATTAACAAATGTATAATGTATAGCAATACAATTGAAAGAAAGCATTACAAAAATAAATTTTGTATTAATTTATACATCCCAGTGCACATTTTCTAAAAGTTATAAGATGATTTTTATAACACTTTCACATAAACAGAAAAAATATTGATTGGCTTTTTCAGTTTAATTTTTAAATGTTAGCTGCAGCAGATTTAGTCACTTTAAATTATTTTTAAATTTCATTAAACACATCATTTAAACACACAACAGACTCAGCATTTTAAAATTAATTATTGATCAAAGGTTAAGAATTCATATCTTCTTCTTCTTCTTAGACTTGGGTTTGTATGTCATTGGGCACCTCTGCTTTTATCAGCATTTTGTACTATTAACTCCAAACTCAATGTTTCCGAGTTCCAGTTTTACTCGGGTCACCCACTTTATTAATAAAGTCTGATAACCCTTTAATGGAGTCTAGGTGTAACTCTCTAGCATCGATGATGCCTAAAGAAGTTAATCTAGGGTGGGCAAGAGCCTCGCATTCGTAAATGATATGCTTGGCCGTTTCCTCTTGCGTATGACATTTGCTGCAGATACGGTCTTGCTGAAAGTCCCATTTTATGGAGGTGTTTTCTGAAATAGTAGTGCCCAGTTATGAAGCCTACAATTAAACGTATCTTCTACCTAGAGCATCTTAGAATTTTAGAGCTAATCCTTGCTGATGATCCACAGATCATACTTTTAACGTAGGTTTGACCAGGAGTGTTGAACCAAGCTTCATACATCTTCCGTTTTTACCATCTAAGAACATTGGTTTTTGCGGTCTTCAAATTGATCTCGCAAAAAGGTTCAGCACCAATGGGAGCAAAAAAAGATCCTTGTTTAGCAAGTTCATTAGTCCTTTCATTACCTTCGATACCTTTGTGCCCTGGCACCCATACAAGGATCACCTTGTTTCCAGTTGCCAGTTCTGTACAAAGGTTTCTACATTCCAAAATCATTTTAGATTTGATTTCGAAATAACTGAGCGCTTTTAAAGCATCTTTAGTGTCACTAAAAATGAGAATCCGCTTACCCTTCCTCATATTTAGCCGCAGACAGTGGATAATGGCCAAAACTTCTGCCTGGAAGACCGTAGCATATCCCCCAAGGCTTACAGATAGGCTGGTTCTTGGTAACATGCCACATACTCCCAGTCCTGAGAAGCTGTTTTTCAGTGATCAATCTGTGTATCAGATTTGATCTCCTGTTTTAGTTTGGAAAATGTTGTTACCCCATTCGTCTCTAGTTGGAAAAAATATTTCAAATGTCCTTTCAAACGTGTATGACTTATCCATGATGTCCGAAGGCATCAAGAAAGTAGGATCTTGAATTTTCCTGGTAATACCCCTGTGCCCTTTGGCAACAGGTTGGTCGTACCATGAATTTTGTAGCTTCATTCTGTATGTAGTCATTCTGTCAGTGCTGCAGATGAAGATGTCTAAGGGAGTCAGATCCAACATAACTTCTAATGCTCAGGTTGGTGCGGTGGACATTGCTCCTATGATGCAGAGACAGGCCAGTCTTTGTAGACCTCCTAGTCTGTCAGTCAGAGTCTTCTGTTCCACCTTACACCACCAGATCACACGAGCAAATGTGAGAATGGGCCTGACAATAGCTGTGTACATCCACAACATCAGTTTTGGATGTAAACCCCAGTATTTACCAAGCATTCGCCTGCAAATCATAATGCTTTTCTTTGCTCGGTTAATTTTATCATGAATGTGCTTATTCCAGATGAGTTTTTTTGTCTAAATAAATGCCCAGATACTTCACCCCTGAAGCCACATTGATTTCAACATCAAAAAGTCTTGGTAAGAAAAAACCCTTCCATTTCCGTGTAAAAGGTACAAGGTAGGTTTTCTGAGGATTAACCATCAGGTTTTCTGAGGATTAACCATCCATGCACCATTGACCTACATAACTTAGAGCATCCTGCATGAGATAAGTTATGTTGAAATCTTTGCCAAGGATAAGGATGACAATGTCATCAGCTTATCTTTGCGTATAATAGCCCTTATCATTTAGATATTTTATAAGGCTATTTACAACTAGGTTCCAAAGTAATGGTGAGAGAACACCTCCTTGAGGACAACCTCTAGTAGTCTCTTTTTCAAATGATTCACCGAAGATGTTCATTTGTATACATCTATCCGAAATCAAGGCCTCAATCCAAGTACATAGGGTCTGATTAAGCCCTGCCCCTCTAAGTGCATTGAGGATGGATGGATGGGAAGTGTTATCAAAGCACCTTGGATGTTGAGGAAGGTTGCCATGGCAATATCTTTTTGATCCAGAGTGGTTTCAATCTTAGAAACTAGGTGATGTAAAGCAGTTTCAGTAGATTTGCTGGGTTAATAGGCAAATTGAAGAGCATGCAAGGGACTGTTACTACCCAAGTAATCTCTAATATGCCAATCAATGATTTTCTCCATAATTTTAAGAAAGAATGAAGAAAGACTGATAGGTCTGTAAGACTTGGCCTGGTCATAGGTGTCCTTGTCAGGTTTAGGAATGAAAATAATCCTAGTCTTCTGCCATATCTTTGATATGTAACTCAGTGCTATACTAGCATTGTAAATTCTAGTTAGCACTAGTATGATAACCTCCTTTGCCTTCTGGATCATGATGGGCATAATTCCATCAGGCCCTGGGCTTTTTAGAGGTTTAAAGGCAGAGATTGCCCATTTAACATAAGAATTCATATTGTTTCTAAATTAATCATCAACAGATATACTTATATTATTTAAAAATCATCAAGTCTACTTTTAATATTAAAATAAGTAAGATTATAATGTTATGAAAATAAAATATCTTTATTTTATTCTAATTTAGAATTAAGTAATTGTCATAAAATATAGGTCTTTATATCATTATACAAATTTAACTTGTTTTAAAAAATTAAGTGAAATTCCCAAATTACAATCATGTACCAATTCCTTTTATGATCATTTAATTTGAAAAATAAAGTTTTAACTCTCCTTATCAAGTATAATATCCAACAAAATGAAATTTTAGCAATTAAATAGTATGGATGCAGGTAGACTGTTTCCAACATTCATAGCTATTTTCACATTTTTAGAAGGGCAATTATTTGAAACTATAGGATTTACTTTAAATAATCATTTAATAAACATAATAAATCTTTTTTGATAATTCAATTATTACTAAACAGAAAATCAAGTTAAATTAAAAACAGATGAAAATATATTTGAAAATCAAAAAATTGGCTTTATATAGATTCATTCATGGCGCGCCAGCCTAGGATGGGCCAAGGCCTTCCGAACAAGTTTCTTCCAGCCACCTCTACTGGCAGCCAAACTCCTCCAAATTTTTGTTCCAAGGATTACAGTCTTCTTCAACTGCATCCCCCATTTCAGCTTTGGTCTTCTTGTGCTGATGGGTTTTGCAAAAAAAAAATTCCCTTAGTGTTTTTTTGTTCTTTATTCTAATAACATGTCCAACTCAATTAAGATGGCTTACTTTAATGTGATGTACAGCGTCTGGCTCCTTGTACATTCATTAGATTTCTGTATTGTATTTTCTGCGCCAGACACCGTTATACTTCATACCTCCAAAAATACTTCTTAAAATCTTGCCTTCAAATAGGCCCAACAGCCTCTCCTCTCTTACAGTCAAAGTCCAGGTATCCGAGGCATAGGTCAAAACGGAACACAGATAAGCGTTTTATAGATCTGTAACTTAGTTTTTCGTGATAAAAATTAGTTTTCAATAAATATCCAAGGCCAAAAAAGGCTTTGTTAGCTGCAGTTAAATGTCTTCTTATATAAGGGATAATGTCACTTTTATTAAACATTGAGCCAAGATAGATAAATTCATCAAATGTTTCAAATTTATAATCACCAATGAGTAGATGAGTTTGGGTAAATTGGGTTCTAGTTACAGGGAAATATTTAGTTTTTACTTGATTAACAAAAAGCCCTGCTGGTTTGACCTTCCTCTCAATAGCTTCAAAGGCTTCCATTAAGTATTTTTTACGCTTGGCTACCAGTGCAATATCGTCTGCAAATGCCAACACTTGAACTTTCCGGAGATACCTTTATAACTAATCACCAATAATAATAAAATTAATTGTAGTTTTGTTTCAGAAATTGTATGTTTAAGATTTTTTCAATTTTATTTTGTAACATCTAAAATAAAATGTAATAGATTTCATACTTAAGCACTTTTAAATGTCAATCACATTTGCTTTTAAGAAACAGGATCAAAGATTTGCTTATAAATAAATTATTAAAATTTATCTTCATTTGATTGTGAAAAGATTTTGATTAATAAAAATTTATCTTCATGGTTCTATATTTGCACGGTGGAATAATTTAAAATGAAATCAGAATTATTATTATTGTTTAAAATATATATTTTTGTCAACAATCAATTATAAATATATTATCTTAGAAATGCTATGAATATATTTCTGATTAATTTACATTTCATTTGTTGATGAGAAAATAAAAATTTTTACATATTTTCCTCGACCACACAAAAAGACTATAGGCATTCTATTATTGCAATAAGTAATACAGAAACAGGAAAGTGGCATATACACGATGGCATATTTTCAAGATAATTATTTGGCAACAAATACAGTTAAATTATTTTACAAACTGTATTTCTAGACAACCTTACATTTTAATATAAAAATTTGATATTCAAATATTAAAATAGTATTTCACATGTTTACATCTAAAGTTTCATTAGCCAATAAGTTATTGGTTATTTTTTTGCAACAAGAAATATTGACTTTTAATTCTAGAGAGACATTTTTCAAATTTAATCTAAATAAAATATTTTATATGACATTTCATTTTGGATATTATATAGCATTCATAATAATTTTAAGTTAAAGTTTATACACGAACAATAAAAAAAATTATACCTTTCACATATAAGGTTTTTGATTATGATATAACATTTCTTCAGTAAGTGTATAAAAATAGATAGAAATGATATGTCAGTATTGAGATAAGGCGAAGAGATAATATAAGTCTTTTAGATAATTTTTTCAAAATCTTATAAAGCAAGTTTGTTTTATACTTCAAAAGCGCACAATCAAATCACAGCTGGCCATTAATGTAATTTTTTCAAGTAATTCAATTCAAGATCAATGATCTGTTTTCAGATCTTAAGTTTTGCAGTATGAAATGCAAATCTATATATTGACACTACAGCTAACACATTAATTTTTCTCTAGAGAGTTAATGATTTTGTATTTGTATATTTGCAATAAATTTTTGAAAACAACATTTCTAAAATGAAAACTATTAATAAAATTTTTCATTTACATAAAACAAAAATAAATAAAAAGACTCACGTAGCAAAATATACTGCATGAATCATTTCCAATAGCAGGGGTGATGATAAGGGAATTCTGGCTATTGGACGAGGATGAGGATTATTATAACCACTTGCACATTCACTTCCATAATTAGGCCTATTAGTTCTATTGAATCCTTGCTTAACAACCCTGAAATAAATTTAATCATCAATTTATGCTGTAATTATCTCAAAGCTATAATAATTTAAATAACTATAAACATTAATGTATGCTAAATTTCTTTCAAATAAGTTATTAAACTTAAATAAATTATGAATATCTAGATTTTTAATTTAATCAAATAAATTATAATGAATCAATTAAAAACTGAAAATAATTTCAATGAATGTTTTAAGTAATTAAGATAATTTCAATCAATAACCAAAAACTGAAATTCAATGATATTGATTACTGAAATAGAAAATAAATGAAAATGTGCTTTTTAAATCACTATTCACAATTTTTTCATTCATACAGTCAATATGCAGAAATTTTAGTTAAAGTTTCCCAGATAGTTTAGGAACAATCAAATTTCCTATTCATAAAATATTACCTATCATCAAAATCAAAACTTAAAATTATTTCTTATAAATGTTTACTGAAAAAAATTCTCATCGAAAAGACATATTATATTGCTATTATTATACTATATTAATTATTATATTGTTGAAAAGACATTTAAATTATTTTTGTAGAAGAATGAAATTGTGTTTAAAGCAATAAAGCTTTTTGCTAGGCATAATCTAAAATAGATTTTTTATGTTTTTTTACTGCATATTACCAAAATCTCTTGTCTATGAATCAACAGTTACTGTACCTCATTGATATAAGTTTAAAAGAAAACATTTATTTTATTCTATGAAAGCAAAAGGAATTCAAACACTTAGCATCAGAAATAAAAATTTAAATATATAGTTCAATTATAAAAAGATTTTAATTCATTAAATCCTGAATTGTAGAACAAAAATTTATAAAGACATCTTAATTTAAATCATGTGAACAGGATGGTTTATTATTCTATATAATTTTTATGCACAAAAATATAATTACTATACAAACTAGATAATATATTCAATGCTTTTAAGTTTTTTATTTAGTACTATTCTATATTATTTTTCTTATCACAATATTTATTTATCCCTCATTTAAAATATTTGCATTAGTTTCCTTATGTGTTTTTTTTTTTTTTTTTTTTTGCTTTACCTGTATATTGATATATGTGTACAATTCTTTTTGTATAGCTAATGCAATTATAATTTTGGTATTTCCTCCCCCCCCATCTGGTGTTGTTTTTCATTCAAATTAAATTCTTAATCTGTTGGATCAGAATTTAAATTTTACTGGCTATATATATATATATATGCCAGTTCTTTCTCATGGGAATATCGCATATACTTAAAAGTGGTAAGTTTGACAAATCAAGCAGTTTAATTGTATATCAATATACCTTTGGTGCCCAGTAATATATATTATTATAATTTAATTGAAATATTTCCTTTATTTTGTTTGTTGTTAAAACTTAGACTTAATTTGCACAATGTAATTATTTAATATAATGTTTGTTATAAATTAATTAAACTTGTTTATATTTGCAGATGACTACTGATTCATACTATCAGTTTTAACCTCTCAGGTTCTATTAATAAAATGAAATATATTTTTTTATACTTAAAATATATTTAATTTTATTACAGAATCTGAGACACTTAAAGCCCTCAATAACTTACATTTTGCTGCTAAAAAATACTTATTAGTTGCACTCTGCTTATCATTATAATTAATAGTTAGCCAAATTGTGGGCTACAATAACATGAAAGCTTCCTATGTATACTTACATCCTTTATAGAGAATAACAATTTGACTGAGGCTTAAAATAAACCCTAAATCACTACAAACAAACCTGAAATGAGAGATGAATTTGTGAGCTACTGAAGTGAAAATCTAAATGTTGACTATTTAGCTTAGGACATCTGAGATATTTGGACCTCAATAATAACCCAAATTCACAAGATAGGTGGGACAGAGTGATAACTGTACAAGTGGAGTTTGAATAAGATGGGATATAATTTTGGAGATAAGCAATATTAAATATTTATAGTTGGAGCTGGAGACAAAAGAAAATAATTCAGAAAATAAATGTTAAATAAAATCTAAAACCTTTGACATACAATTTTTCATTTACAATTGGATCAACAAATTTTTTTTTCACCCACTTGATTATCTCACTATAATTTTAACATTTCCATTTCAATGATAATACAATGGCATTTATGAACATTATATTAATTCAACATGTAGTAACATTTTTTTTTTTTTACTTTTTATAACTAGCTTAGCTGTTGATGATCTTTGCATTGAATTCTTTCATAATGCAAAGTTAACATTCCAAAGATAAAGTCTTTCTTTACTTGCATGGTACAGAAAAATCAATTGTACTTTGTTTGAGTACAAAGCTATCTTTCAAACTTGAGACAGCTTATTTTTAAAACATATAACAAACACAAGTTCATTATTATAACATGTAGTAACAAATATACACTTAGTATAAGGAATATAACACAAGATAAATTTTTCTGGTTAAGAGTCAAGTTATAACTGGATATATTTTTTAGCTAAACAAGAGGTGAAAAGAGTGATTAAGATATGTAGTGTGTATAACTATGAGTTCGTATAAGTCAATCCAGTGTAACTGAGGTATTACTATATATCATTGAAGATGCAATGGATTTTTTTAAAGACAATTCTAGAGGCAATGAAGTTTTTCTCTGAAATATGATAGCACAATAACAAACTACATATCTTCCATGAAGATTTAGACAACAGTAATACAAGAGTGGTTATTTTGTTCCTTTAGAGATATGGTAAATCAAGCTCTATATTTAACACAACAAATAAAACTATTTCCTTCCAAAATGATCATCACAATAATCTTGTGAAACAATATTATTATATATCATTACCATTAATTATGCAACATTTTCAGGAAATGCTTGATTGCATGTAGCTATGAGTGTATAATTACTATTGACACAATAAAAAGAAGTTTTAGTACTTTTTAATAATAAAAAGAAGTTTTAGTTTAGTAGCAGTTATCAAAGTACTTGATTTACAACAAAAACAGTTATTGCAAGTCTGACAATTTAGTCTGAGGGGAGGTTATATCTTCTAACATAATAACTGATAATATATTATAAGCATATAATTTAAATACACTTCCATAATTTATGATAAGTTAGCAAAAAATTACCTGGAACACATTTTGCATACTGACATGTGAGAAAATGTTGACATACCACCAATATGCAAATTATACAGCCACATTAAAACAGTCATTACTTGAAGCCTATAAAAGAAACAAAAATGTCTCATAACTCCTGCTTAAAAAATTTAGTAGTTTCTGAAATACCAATAAGATATAATTATAAAACAAGTTAAATTATTTATCTACTTTAAATTAATTTATGCAACAGAAAACATTTTAGTTATTGTTAACAACTTAGTAAAAGTTTAAGCAGTATATTTATTTAAAAATTACTGACTATAATTTTTGGTCTTTCTTTGAATTTTTTCAATTAAAATATTATATAATTTTTTCAATCAAAATACTTATTTCAGCAAAATAGTCTGCATATTCTTTGAACACATCTTATTTTAATATATATTAAAATAGTTTGAAATTTTAACTTTATAAGATATAATAAAAGTAAAAATATATACCTATTGCTGGCATTGATTTTTTCAACTTCAGTATATGGACCAATTTTTATTGTACGATTTTCTGCATGTTCTAATCTAGATAAAGCCCTTTCAGATAGGACAGTATGAGACAAACTCATATGCTGACAAAAAATAAAGAAAAAATATCAGAAATATAAAATTATCAATATTTATAACTGAAATTTAAAAAAAAATTCAAAACAATAAGCATGTTTTTAAAACAAAATACAAACCAAAACAATGAACTGAAAGCACTAAAGGTAGTGAATATTTAATAACAAATATACTGAAAATTTAAATCACTACCTCATGATATATGGAAGGTTTTGATAAAAGTGGGATACGAAATGATAGACAAGCAGATTTTCCAGAAGCATCTATAACTTCCTATAAAAAATTGAAATCAGATAATTAATAAAAAATGTTGTATAAAAAGATTTATTTAATTTCATAAATGGAAACAATCAAAGCTGTTTACCAGGTTATATATTCCAAGCAGAACTATTTCAACACACCACACATTCTAAAAAAGCAAATGGAATTAAAAAATATTAATATTTAAATGTAAACTATCTTCAGGTTTAAACTAAAAGACAAAGTTTCCACTTACTTTTCTATTCCCTTTTGCTACATTACTTAAGTACAAGCCAATAAGACAAGGTATGTATTGACGAGCAAAGTTTTGAAGATTTTCTTCTCTTGACCTATAGAAACTAAAGAATTGATGGCACAAAGGTTCGAGAAACTGTAAAATAATATAAAAATCTATCATTTGTATTTTTATAAAAATTTTAATTTCTTTTTAATTTTTATTACTAAAAAATGTAGAAGTTAATAAAATCCAATTTTTAAAATATTAAAAAAATTGTGATTATTGAATATTTATTGTATTTATTTTATAAAAGCAAGAACTGAAAAATATCTAATAAAATATTTTAGTATAATAACATCATTCCTATGTATTTCCCCATGAATGATCCTATGAAATATTTTTACAGTTATAAATTTGTAAAAGGTATACCTTATCATTCAGAGGAAGAAAGCCAATATCGGTTAAAGAAATATCTAAAAATACATTTGAGCTTCAATAAAATGATCTTTTAAACAGTTCAATCATCACATTTTCAAGTAAAATTAAATTCACAAAGAAAAATTATAACTCAACTAAAAGATACCTCTCAAAATCCTTCTTGAAAGTCAGTTCTATAAAATTAATCCAACCAATCTCTGCACTTTTGCATTTGCTCTCAGATATCTGAATAGAATGGAGTTTATTTTTAAAGTTAATCTTTATCCAAAACGTATTGCCCCAGTCTTTCATTTTTATCAATTTTAAATGTAACTTGTGTTGCGGTATAGTAAATTTTTTATTTATGATAAATCAAATGCCTTTTGAAATGTTCCTAGATTGCAACAGACCCAAATAGTGACACTGATTTAAGATAACAATTAATAATAGATATAAGCAAAAAACCCAGTTACTTATAGAGCCAAACAATGAGACAAGTTTCATAAAAATAAGTTTCAAGGACTTCTTTGGAGTATTTTTTCTTAGAATAAAGTCTGGTATTCCAGATAGTCATTTTCTTTTTGTTTAACTATTTCACATCAGAAGATGACCTACTTACATTTAGTGGAAAAAATTTTGAAGCCATATCAGATTTATTATATGTGAATTCCTATTCAAATTGAGTAATTCAAAACTGATCACAGAAAGCAAAATTAAATATAGCAATGTTTCCCACTAGTTACCTGAAATGAAATCACTAACAAAAGATGTCTCAGCGAATAGAGAAAGATGACCTCTATAAGAAGTTGATTAAATGGAGTAACAAATCTTTTCATCAGAAGATAAACATATTCCCACAGAATGACCAGACTGGTAACAGAAAATCAATAAAGCTTTATTCTGTGTTGTAATATTTTGTGGACACCTAATTCCTGACCAACTAGGGCCAAACATTTCGTGCAACACTTATTAGCAAATATACACTTTTAGTAGCTATTACATTGCTCATTGTTGGTGCCAGCGATTTGAAAGTTGGCTCATTTTTCCTTACGTCAAAGGCACCAACAACCCCAAAGGCCATGGAATAAACACTTCACTTTTATTGTAATTCGTACAGCGACTAGTTCTTTGTTAGCTTGTTAGAAAGCGGATTTTACCAAAATTGTTAATTTCTAAATAAAACTTTATTTGAATTGCATGGAATTATTCTAAATATATTACAATACATTTTTTTGGATCGCCTTGCCAGAAACCAAATAGGAATTATGTCATCTATTAAGATATTAAATGGAAAACGCGGCAGTATTCAAATCAAATTAGCTAAACTTTCGTCGAAAACATTAAAAGATTTAGAAGAAACTGAATTTTGTGAAATTCTGGATTCATTGGAAGATATTAAAACCAAATTTAAAGTAACCAAACGGGAATACTTTTTAACAGAAAATGACGAGGTATTTAAAGAAGCTGAAAAGATTTTGGACAAAATTGACGAAGAGATTCAAGAATTTCAAGTCAGTGCAAAACTTTTTCTTTACAAATAGATTAAACTTAAAAACAAAAGTTATTGTGTTGAAAAACCAAGTTAAACGAGTGACATTTCCACGTTTAGAGCTTTTAGGAACTGTGCTTCTCTCAAAACTTGTAAACAAAGCTCTTGAGGCAATGCATCTTGATGTTGATGCAGTCCATCTTTATACAGATTCAACTATTGTTCTTTCATGGATAAGAACACCACCACATCATTTAAAATGCTTTGTAGTCAACAGAGTTGTAAAAATAACGGACTTAACAAGCAAATTTGAATGGCATCATGTTCAATCAAAAGACAACCCAGCTGATCCATTGTCAAGAGGACTTTCCCTGGATGAACTTATCGAGCGCAAACTTTGGACAATAGGTCCCGAATTTTTATATTGTGATTTAAGCTTGACAGCAAACTATGTTTGTGCATCTACTGATCCTGCATATGCAAAGGAACTTAAGCCATTAGGGAACACCTATGTTCAATCTATCACCCCCAATGACTTTTATGAAAATTTCTATAAACTGTCAAATAATTATTTGAAACTAATTTGAATTCTACGTTTTATTTTCAGGTTCATTCAAAAGCTGCAGATATAGGTAACATTTGATCAATTTATTATCTGTGCTGAAGTTAATCATGCTTGTGATGTTTTAGTTAGAGATGCTCAAGCTAAAGAATTTAGTGCTGATAATAAAATCCGTGTTAAATTGAAATTATAATATGAAAATTTTGTCAAAAGAGCTGTATGTGTATCAAAAATTGCTATTTTACCTATTGTTTAAACATTTGTTATTATTTTGTTTTATTTAAGATTAGATTATGTATCTGTGTTGTATAATTCTCTAATTTCTTATTTGTAAATTGTTTTGAAATGATATTTCAATTCCTGGCGGGATGTTGGCGCCAGTGCTTTGAAAGTTGGCTCATTTTTCCTTACGCCAAATGCACCAACAACCCAAAAGGCCATGGAATAAACACGTCACTTTTGTTGTAGTTCGTACAGCGACTAGTTCTTTGTTAGCTTGTTAGAAAGTGGGTTTTAACCCAATTGTTAATTGGTAAATAAAACTTTATTTTAATCACATGGAATTATTCTAAATACATTACAATACACTCATACTAGGTAAAACAAGGGTTTCACAGTTTTACAAGTCCAATTTAAAAAAAAAAATTGGTTTTTTAAATGAAATTCGAAAACCAATTTTTAAATTATGAAAAACTGATTTAAGGAATTCATGTTATGTAAAAATAAATTGTAAACTTCAATTTGCTATTCATTCTAATGAACGAGCTGGAAACACATTTTATCAACATTGCGAGTTGCATTGGCCAATACTTGTGCACTGTGCACATGGAAAACGTGCCTATTTATGTTTGCACATATGTGCAATCCATCATAAATCATGACAGGATATCTACTCTTAAAAATTAACATAAAATTAAAAGTTATGGCTTCTGTCAAATGTGATATTAAACAAAACACAGAGTATTAAAATAATCCATATTTCCTTTCACAAAGTTTCATATAAATTATGTTCATGCTTTGGAATTTGATTAAAAAGATGTACATTTTTCAAAGTTCTGAAAAATGTATAGATCAGATTATTTTAAATTAAATTAGTATTAATAGTAATAACAAAATTACAATATAAACTTCAAAAATATTTATTTAATAACTTTGATTTTTAGATAAAAATGAATAAGTAGGAAGTTTAGTTTTAAAGTTATGGATAGACATTTTATTACAATGATTGCAGATGTCTATCTGCAATCATTGTAATAAAATGTCTGCAAAAGGATCATTTACATATTTATGTGAAAGCATTTCATAAAATAACTACTAGTAAGAAATCGGAAATAATGGGAGAAACGCCTGGATATTCCTCTTCAAAAACATCAAATATTTTGAGTTTTAAAAGGTGAAAAGGAGTAGTTTAGAAAAAAATTAAATCAAAATTTGTAACAACGGATGGATTTTTTATTAATAGCATTACAAATAACTCATTCATATGAGTTTCTTCAACAAGAATGAGACTAAGAAATAACTAGAGTAATGGATCTCATTACTTTATAGATAAAGATTTGATTATGAAGGTTTGCACAACTGAGAAACAACTATGGAATAATGGATCTCATTCATACGTTTTATGAAAATGCTAAACATGAAACTGTTATTGAATTAGATTCAATAAGAGTTAGAAAATTCTCTAGAGGCTTAGAAGCATGGACTAGCAAAAGAAATAATAAATATTTAAACTTTAATGCAATATTTAGACTTTAATGTATAACACTTGGCAAAAGATTTAAATTTGTGTCAATACCTAATCAGAAATCATTAGAATTGGTATCAGAACAGCTACAAAATTTTTAAATGGAATTTAAAAACTGGCATAGTTGCAGCAACAAATGACAATGCTGTAATGAAAAAAAATTGGCAAATTATCGATAATCAATCAACTATGCTATTCACACACTATCCCCTTAGCAGTTATTAATGTGTTACTTAAACATAGAAAAATATTAAACATAGAATCCTATATGCTTTTCAGAGAACTGGGCCTAAGAATTGTGATATTGTGACACAGACTATACCTAAAAAGGTTTCTACTAAATGATGCCTGTGTAGGAATTTTAAGAGTTAGTAAAACTAAAATTATTGAATTCCAAACATTCTAAATTTTATTTTACAATTTAAATTAACAAAATTTATTCAAGCTTTAATTTGGAAAAAAGGTATATAAATCTAAATAAATCTTGATATTATACACAAAATATATAATTCCATCACAATTTATGAAACTGATTTTGTAATGCAGAATTAATATTTCAAAGATTTATAGATGAGATGGTATAAAATAATGTTTTTTATAAATCATAAATCATTTATTTTATTTATAGTTTTATATAGCATCAACTGCAATACAACAGCCTAGTAATCACATAAACTTTAAACTTGATATTGATCACAGCCATTTTAGATTGTTTTTATTTTTTAGCTTAGTTTAGAAAAACAAAGGATTAATTTAAATTTATGTACTATACAATGCACCTATATATAAATCAGCGATTTGAAAACTATATTCTATATTAAAATTTCTTAGTGCTAAATCTGGTTAATATTGTCTTAGGTAACCCACTATTATATTGGAACATGCACACTTATACAAGAGTTCACAAAATTCTTTCTAATTGCATTATTTTTAGAATTATCACATTATTTATTATTACACAGCTATACTAAAATATTAATTTACAAATTTTGAAATTAATAAATTTTATAGTAATTACATTTTGATTTTTGCAGAGTTTTGTACTTCTCTTGTAACTATAAGGAAATTAAAACTTTAATACTGAGTCATTACAAATGGAACTATATGAGGAGTTTTTACAAACACTAAAATCCAGGTTTAAATGATTCCATTGCATTTAGAATATTTTCCACCACATTTTTACACTCATTTCAGCAATTCAAAGGACTCAAGAGCATTCTGAAAATGTTACTATCAATGATATGTGCAGCAAATTTTAATAAGATTTCAGAGAATATTTGAAATTGCTTCGTATGCATTCCTTTTATCCAAATGTTTCATTTTGGGAGTTATCAATTCCTTAATTATTTTTCAGATAATGATATGTGATATATTTTGTTAAAATGTGAAGTATTTTGTTAAAATACATAAAAAAAAAACATGGAGCTCTTTAAATCTCACATTTATTTAACTTTACTTTTATTTTTTCCAAACTCCAACAGTTTTTATAATTATGATTATCCTTTTATGGTTATAATGCATAAGCTTTTAAATTTCAACGAATTTGTCCGATGCTTGAATTGCCATCACTTACTTTTAACCACCTAATAAAAAGAGCAAAATTTTCATTAGAATTTATCAATGTACATGTCAGCTTCTGTAATACTCTTAATGTATTTTCATTAACTTTTAAGAAAGCCTATATATATATATATATATATATATATATACTTAGTTAACCTTTTCGAAATGCTAAAGAATACTTGTAGCAAATTTTATGGGAATCTCTGCAGCAGTTCCTAAATTTTGCAATAATAACCTTGTTTAAATTGTTTATTACTTTCTTATAGAAAGAAGTGACAATTTTTCATAATAAACATTTTGTGGTAAATATATACCAATTCTAAAAGCAAAACAAACAGAAAACTGAAGTCAAAATGCACATAAGCAAAATGGAAAAAATTTAATCATTACTGTACTAACAAAGCATAAGAAAATGTTATTGGGAATATTTTGGAATATCAATAAGAAAATTAGCACTTTTTATTTTGGCCATGTGAATTAAATTCACAAATATTTATCTTAAGTGTGAGCATGATTCCCAATTGGTTTGTTTGGTTTGTTTGTCGCTCAACGGTCATTTTTTTGCACACGAGGGCTAATTAGACCGGGACTTACGGTTTAAAGTGGATTCCGAACCACTACAAACATCCATGCCCAAGGCGGGATTCGAACCCACGAACTGTTGAACCAAAGGCAAGAGCGCTAACCATTCGGCTGCCAGCTCGGCATGATTCCCAAAGAACAATATAGAATTTGCAGCAATGTTTCATGTTTATGATATTGTTAAGTTTCTTGAGTAACAATACAAACTGATCATATAAAACAGATCTGATCAACTTGATCAACTGATGAAGATGATTTGATAAAACAAAGATGAATAATATAAAATGTGTAAGTATCAGTCAATGGGATTAAGCTTGGGAAACCATATTAACAAATTGTGTTTAGATCATAATTTATTTTTCAACATATTGGATAAAGCAGATATAAGCCTATTTAAAATTTAGGAAGACCAGTAAAATGAGTCCTGAAAATGTTATACAAATATTCAATGGAATTAAGAATGAAGCACATATCAGCCTTGCCATTCAGACTATATAAAATTTTCAAGATATTGGAGTGCAAAAAGAACAGTAGACTAATATCTTTCATGAAGAGCATTATCTATTCATATTCATAGCATTGCCAACTGTGGCACACAGAATATTTAAAAAAATGATTAAGTATATTACTTCCTAAATACTCAGTATTGAAGATTTCATGTTAATTATATTTAATATTCCATGATACTAATGACGAAATCACTGACTGAATTAATAAATTAAATTTTATTATCAACTGTTGATATTTAGAAAATCTAAATCTAATTTTACCTCAGCATGATAACGCTTTTCTTCTAAAATTGTGAAAACAGCTTGAATCAACTCATTATTTTGTGAACTAGTACACCCAAAGCTATGTATTTCAGCAGAACGCAAAGTCTAAATAAAAGAAAAAATTAAATTATATCTATAAATTTCAGGAGATTAACAGAATAGCATTGAAAGCATGTTTAAAATGAAATTTTGGCAATTGATAAAAAGCTAATATGGCAACAAAAGCTTACATCATGAATCAGATTTCATCTAAAATATTTTAAAATACAAAAATTTATGATACATTTGTAAATGATATGTCTAATAATTTCATTATATCTAAATTTTGAATAAATGTTTCTTTTGATTTGAAAGGAAAAACTTACAATAGTCGTAAAAACTTCTAAGATTGTAAAATAAAAATTTAAGAATTATGAAAACCTCGAATAATTTCTTTAAAAATAATTACACTATCACACTATGGTGAACAGGATTTTATTACAATTTAAAGTATAAACATTAAGTTTTATATAATAATAAATCAGTATATAAAGCAAAAACTTTATTTTTATTTAAAACTGAATGAATGCCTAATACCAATCTGTAAACCAATTAAAAGATAGATACAAAAAAATATATATATATATTTTAGTATTAAAAATACATATCAAAAAGATTTAAATATATATACAATTTTAATAACAAGATTTATCACTGATTACATTTAGAAAATATTTTTTTTCCTCAAAATCAAAACTCCTTTTATTTAAAGAAACATTTTGCAATTTTTCACTGATTAAAAATTCATTTACCATTCAAAGGTCATGTTTTGCGAACTAGGACTTATGTTATAGTGACTGATAATTTAAAAAGGTTTTAAACTATTACAACATACTCCTTTTGTAATAGGAATTATATTGATAAACGACAGGATGCTTAAAATCAGCGAATAAAATAAAAATTATTTTCTGATCAATCACATCTACTTTAAAGTTAGATAAAATGGTACACTGATCTTGAAATAATTTTTTTAAAGCAATTTAAACTAAAGAGGGATAGGAATACAAGTTTTTTTCCATACATTAAAGATTTCTTAACTCAATAGAATAAATTTAATTTTAAAATACTATAATAAAAGCAAAGAATGTAATTTTGTTTGAAAAAGCATTCAAATATAAAACTATAGCATATGATTTGTTGATATTTACATAAATTTACTAGCTTAAATTTTAGCTTTGACAAAACTTTATAATAATTAGATATATGTTTACAGAAATGCCAACCTCTGAGCATCCCAATCAGTACTAATCGGACATATTTTCAGTACTTTCAGTAACCTTTTCAAAAAATTTCAGTAACAAATGGGTTTACATTAAGAATACATTTATGTGCATAAAATTAATATTTTTAAGTTAACCTATGTTAAAAAATAAAAGTAATAGGATAATCTAATAATAATAAATATAAAAAGAAAAAATAATTAAGAAAGTAAACCATTCTTTTAAATTTAAATGCCTTACCTCAGAGATCCTTACAATACAGATTTTTATATAATTACAGGAAAAAGAAAAGACTGATATTGATTGATTGGTTTGTCGCTTAACGGTCATTTTTTGCACACAAGGGCTAATTAGACCGGGACCTATGGTTTAAAGTGGATTCCGAACCACTACAAATATCCATGCCCAAGGTGGGATTCGAACCCACGAACTGTTGAACCGAAAGACTGATATTAAAAAGAAAAATTCTTTTTATTTAACACTAACACAGCATACTGATCTGTTAACTGAGAATAAATAAATGACATGATAAATAGAAATAAATGACAATCAATCACAAATTTTTTGTTATAGCTTTCTTAGCCATACTGATCTCTGTTTGAGAAAATTCTCTCTGATAACACAATTTTGAGTCTGAAATATTATTTAATTTCTCAATTAAGAGCGAATTTAAACACTCTGTACTGAGATTTGGCCTAAATTCAGTCATTTTTTTTATCACACTAAAGATTCTTTCAGTTCCAGCATTGCTAGGAGGAACAGCTAAAATACTACTCATCAGTTTGCTTAAAATTTCATAGTTCTGTTTTCCATTATCTGTTTTCATTAAAGAAATTCTGTGCCAAACTTTATCCATTCTTTCACCATTTCCAATTGTAAAAGCTTCATTTTGATAGAGAAAAAATTCACCTTCTAATAACCTTCACAAATTTTAATCGCTATAATACAATAATAATATAATCGTACATGACAAAAAAAGTATTATTAGAGATCGAGAGAGAAATCTATTTTCCGTAATTTTGTTAAGATCATCGTAACTCCGTAACGAAGAGTAGAAATCCATACTAAATACGGAAAAATCGTAACAAACGGCATCTCTGTGTTTATATTTATAAAATAATATATATTATAACATTTATATAATCTGAAGATATTTATATAAAGTGACTAAAAATTATATAAATACAAAACGATGAAATAGTTACCTTATATTCAGCAATCCAGTCACGGACAATAGCCTCCGCCATTCCAACAGCATCATCACAAATAGTAGAAGAGCAAAATGATACTAGACATGAAATAAAATATTTTGTATCATGAAAGAAGCTAGTAATTTCAAACTAATTAAACCAATTAAAATTATATTTTTGAGATACAAACAGAAAACATTAATCTAAAAGAGTATATAATTGTTTATAAGTTTAAAAGACCAATTATATTAATAAATATGTCATAAAATTGCTTATATCATTTTATCAAGAATTTTTTTATTATTTAAAATTTAGTTACATAGTTAATAAAAATTAATTGTTTCTTAGTAGTTTATTAAATAAACTTGATTCATTGTTTAAAAACTTTGAAGTGAAATTTAAATTGAATGTTTCATTTGATATTCTTTCATTAATGTCTGTTTTATATTTAAAAAATAGTTTGAGTGTTTTTAATAGTATAAATTATTTCATGATTTACAAAATAAGTATTTTCTAAATGGTCTCATGGATTACTTTTTAAATACAAAGGATTTTCTTAAATTTTATATTTTTATATAAGAAATACAAAATAAAAATTTTTAATTTTAGAGTGGATATTAGATATATTTGATGGGGTTTTAATGAAAATTATTCCAATAGTTTAAACTGGAAAGGTATAAACACATTTAAAAGCATATAAGAGATGGGTACAAGTCATTGACTTTTATTATATGTAGTTCAGAAAGTTACAGCAGATACAGAACATCACAAATTGAAATCATAGCTCAGTTAAGTAGATTTTTGCCTTAAAGGTTTGTTAAAATTTTAAAATCTAAATCAGAAATTTTCTTTTCTGAGATTAATCTATTAAAAAATTATAAAAAAACCACTAACAATGGTAGAAAAAATACATTTTTGATTAAATTGTAAGTAGGAATTTATAGCAAAACAGAAGCTTAAGAAAATAATGGAAATAATTTATTGTTAATTGATTGGAATTAAGAGCCATTGATGTATGCCAAAAAGCAAGCTTTTACAAGTTAATATAAGAAAAAATTTTATTGTTAAAAAGAAATTTAAGGCAAAAAGTGATAGAAATATTGATATTATGTAAGAAAAAAATCAACTTGATATTAAGAAAAATTTTAATACACTGAGAAAATATTTTAATTGAAAATTAAACATTAACATTTTAAATATACATTTGAACCATACAAAATTTATAATTTTGATCAAGACAGTCAACTTTTGTTTAAATAAAAATAAATAATTTAAATTTTCAATTTCTCTAATTTCAAGTTGATACATAGAACGTTCTCTTGGCTTTATAAAGCTTCATATATTATCACAGCAAAAATTTAATAAAATAGAGCTCTAATATTTACTCAGTTCTTTCCTCATAAACAACTATTTGCATCTGATTAAATAAAACTTGTCATTGAGCAATAAAAAAGATGTATTTCTTAATCTACTTACAGCCAAAAATATTTTAATTTACTATTAATTATTATAACTTTTATTTTCAATTGCTTCTAAATATTCAATCTACTTTCAGGCATTTTTATTTCTTATCTGTATTAAGTAAATAAAAGATACCCAAATATATTTACATAAGATTTTTACTCATCTTACATTTATGACTGCATTAATAAAAGATTAAATCCAATTTAAAAGCAATATATTCTTAATTTAAAAAAGATGGTAAATTACAGGGCATTTGTTCTATAAAATTACAGTACAATTCAGACAGAAACACTTTTTTAAAATTATATAAATTATATATTTATAATTTTTTCAACTTTCAAATGATCAATTCCTTATCAGATCCAATAAATATATATGACTTATAGTATAATGATTTTTTATGCAAAATAGTAAAAAAATTTAAAAAGAATCAACTCAAGATTTTTCATAAGCAAATTCATTTTATATAGGTTATCCAATATCTAAATCCCAAAAGTAATTTAATCCTAAATAGAAAAATATCTCAGTACAAAAAATGAAACTTTCTATATTTTCTGAAGTGAATTGAGAGCAAATTTGTAAATAGGGAAGGATACTTTTTTTCAAGTAATAAATACACATGTATCAATAATTTTATGGAATACCTGAGAAATCAGTTTATCCACAACAGCTAAGCTATTCAATTTCACTTATAATTTTTTTTTAAATAAAAGTATTCATGCTGAATTTAATAATCTTGTGGACTTCATTCTGGAAATATCTCTATATTAAAATAACGTATAATTTGTCAATTATTTTGCAAAATTTTTCTCACACATAATCAACATAAAAAACACATGTTATAGTTAAAATCATATTAATTAAAAAAATATTGCATTATTATATAATTGACTAAATAAAGTTAAAAAAATGTCAAGTTGAAGTACTTTTTTAATTTTAAAAATTTTATAACAAAAGTAATTTGTTTTATTTTTAAAATTTCCATGGAAAATGTCAGCATATATGAAAAGATCTAATGTGATATGAATATCAACTTTAAAACATTATACGATTCCCATTTGAGAAAAAATTTGTAGTCACAAATTTAAAAAACATGTACTTTCAATGTTAGGTTCAGAAATAAACTACTAGATATGTCAATATAATTCCCAAAAAAATTTAGATTTTATAATTAAAAATATTCTGGTGCGATGTAAAATAAATTCAAAATTTTCAGCAAATTTCCTTTGATATTTATTTGTTTCCTCAACTTAAATGTGAATTCATAGCACACTTATAACCTTAAATTCACACACACAAGGAGTAGTAAAAATAAAAAAAAGTTTTCAAATGGTATGAAAATTAGAAAACAATTTTTATAGAATTTCTATCACCAATTTTGTATGTATAAATATTCTTTTGAAAATAGTTCAATATTATAGTCCTTTTTGTAGTCATGTTTTAACTCTTTTCTTTTTTTTATTCATCTCAACATTCTCAGTTCTTATCTAATGATTTACTCAAGCATTAAATTATTAAACATTATTTTGTTTTCAGTACAACTTATACCATATGAGGATCTTGCGCCAGTAAAATAAATTTTAAATAAAAACAAATTTCATTTTTTTCTACACCAAATTCTCTAACATATATATTTTTTGAATCTGTTTTTAATCCATCTTTTAACTTTCAGAGTTTACTGTATAGAACTGAAGACACTTTTAAACACAATTTCGACTTGAAGGAAAGATAATTAAGAATTAAACACAACATAAGAGGAAAGTAATTTCTGTGTTTAGTTATATATAATTATCTGAAAATAATTGTTTTTAAGATCATGAGATAGAACGTGAATGTATTATTTTAGCATAGTGTTTACTTTCTTGTTATTAGAAAGAGTAGACCAAAATAAAAAGAAATTTTTTTTGTATCAAGTTTACTATCAATAAAATATTGGCACATATTTTCTAGAAAGTATATTTAAAGATCAGAAACACAGAAAGAATAATGAAAAGTTATAAAAAAATGTTCATACAAAAAAAAAATCAGTAGTAAAAACATTATTGGATGTAAACAGACATAAAGTAGCAATTTTTTTTATTATGAATATAAAATTATTAAGCATTTTCATTATGAAGCAGCAAATTCTTTTTATTATGAACTGAGATTCTAAAAGCAATGCAACAAATAACTATGAAAAGACAGCTGGAAGAGTTACAGGAAACATGGAAGATTTCATAATCTATTTTCTGTGTATGTATGCCTAACAATAGCTCTTGGAATAACAAGTTATCAGACAGTACTAAATAAACTGAATATTAGAAAATGCAAAAGTGGCTTATTCAAATTTTATTAGGTCAAATGGAAATTCAAATTAGAAAAATAAGTCACAAAATGAACACAATTAAGAAAATAAACTATTATTTTTAATAATTAAAAAACTTTCTAAAAAGTAGTGACTAGCAAATTTATATCCATATCAATTTCAATTTACATAAAAAATATAAAAAAGCAATAACAAAATGGAGCAAATTTTTTCAATTTAGAATATAGAGTAAGCCAATAAAAACTCAATGGAGGCCCAAATAAAATTTAAATCATCTAATAAATATGAAAATAAAATTTATTGCAGTTTTTAAAACATTCTTTTAAGTTTTAAATAAATTTTAATGTTTATTTTAAATTTTATGTGTGTGTGTTTTATTTTTTAATATTATAATTTATTCATAACTATGCTATAAAACTACAAGCTAATATTTTTCCAATAGAGTTTTTAATTTAGACATTTTCAGCATTTATTTTTAAGTTTTTACAGTTGTAACTTGTTAATTTATTAGATGTTTATTTCTAAACAAACTACTTTTAAAGAGTATTTATGTGTGCATTTTTCTGATAATTCTATAAACTATTATACTAAAGGAATGTTCCTTCGAATTAAATAATAAAATTATAGAAAAGACAATTTAAGATAAAAGAATATTGTTTAAAACTTGTGTTTTATAACTCAAATCAAATATAGTGAAGAGAAAATTTCAAAATTAGTATAAAATAATATTTTTTAACATTTTAAAAATGTTTAAAGTACATTACTTCTGTCTAAAATAATGTTACAATTGTTTAAAGTAAATTCCTACGTGTTAAGAGCCTGTTGATACAAATTTGATAAAATAGGTAAACAGAAAAACCTGTAATTATAATTATCACCTTAATGTTTTTTTCCAAACAATGACGGATGTTAATATGATGTGAAGTTTGTAATTTCGAGTTATATATTTTCTGATTTTCTCTAGTAAAACATTAACATTTCTCTTTCACAATTCTCAATCTAACATAATTTCTTTATACTAAGTTTTAATGTTCTTGCTGTTTTATAAAAACTTCCTTACAAAAAAATTAAAACACTGTATTGTTCTTTTCTAATTAGAGGTCTGTAAAGCACCTTTTCTATGAATTAATATCTTTTTTTAACTAGTAAGACACCAAAAATTTCACAAGCAATATAACAAAAATTAGAATGAAAATTGAAGGAAATAAGTTTAACAAAATAAAAAAACTTATAGCATTAAAATATTACAAGATTAGAATCTTTATGTGTAAGGAATTTTGTAAGGAAGGTAACACCTATAAAAATTTCAAACTAAGATTCTCAGAAAATAATATATATAATATAAATAAATTATTTAAAACAGTTGAAAAATTATATTATAGGGAACAGAATTACTTTAAATTTTAAAAATATTAAAATTAAATGAAAATTTTATAAATAGATAAAATTATTAACATGAATAACAATAAGTAGATCCAAGCATAAAATTATCTTATTTCCAGCAATATGCAAATATTCCCATTAAAATTTGATTTTTTTCAAATATCTATGCAATTAATAGATTAGTAAAAGAATTAGTTCTTCAGTCTAGAATCATATATATAATTAATATATATAATTCCTACTTATATAATTAGATTTTTACATTATGTTACATTTTCATAATTGAAATTAATAATATAAATTTTGTAAACAATAAACTAATCGATGAAAACTTTCAAATTTATTAGAGTTAAAATTCATAATATGTAAACAAAAACTATTTTAAATGAAAAACGATTTATTACCTTAAAAGAAATGTATTAATTATGTATTTTAAGGAAACATTTAGTTATATTATAAATTATCAAAAGATAAGATATAACTTTTAATATATTTCCTTTAGTATAATTTTGAAAGAAAAAAAGTTTTACTGATAATTTTTTTTAACTTATTTATAATTTTAAAACATTAACAAAACATTGATAACATTATAAATAAATATAAGAAAAGTGATTAAATTAAATGGAAAATAAAACATGCTTGAATTGTAGAAATCAAGAACTCAATTATATCAATACAAGTTTTGCATAACTGTTGCTTTTAATAAAAACGCAATAAAAAAACTTATAACATTGATGGTTTTAATGAATGAATATAATCAATATGTATATAGCAAGAGTTTTAAATTAACTAATAATACATTAGCACATATCAAATTGATTCTAAAAACAGTAATTCAATGAGATGTTTTTTCACATGATAGAATTGAAATATAAGAACAATTTAAATATAAATTTTTAATTAAAGATTATTTTATGCACTTCTAAACTACTTGGCATTATTAATTAATAATTAAAAATATTAAAGAAAGTAATAGCAAAAAATATTATCAATCATAATAAATTATATGTATAAATTTATTTCTTTAAAAAAAAGAGAAGATTCATAAGATACTTAAGAAAAACTATTTGGTAAAGAAACCAAAAAATAGTAAACAAAATGTGTGATTTATAAATTAAAAAGCCTTAAGTGTTTTACAGACTAATTTAAAGGAAAAATTGCTTTTAAACCTCAATTCATTAAAAAAATTAATTAAATCACAAGGAAACTTATAATTAACTTTAAAAAATCATTACGTTCTTTGTTGTAAAAATTTATTAATTAAGCTTATTTCCCAACAATGGCAAAAAAAAATTTCATTGATAACTCAAAACGCATAAAAAAGCTTATAAACATAATTTATCAGTAATTAGGAAATTTTCTTTTTACCTAAAAAAGAGTTGAAATATTGCTAATTTTTAATAAAAGATCATATGTACAAAAGCACTTAATAAAACATAACTTTCATTCCTTACCTCATTTAAAGTTTTAGATCACCTAAAACTGAATCAATTCAAGACATCGGGAGAAAATCGGATAACTAACTCAGGTCCTTCCTCCTATCGATAATTGTGAAAGTATCGTGAGTGAAAAGCTGTAGACGAAAATAACACTCTCATTTTAAGGTTATCTTCTTCACTGTCATGACGTTCTAAATATTTATTTTTGAAAAATAAAAATCGATAGTATATTTATAAAATAAACGACAAATCAAACAAATTTTCCAAACTGTAGAATAAATAAAATTAAATTAAACAAAATTTTATACAAGAAAATTGAATTTATTGTAAACATGAATGTTTTTAGATGGCGCTACGAACTTATTTTCAACTTACATTTTCCTTGTAAAATGATCTTATTATCATTGTTTTAATTTCATCAAAATTTTGTTGGAGAATCTAGAATTCTGCCTTTTTGGAGCTTTATTGCTGTTTTTCCTCTATTCTAAGTATAATTTTTCCTTATATTTCTATTTAATTTGATCCTGGTGTTAAGAGTACGCCTATTAAAGTTCTTTCCAATTGAGTTAAGTGAGTACTATTAAAAACATATTTATATACTTTAGCTCTTTGGATTTGAGCAATATTTTGTTTTTATATTATGATACTCTCCAAAAGTGAATGAAATGGAGGCTGACGTGGCATTTGTGGACTATTCACCACGCACAGCAAAAATAACTTCTTCAAATACACTAGACTTTGACGATGATCTTTCACTAAATATATTATTAGCATCTGAATGCGGTATGAAAAAGTTTTTGATTTTCCTATGCCCCGAAAATGAAAAAGGAGAAATTCCGAAACGCCCCTTTCATTTAAAAACTGAACTAAATCAGATTATCACGAATCTAAACGGTATAACCGAAGTCATACTTACTCGTCATGGGAAAATATTAATTAAAACAAATAATCCAGAAACTGCCACAGAGATTAGTTGTATCCGACGTATTCTTGGAGTTCCTGTAACCCCGCAAATTCAAAAAGAGAGCTATACATCAAAATTTCTATTAACAAACATCCCAATAGACTTGGATTTAAACCTGCTCGCAGAGGAAATTAAAAGAAACGAGTTAATAGTATCAAACATAACACGTTTCACTAAGAAAGGATCACCCGAGCTTTCTGAAAATATACTTATCACCATTTACGGCTTTAATTTGCCAAAAGAAATTAGTTTATTCTATTTGCGATTTAAATCAAGACTTTTCGTTGATAAAGTTCGCCAATGTGGCACATGCTATAAATTCTCCCATCCCACTAAGCAATGCAAACTGCAAACTCCAATATGCAAACAAAACATGCTCTTCTAATACAATTATATGTGTAAACTGCAAAGGCAATCATTCTGCTGATTATTTATCGTGCCCATCTCGTCTTGAAGAAAAAAGATTTCTAAAGTTCAAAGCAGAAAACCATTTATCATTCATCGAGGCGAGGCGACAATTCAAGTCACTTAAAGATTCTTTCGCTGGAATTGTCCATTCAGCACAACCTAGTAGGATTAATAAGAGAGAAATTAAAGAAGGTATCAATAAAGCAGTTTCCAGAGTGACAAAATCATATAATAACATATTATCGAAACTGACTGAATCTTTCGAGGCCAAATTACTAGCTCTACAAACTAGACAGGATGAAATGATGACAAAAATGTTCTCGTTAATAAATAGCACAATTGAAACATTTGCATTAAAAGTACTGCCTGAATCCCATAAATGAATGTCTACCAGAAAAAGTTATGGGCTAAGATCTTCCCAAAATAAATATGGATCAAATACTAATTTAAATCAAGAAATATCCAAGAATTTTAATTTCGGATTAACCTCTGAAGTCAGTCAAACAATAAGTGAGTGCTTAGCCATGGAGAAGAGCCCTAATAGCCCTCCATAGCACGACAAATACACAGGTACTACTCTGAGGCGCTTTCAAATTTTCTGTCTGTTTTTATATCATTTTCCTATTTCTTCATGCATAATAAGCTTTCAGTTCTATCCTGGAATGCTAGAAGTATTTCTAACAAGCGCCCATATTTTCTGGACGATAAGCAGTACCACTTTCGCGCCAGATCAGTTGGCGTCTACAATCCAATGACAGACTGAACCTACTCTCATCTGAGAATAATACACATGCCCAGTCCTGTTCAGTCCAATTGCGATGCTCATGACACCATTGCGCAAACGGGCAGTACGGTGCTGTCTGGTCAATCGGACACACACAACAGGTCTGCGGGCGTATAGTCCTCCTCTTTTCAAATGTCTGGCAACAGTTTTTCGGGAGATCTGCTTTCCTGAGGCAGGAATAAACTGATTTGCTACCTGCTGAGCTGTGGTGCGCCTGTTCCTTTATGCTGATAGGACGATATATCTGTCTTCTGCAGGCGTTGTACTTCTAACACGACCTCCCCCGTGCCGCCTACTACACATTCCAGTAGTTTTGAATGACTTCCACAGCCGTGAAACAACGCTGTGAGCGATGTCAAACTCCCTGGCAACACCTGTTATTTTTCGCCCTTCTTCGATCTTTCTAATAATTCGACCACGCATAAAATCATCTAAGTGATGTCGGGAAGACATGCCAAAAATTTCAAGTTCGTCTATTAAATATTTTCTGTAAAACTTTGACTTGAAACAAAAACTGTCCACACGCGTAAAAAACCTTTAAAGCTCTTTTGAACGCTATGACGTGATGAACAGACGTTGAAACAAATTCTGCATATGCATACTTCATCTTACTATATCCTGCACTTATTCTAATTTTCCACATTTTGCTTCCTTTTATTTTGTGGTTGCTATGGATGATAATGTTATCCGTCCTTAGCAATTGTCCAGCAGTGTATTAACAATATAAGTCACTTAGTATCAGTGCTCAGCTTTAATCACTTGCATTATCAAATTTCTTAATTATCAAACAAAGTGCGATACTCGCCACTCTCACCAACTAACTTCTATTTCTTTATTTGAGGAACTAGTGGCTGGCGACAATCGTACACCGGAGTTCTCTTGTCTGTACTTCCTCCAAAAACATTTCACTACTTGCTTCTTGTGTGTCGTCTAGCTCGGTCGCTTAACGATCATTTTGTAACTTCCAATCTCATAAATTAATTATTATGTTACTTTAATTTTTTTAAACATTCCAATAAATAATTTAAGAGTGAATAATTAGTTCTTTAACTGTATTAAATTATTTATTTCCAACAATTTTTTAATGCTTATTTTAAATAACTGTGTTAGATCTTAAATTTTCTTTTAACCAAACTCTTGCTTTTTTACTAATAAAATACTGTAAAAAAACTATTATTTTGTTGTACTGTACAAGAAACATTTCCGAAATAAAATTCCTAACTAAATATAATTTTTAACTTCATTTGATTGATGAAAAATCAGGCAAAGAAATCATTAACATTTACGTTTCAAAGCAACATTTTTAATAATTTATTTCTCCTTTTTCGAATATAGAAAATTATTTCACTCTTGTTTTCTTCAAGAAAATCTTGTGAAATTTATGAACAAAATGTATGCAATTACATAATGAAACATAGTGATGTTGACGTTGGGTAACTACGTGTTGGGAACATAAAACATTATTGACATATTTAATCAAATTAAATTCGAAAGAAAAGAACTGTAAAGAAATTTTTAAAATTATTCTGACATAAATTTTCAAGTTAGCTATCAAGCAAATCAAAACTGAAGCAAATAAACAAATATTTAAAATAAAATTACATTGCTTTTAACGACATATCTGAGAAGTAAATAGCATTAGAAATGCATCACATAAAGACTCAACCATTTTTAAGCCACCTAATGCATATATGTTTTTAATGATACTAAATTTTCTTTAAACTTAGCTTCAGCTTTTTTATCATATCTCGTGATGGTTAAATAAGTTGAAACTTGGCTTCAGAGTTTCTACTTATTTAACCATCGCATGTAACCATAGATTGAAAAGTGATACATCATTATTTAAAAGTTACTGTGCATGATTAAACTTTTTCTTAACCACAAACTCCTGCTTTTTTATTAATAAAATACTGTAAGAAAACTATTATTTTATTGTATTGTACAAGAAACACAAGTCCAAAATAAAATTCCCAACTAAATATAATTTTTAATTTTATTTGATTGATGAAAAATCAGGCAAAGAAATCACTAATATTTTTGTTTCAAAACAACAATTTTAAAAACCTATTTCTCATTTTTTTTAGAATATAGTAAACTACTTCACTCTTGTTTTCCTCGAAAAAATCTTATGAAGTATTTCAATAAAATGTATGCAATTAAATTGTGAAGCACTTATAAAAAATAATTAATGCCATGATAAAATTACAAATTGACTTAATTTTTGCATAAGCGAATTCATCGGCTCATACTGTAAGAAAATTTCCAGAAAGGCGTCTTTTACAAGAAAAGAGGTTTTCTGGTCTAAAACAAGCATGTACTTTGCTTAAAATCCATTAAAATTGAACTAATTATTATAATGTACTTATGTTAAAAATGAACATTTGTGTATACTTATCTACTTTTGATAAGTTCTCCTTTAATAGAAAATTTTAGTTAATTTCTATCCATATTCACGAGTAATCTGTATACCATATGATACTACAAACGTGACGGGGTGCCAACAATCCCTCTCAAATTTAAATACGGCCATTTAGAGGTATCTTTAAGATAGCCTATTTGCTGGTTTTGCAGATGGTCACTGCGCTACATTATTTTCTGCTCTTACTAGATATCTAAAATATCTTTTAACTCCCATTCATTATGTTCTCAATTATTCGATCATCTGATAGTTCTTATATACAAATTACACACATTTACATTTAAGACTACATTTATAAAGTCACTGGGGTAGTAATGGGTCTCTTTGTCAAACTTTTCCATTCAAGTTGTTTAGTTAGTATTCTTGATTTTCTTCAGATATGGTTATAATAAAGCTTGAATATCAAAATGACCTAGATATCGTATTTTCAGCAATCCAAGCATGCCAAACATCTTTCCAACATTATAGGTTGACTAGAGCCTTGCGTCTGGAACATTGATTTCATAATGAGATTCCAAACAATATCTGTTTTTGCAAAATATCTTACCCTATTTGCTACTTGAAACTATCAATTATAGTGTAATACCTGGGTTGTAAGACTGGAAGTAGATTAAACGGGACAAATTACACATGAATTGCTTAAAAGGCTGATATTTTGAAATGCTTATTATTGCCCAGAGAAAATATTGGTTGAAATTTCTCAACCAAAAATTAAAAGAAATTTTTTATAAAAAATAAACGCAAATGAAAGAGGCATGAAAAAGAGTGAGCAAAAATAAGCTTTTCCAAAAATTTAAAATTTAATTAATTTACTTTTCAAAATTTAATTATTTTCGCAAATGAAAATTAAAATTATCCTTGTGTCTACAATGTTCATGTGAATGTTCATTAATACGAGTGTCATCTGTAACCTTTTTTATTTTATGAAAAGGTTCATTTCCTTCTTACAAAATTTTTTTTAACTATCCGAACTATTTTACACACACACACAGTTAGCTAAAATCAACAATTAAGAACATTTATGCGGATCAGTGATATTATTACAATATAATTTACTCGCTCCATATTCATTTGAATTGTCAGATAGATGTCGTGTGGAAGGTAGAAAGCAATCGAAAAATAATCACGAGCATATAAAAGTTTTTAACGTTTATTGAAGACAACACAACGACTGGTTTCATTACTGAAACCGACATTCTTTTGAATAGGAATATTTTCGCTATTTTATTCATTGAAGGCATGTTAAAACGATTGTCTTAATACATCTGGCTTTCTCTTAATTTCTTAATTCTACACCACTTGCTTAATTTACCTTATTGTATCTCTCTCTTTCTCTCTCTATATATATGTACATTGTTTTACATCAGAGTAAAGTTGAGCCCAAAATCGAGTTGTTAAATCACTTGTTGTACTAATTAATATATTATAATACACAATTTGCTACATAACTATTTTTATAATAAATTGCTTAAATGTTTTAATCAAATTTGTCATTAGCAGCATCATTGATGATTTCACAAACATTATGTTTCATATTTTTCTATCTTATGAAATGCATTTCTTAACAATTTTAGCATTTTTTATTTATTTATCAGTATTATATATGCTAATCTAAATTCAATAGTATTTTAGTTAGTAGATGGCTTATAACCGTTTCGTCAAATTATTTACAATTAAGATTGTGATTGCATATATATATATATATATATATATATATATATATATATATATATATATATATATATATATATATATATATATATATATATATATATATATATATATATTCCCTTACTTTTAATTTCATTTTATATAAATTTTCTGCAATTAGCATTTACTACTTTATTATTATCATTTAAATTCCAGGTGTTGTCATTAAGAATGCTTGTTTGAGAAATTTACTCTGGCTAAATAGAATAATATTATTTATATTTGATTTTGTTTGTTGTTTATGAATGTTTTTAGAGATCTTGCTTACATATAACTTCAGTGTTTTGTTTCAGGATTTATATCATTGTAAACATTAAAATTGTAATCACAAACTTAGATTAATAAAAAGAAATATTAACATTACCATAAATTACATCGTATTATAATTTGGTATTTAAGGTGACAATAATCTTGACGCTATTATTTTGCTAATAAAGCCATGAATGTCAACCAGAACTGGAAATACTTAACAACTGTTTACAATTCCATAAAAATATATTTTTATTGGAACTGCTAAAGTTATGTACATCTGACATTCTTATACACCTCAAAAACTTATTTATGTTAGGATGTTCAATCTCCATTACTTTACATCAAATAAATAAGAATTTTAAAATAGTATAATTGTAATTATTAATAAGTACAATTATACTATTTTAAATTATACTAAGTGAGTATAAATAGTATAATTGTAAAAACAACAGAAAAAAAGTGCAAACTTTTTAATTTTGGCAAAAGTAGAAAATTATTTTAATTAAAATTGAATTGAATTGAAAATAAAATTAATTAAAATTAATTTTATTAAAATTGAAAAATACTACATAAAATTTGTTTATTGTTTTGTAAAAATGACGCATGTGACAAACTGTTTGTTTTTTGATTTCAAAAAAATATAGCACAATGAGTATACAGTTAAAATAAATGTATTTAATTTTATAATTATATTCAATCCTTCTTATGATTATATTTAAAATTAATTCTTTTTTTATTCGGATACAAAAAAATTAATCTGCAAAGAAATTTTCTTACTAAAAGAGTATTTTATAAGTTTTTCTTTTCGTTTCTATTTTTGAACTATTTTTTCATTAGAAATAAAATTGTTTATTATAATGTAGTATTAATTTAACAAATAAAATTTCATAAATTTTTGTGGACAAAATTCTACAAAAGTTATTATTTTTTTATCTCTTGTAATTATAAGCGAGTTAAAATTTTTCTTCATTAAATAAACTCCCAAAACTGCTAAAATTTGTGTAAAATACTTTTAAAAAAAAATTAAAAGTGACATAAATTAGAAATTTGTTTTTACAGAATGAAAGAAGAAGCTCTTTGATTAACAAAAATTATCTGAATTTAAAACATATGCTAAAAAGGATTATAAAAAATATGTTCTATTTATCTACTTCCTATTTAGACGAAGTTCTATATTTATCAATGAACTCAATTTAAAAAAATGCTTGTGAAAGTACTTCCTGTAAAACAAGGAAACAGTATTGTTGTCTACCGCTTCTCCATTCGAATATTGGGTAAATGTATGAATAACATGCACAAAAATTTCTTTTGAATTAAATTCTTTTCAGTTAAATATTGTTAACAAAAACAGATAGTTTATAATTTATCCATTTAACTTGCTATAAAAGCGCTGCCTGCACATAGTAAGGAACTAATTTTTATTGCATGAGGTTGCCACAGAATTTTCATTATTAAGTGTAAAATGCATCGTTTATTCTTAAGGAATGACAGGTTCTTATTTTTATATATAGCGTGGGAAAAAACAATTCATTATTCTGAAAGTAATGGCATAAAAAAACTGGAAAGGTTTTCTCTGAAGATAATTCATATGTACCATTGCAAATAAAATAAAATAAAATAAAATAAATTAAAATAAATAAATAAAAAATTTTTTATTTAAACATTGAAAGATTTATTTAATACTTTAAGAAAAGATTTTTAGTTAATTCAATTCCATAATAAAATTCATTCTAACTTAAAAAAAGATATTATAAAAATTGACATTTCCCATATTGACATTAAACAGCATATTTTGTAACAATCACATTTTCTTTTTTAAAAATATATTTCAAAACTCTTCGCGTGGATATCTGATTAATTATGAGGAACATACAATAATTAGAATTGAATCTGTTTAGTAACAGGAAGGTCAGTTTTTGTAATGCAATATTTCCTTATTTTTTCTTTTTACAAAAAAAGCATATACGGATTAATTGCTGTCCTTGAAAAAATTAGTTTTTCTATTCAGCAGCCATAATGAATTCATTTATTTATGTATTTTTGACTGATGCGAAAGAAGCGGCTAATAACTTCTCATTCTCATTAACGGTTTTTATCTTCATATTTTAGTTTTGAGATTATTTTTGTGACTAACTCTAATGTTGCCATGAAGTTTTCCGTAGATTATAACTTTGTTCTTTACAACAGTTTTTGTTTTCAGCTCTATAAACTCCTTTTTTATAGAGATGCAATACAAATGTTGTTAAGCACAAAAAACATTTATAAATCATTATTCGTCATGAACCATTATTAAGTTGTTCTTCAATTTTTTTTCTGATTTACTGATGTTATTTCAGTAATTATATATATATATATATATATATATATATATATATATATATATATATATATATATATATATATATATATATATATATATGTATGTATATATGTATATATGTATATATATATATATATATATATATATATATATATATATATATATATATATATATATATATATATATATATATATATATATATATATATATATATATATATATATATATATATATATATATATATATATATATATATATATATATATAAAGAAATTTAACTGCCCTCTAATATCTCATTGACTCCAGTTTTCATGAATTGTAGAATGATTTAAGGAGTATTTTTTGGTTGTTTTACATAGAATTACTAGACTAATAGCTGAAAAATGAATAATTTTATTGCTGATAAGAAAGAAAAATTAGAAATTTTTTTTATTGTATTAGATGTTTCTTGCAAAAAGGTACACTTGAATTTTATGAAGTTTAGGAACGCTCGAGTTAATTTTTATAATGTAATTTTATTTTAAAACTCATACTAGGGAGATTTTTAGGCATTGTTTTAAAAAATTGAAAGATTTTACTTGAAAGATTTGTAAATTACCCAATAACTCAAACAGAGTTTGGCTTATTTAATTTTCCGAATATTAAATGAGAAAACTGCTTATGTGTTATTTAATTACATTACTCGCTGGTGAAATCAATCCTATGTAAATTATTTTGCAGCTATGTTAAATGAAAATATTAACATGTACCAAATATTTAAAGTTTAAATTAAGGGATGAGAATAATTGAATTTTGTGTTACTTTTACCAGAAACCATATTTTTTCTACATTTTAGCATTTTTAAAAATAAATTTTTCTACAGTAAAATTTATTTTATCAATAGTAAAAAAAGTTTATTTTTTATAAATCTCTGCAAATTATTCTTCAAGCCCCACCTCAATGTTCTAATTCTTCTGTTTATTTTAAGTTCAGTTCAAATTTCAAATACAATAATGAGCACTGTTCTTAAGAAAAACCTGGAATTTTCCCATGTGAGATTAAGATTTACTTTCAAAGATATTCTTTAATTCGTCTAAAGCATTTTCTCTAAAAAGTCAAGATTTCTTAAATACATTTTTCATTTCCAAGTAAGCTAACCAACAACAATCATATTTATTGAAGTTGCATTTTTCCCGATGACATCAAAAAGCTATTTTTTGGTGTTTTGTTAGGTAGCATTATCACTAAAAATGACTATAGCTTTAGTACAATAAATGTATAATTTGATAAACCTATGCAATTGAAAAATAATTGTAGCTTAATTAGAAATAAATATTTCAAATGTGGAGAGAAAAATGTAATCAATTTTTTTTTATTGAAATACCATTTATAGGAATATTTATAAACATTAAAATGGTCTCTATGGAACTATTGGTAGTGCTCAAGTAAATAATATCAATCATAAAATATGACTCAGATATCTCTCGTTATTAGTTTATTAGCGTAAAGTTTTTGACTGCAAAGGAAAACCCTCACCAAAAGCAAGTCCTGCAGATCTAAGGAGAATCGGAGTTCAATCATTATTGGTAGACCTATACGCCGAAAATTTTCGAACTTGTAATTTTTTATTGGCAAAAGCTTTTGTTTAGGAACATATGTAGCCATATGACTACAAAATTTCAATGAGTGTATTTGTACATGATATAATAGTAAAGTAATTGATTTAAAGCATGGTTAGTAAGGTTAAATTTTAAATGTTGTAGATAATCAATCAAATGTTTTTAAATCTCTATGTTATTTCCTAGTAGAAGATCTATAGTAAAAAAGGCAACCATGAATAACACATAGAGACACTCATCTTCATTGATTGTGCTGAATATAATGGAAAAACTGATATCAGATAACATTTTTTGATTTAAAACTTCTCATTCAAACTACAGTCCACAGATTCAAAAAGTTTATTAATGAATTATTATTCCCCAAATACAATATCTTTTTTTTCTTTTAAAAATTAATATTGCAATTGATGGTTTGGAAATAGAGATTTGTTAACAAAAATATAATATCAGTTCTGTGATATGTTACTTTTGAAAATATTAGAAGGCTGATTCCTGACAAAAAGTATGAAATTTGCGTAACCAGGAAACATATTTTTATGAGGAAATTGCTGTTTATCTAATGAAAGAATCTAAACTCGTAAAATTTATTCTGATACTAGAAAGAGTTTAAAATTGACCTTCAACTGAAAAGAGGAAAGAATCAACCCAGACAAAAAAGACGTAAATCTTGAGAAAAATAGAAGTGTTTTCCATATACAATTGCCTTTTCCTTTTATTCTGGATCAGATGTCGTTAAGGCTGAAAAATTTTAAACAGAAATGTTAGAAGTAAGAGGATGGAATTTGTCAACCATTTTCCTTTACGATCTATTCAAGGTGAATAATAAAGTCATGGGAGAGATTTATTGTACTTTGTTACAGTGTTAAATTAATTGAGACGTTGAGTGGATAATCTGTAAAAGCAATTAGTATTAATTTCATTCACTGAATGTGTTTCATGTCAATAATAAATGTCAAAACAATCGAAAAATTAAAAAATAAGACTTTTTTGAATTCGATTCGATTTAAATTCGATTTCTCTTGAAACAACTTTATAATTTTTATATACACATAGCTAACGTCATTTTTTAATTTCAAAAGAGCAGCAGAATTTAAAAAATCGAATCAAATTATGCCCATTCAAGTGTGCAATTGATAGAACTGGGGTAAATGAAGCATAAATTGAAAATGAAGCAACCATGTGAACTGAAATAGAACAAGTTTTACAAACATTTCGCTTTCAAAAAAGAAAGAAAGAAAAAAAAAACAGGTTTTTTATAACGTATAATTTTTTTATTAGTACATTAACTATTTTTTAAAAGTATTTAACATAAAAAAATTTAAACACTTAATATTAAAAAAATTAAGTTCAATAGTTCTTTGTTTTAAATTTTTTGTTGTTCAATAATTTCCGATAATTCTTTATTTTTATGATTACATTATACATTGTCTTAATGACATATTACATTTTTGCTGTCATTTAACTGTTTTGTGGTGAAAAAATAAAAATCTATTTTTGTGGGAGTTAAAGTCTGAAACTTTTGATGGTGTTAAAGAGAGATGAATTTTGTACAAGGGAAGGTGTTCATTTTACATTAGAATCAAAGAGAAGTTATAACACCAAAATAAATAACGATCAGTGATATTTGCACGTCATGAAATTTATAGCTAAATTGTCCTTAAGATGTTTATCTTGCATCATTATTCGTTATTATTGTATTTCAATGTATATGAGGATGAAAAAATGTTTGTAATTATTAGTTCATTTGCGCTTTCTGACGTACTTACACATAGCTTAATCTCATATTAAAATACTACCTATTTTTTTATTATATGAGATTTACGCAATATTTAATTTATAACACCTCTGAGGCTATTAAGGCATTCCTCAGTTTTTGCTATCTCATATTTGTTAGTATAACGTAATATCCTTTAAAACATTTATTTTTATACCTAATACTATATATTATTTAAAAAGTGTAAGATAATGATGATGTAACATTATTATATGAATGTTATAATTGCATTCATTTTTGTTAACTCTATTTAATAAAAATGTAATATATTTATTACATAAAAGTAATTAAAGTCTTTTTTTATGTCACAAAACATTAATAATAGACTTTTTTATTTTAATATTTCGGGACTTAACTCTGTTTTCTTGAAATCTAATAAATCTTAACATTAAAAAACTGCCCTATTTGACATAAGCGAATTATTCATCACAAAATTTTCAGAATAACACTCGTAAAGGAATACTTTATTTTCCTATTTTTTAGATAAATTGTTTTTCTCTTTCCAATTCTGGACTTCGGTTTATAGCTTGATAATTCTGCATAAAACTGCTCTCAGCACCAAACAATAATCTTATCTTCTCACATTCCAGAATTTTTATAAACCGTCTTCACTATTCTTAGAATAAGTGTATAGCTGATTATTTTGAGATCATAATATTTTTATTGAGAGTAAACTCGTCAATATTTGTTCTTCATTTATAGCCAGGATATTTAATAAAGTGGTAAAAATAGCTGCTATTGTCATCAACTTACTGAAAAAGCTATAAAAAATTATGAATGTGCACTTCTTACTCACCAAAGGTTAAAGATTCATTAACACAGAGATACGTGATTGCATCACGAGTTTTGCATTAAATAACTGTTAAAATTGTCAAAAAAAGAACTCTTGAATCGATTGTTTATTTTTTTTTGTCTTAAAAGCGTAACTTTATACAATTTAAAATAACAAAAAGAAATTTTTTTTAAATCAAATATTACACTTTTCAATTAATTTAGAAAATCGTACAAACGTAAAATTATAAAAATTTAAAAGTCAAAAATATTTTGCACAAAATATACATTTTATGATAATCATTAAAAATAAGATCGTAGGGGGCAATTTATAAAGACAAACAATTAATTACTTATATAATTTTCGTTTAACTGCATTTTTAAAGCTATTTCATATAGTTAGGGTGAGAGATTAGATTGTATTTAATTAACGCGGGCGCGCGTTATAAAATTCTCTGCATAATTACAGTAATAAACTGTAAATATTCAGTAGAGGATATAATCTTAAGATCCTTTATATCAGATGATAGAAATTTATCATTAAAATTGATGATTAATTTTGTAAGAAAAATTAAAAAATAAAAATTTAAACCCCGAATAATCTCGCAAACACTATATATCATCTTTAAATTAATCAATTTTATTAAAGCCTTGACATTTCTAAGTAAGGACTATCATTAATTTTTTTATTTTTAAACATGATTGTGCCAATATAAATTTCTAATTATACAAGGAGAATTTATTATTTTTTTTAAAAAAATTTAGTTTTCTTTTTGTAGATAATATATTTTATAAGATTGGCTTTTGAAGCGTTACACTTGTTTTATGGCACTATGCGCCTAGCATAAAAAGCGATATTTCGATAACAATTTTTCTGATCCAAATCGATAATCAAAAATCCATGTCCGTTATACATATTTTGAATCAATGTAATCAGTATAGCAGCTAAAGATTAGGTTTCACACTACTAGGTATTTGGTGCAGTTCTTAGAAAGACATCAAATAGCTCCAAAAACAACCAAAACGTTCCACAAGATTTTAATTTTAATTTGATTGAAATTTTTTTTTGAAGAAAACATATTTTAAATAATTCTAGATTACAGTATGGTCGATTTTTTTACTGGTGCAAACACATTTCCGAATTCAGTTCTTAGAATTCACTAATTTTGTTTCCTTCTTCCTGTATAAACTGTTTGTGAACAACTAACTGAGAATTTATTTTCATTATTAATCAGGTGCTGCCAACTGAAATCTTTGCAACATTTATGACAAGTTATATAACTATATTTTGTGGCATTTTATTAAAATAATAGTTGAATCAAGAAATGAAATCGGTTAGTTCACAAATGTTACATAATTAAAAACACTGCTGAAAATTTGCGTATCTCTCTTTTGCTAGCGGTTGTCGAAGCATTTACTCTACTAACTATGTAGAAATTCTCAAATGTTGCAATTGTTTCATGCAAAAATCAAATATCTTACAAGCTGTTTGCATTTTAAAGTGATTTCTTTAATTGTTTGTGGGTGACAGAATTTAAAACACAAAATACAAATTAACTTCATCTGATTCTAATAACAAATAGTGAAAGGTAAATATTGTCGTACTGCCAAATTGTTTCAAAAGAATTAATTTTCTTAGATTGAGTTTTCAAAAATGTTCTCTTGATAATGAAACCATAAAAAAACTGATGTTGTTGGAACCAGGGCAGCTCATTCTTTATTTCAACATTTTATCTTATGGAATAAGTTTCAATTATACAGGAAATAAATTTATATTTAAAGTTATATAATACTGTGTTGTAGAATTTGAAATTTCAACTAAGAAATATATTGATTTTTTTAAAAAATCTCAACGAGACAATACTAAAAGTTAAATGAGTTTTATTCTAAAAATTTATGTACAAAATCGTGATTTAATTTTATGCATATATTTTTAAATTATTATAATAAAAAGTTCTTAATTGAATTATGCAGCATTATAAATGTTTTGTGATAGTAAAATTTACTGAACTTGTTTTGAAACATGTATTAGTGATAGTAATAATGTTACGAGTTTCTCCTCAGGATGATGTGATGAGATGCAGAAATAAAGGAAATAAAGGAATAGAAATAATTACTCTTAGCAAACAATTTATTCCTAGCTATTCAGCCGCAAATAGATTACAATTATTTCACATTGTAGCAATTACACATGCTTGAAAAAACTATACAGTTTCAATAATGCAGAATCTAAAACAGCAAATTTCAGAGCTCTCTCATGCTTGGGCGTATGACTGATTGACTTATTTTCGCCCCCATTTTCAAACGACTCTTTGTTTGGCCGATGCCAGTATTTGTACCAGTTCGGAAGTCACAAGATCCTTCTTCCCTAGAGGTTTTTTTTTTAAAAATAAATTCCTAGAAGGAGCCTATAACTCCAGTGGCTCAGTAGCTTCATGCCGCTTCCCGTTAAAACCAGCAAAGTGAAGCATCATTTGCTGCGGGTACTGTTGGGAGGGTGACCACATTCTCCCTCACTGAATTGCTGGAGCTCCGTGGTATGGGGACGCGTCCACGTAAATCTGTGACTTCCAAAGTCGTTCCTTTGGGATGTCTTGAATATGGAGTCTAGGGGGCCAGCTTAGGAGTGTCCTCGTCACATGACCGTAGTTCAAAATTACTAGGGAATTTTTGAAATTACTAAGGGGGTTGATTTCTTCTTAATAAAGATATGTGATATAAATAAAACTTTTTGTAATTTCTGTATAACATAATTTTTCCTCATAATATAATTCTATTTTCCTTTTTAATAATATTTAATAATCATAAAAATTTATTTCCCCGAACTTTAAAAATGTATTTTGCACATTCGATTTCAATTAAATTATGTTTATACAAAGTAACATTTATAGTAATAGTTATTAACGTTATTTTAGTGTTATTTGATGTTGTGAAAAATTCAACGCATTGAACATATAAAATGTGATATCTAATGGTACTTAAAAATTTTTTTTAATGAATTTATATTAAATATTTTGATGTTAGAAATGATGAGAAGTTCATATATATATATATATATATATATATATATATATATATATATATATGGTACAAAAACTATATTTCAATCAACAAATATTCATAGATATCTACCATGTCGGCATTATTTAGTTATCTATAATAATTTTATAAACTGCGTGCAGCATTTTATTGCATTATTTTATTCATAGATAAATAAGTCTTTTCATGCCAATGACTTTTTATCTTTATAATTGTGTATAATAAATAAAATGTATTTAAAATTGATTATCTTGTAAATATTTTAAATATCTTTTCAAGGTTTCATAAATTTTTTACATAAATTTACTTTTTATTACTTAAAATATATTTATTTCTAGAACCAGTTGTTTGATATATTTATTTTTGAATAATAGAAAATCATTTCGAAATCATTCATTTAAAATGTTCAATATAGTGATCAACGGATACAATTTTCATCTTTCAGTGTTTGATAAAATTCCAATTCAATTGTAATTAATAAGATTTACTCTCTTGCTTTAAGCAATTAACAGATGGCAGCACTGTGTACAATATATATAAATATATATGCAAATTATAATATTTTTTTAAACATTGTTTAATATTAGTATTAGTGACATAGCAAAGTCTAGTGGCATGTTATGCGGAGCTTTAGTTTGCCATTTTAACGTGTATCAAAATATATTATGAAATATAAGTTGTTGTTGTGGCTTATCCTCCTTTTGTCTGACTTCGTCAGACAAGGTCCATTAGAACACTGACCCGAAGAAAATCTGATACAAAAAGGGGGGAAGAATAAAAGTTCTTCTTGCTGAGCCTTATGCAGTCAAGAACATGTTCAGGGGAGGCTTGTTGGGCTCGGCATTTTGTGCATAATGAGTAGGTCTTCCTCCCCTCAAAAAATGAGAGACCTTTTGTGCGCCCGCTTTTGAGTCTTGTTATTGCAGTTCGGGTGTCGCAGTTGAGACTGAATGATGATCCAGGTTCACTGCTCCCATACCATTGATGCCTGGGTGGGTTTCTCCATTCCTTCGAAATATCACAAACAACTTTGGAATGAAGTTCTGCAAAGGTTAGGGCTGTGTGAGAAGGTGGAGAATGGCTGCAGCTCTGCTTGGCTAAGTGATCCGCTTGCTCAAAGCCATAAATGTCAACGTGGGATGGAATCCACTGTAAATGAACATCGTTTAGCGTGGATATATCTTTTAGCTGAAGAAGGATAGAAATGCTGGTTTTATCTCCAACTTTAGACAAGTTTTGTAGGTGCTGAAGGGCGCTGCGACTGTCAGAAAGAATCCAGAGGTCTCCGAAGTCACATTCATTGCGAATAGTCTGAAGACCATGTTCTATTGCTATGAGTTCACTTTTAAAAACAGAGGAAGAATCTGGGTTACGGAGAAAGTAGGATAATTTTTCTCCTGGTTTCTTAATGTAGATACCACTGCCTGCGTTATCATTTGTTCTGTCTCCATCATGACCTCGCTGATGAAATATATCAGAAGGATAAGCATTTTTTTATTCAATTGCTTATATTAAGGTCTTAATATTTAATCATTATTTACTTCATCAACAGTACCTATTTTAGGAAGTAATTTTTGTTAAAGAGGAAACAAAATATTTCCTTAATTAACCAATTCAATGAACAATATCATAATTGCTTATTTCCATATTGATAATAATTGTTCATAACTGAATTATATTACATCATAATTAAACAAACAGTTAATTACAAGCTTTGTTCTTGTCCACCTATTCACATATCCTTTTTGCAAATTGCTCTGTTTCCTCAATAAAATGAATACTTTTGTATTTCATAAATATCTACAGATTTCCCATATTGATAAAAGATTTTTTGAAACTTATTAGAACATTTTGCAAACATTTTTGAACCTGGTTAGTTGTTAAGATAATCTTCCATAAAGAGAATAGAATAAAAAGCAGAAATCATTTATTGCTGCTCCTTTATTTTGATCGTTTTTGGAAACATCATACAGATTCTCAGAGAGATCGACGATCTTTTTGAAAGGAGTTAAGCAACTTCTTTGTGATCATACTAATGGCAACTTTAATGTTTGCCATATATATATATATATATATATATATATATATATATATATATATATATATATATATATATATATATATATATATATATATATATATATATATATATATATATATATATATATATATATATATATATATATATATATATATATATATATATATATATATATATATATATATATATATATATATATATATATATATATATATATATGTATATAATTGTAAAAACAAGTTGCATAAAAACTGCAAAATGCAATTGCAGCAAAGTATATTCCACTCAAATTAAGAGAGAATTTTATAGAGTACCAGCAATGTCATAGAATTAAGTTGATCAATTCTTGTTTGAATTTCTGGCTGTACTCTAAGTATTGAAAACGCATTATGCTATCCTTGTCCTCGTCGCATTTCTATATCTACGTTATAAATCATACTATTCAATAACCTTTGAAATATTTTACAACATAACAATAGCTTTCTCTCTAGTTAGTAGTAAAAAAAAGGAGAAATGATTACCTTATTTTAAGTTTTTATCTACCATATAAACATAACAAACGATTTCATTAATTTAATCTGTGTGTGACATTTCTGATAAAGAAAACTCTCACATACTTTTCAATTTTCTGTGGAAATCTTATTGTTAATAATGAATTAATAGCTAGAAGTATGTTAACTTTTTTCTTATGGTATTAGATTCATAATTCATAATTTGTCGGTACCTCTTAGAACATTATTTATTGCGGGTATATTTTAAGGAGAAATCCCTTTTTCGTCAATGATCAATCTACTGCTTGACACAAGTATTTTATCCAAAGGGCAATATTAAGGAGAACCACGTTTCAGAGATAATATTTTCATGAGTATAAAATCAGAGCTAAGGCATAAGAGCAAAATTTTCAATAAAACGTAGAACTTTTTTTATGTATATACATCTCTACTATGTTTCTTAGTATCAAAAGAGGATCCAAGATTTTCTCTGATAATATCAATACATATAAGCGCTCTTTAGAAAATTGCGATAGTAAAATGAATGCTTTTATTTATCAATATTTTTTAAGAACTAAATTTAGTCTACTTTGACATTTTCCCTTTCCTTCATTCTAGTCGAGTTCTTTCCTCGATAACTTTTATACAAAGAAAGAAACCAAATGTAACTGATTTTAACTGAAAATAAAAATCATTATAATTATTTTTATGCATTAATTATAATTTACTTAAAATGAAGGTATCCAAATTTTTGCATCAGTCATACTTAAGTCTGATGCGATTCTCAGCTATCGAACATAATAGGGAATTTTTATACTTATTTACATCTCTTTAAACTTTTTGAGAATATGTTGAACATATATGCACTACAATAGTTAAAGAATTTAATAATTCAAGTGCTCTCAAAATGTTGAAATTTTATATATATATATTCCTCATATTATTATAAAAGCGTTGTAGATTTTACGTTGTTTTAATTAAACTGCAGCCTGTGAAAAATTAATATAAAATTACTTATCAAAATAATCTATTATATACTTTTTGGCTTTTTCACAGTCAGTAAAATATTAATTTACTTAAAATTACATATAAGTAATTTAATATATTAATTATGTATAATTCTAAAATTTAAAGGAATGTGAGATGCAATCGTATTTTCTGCTTAATCAGGTATACTTTATTTTATTACGAAATTGGTGTTTTACAAATCTTATTCCTGAGTCTTTTGAACCTAGGATGAAATTTATACTTTTTGATTCAGAAATATTTTTAGATTTTTATGTATATACCGCATCTTAATTTTTTTTAAGCGTTTCCTCACAAATTATAATAGTGTAATGTTCAGGTTGCAAACATCGACTTGCTATACGGTACAACGAGGAGCGAGTAATATTGTGACTAAGAAGAAATTGTCCATAGTTTGTTTACTTGAAATTTAACAAATGCAAAAAAAAAAAAAGACATTTTTTACTTGACTTTTCAATACTTCACAATAATACTAAATTATCATAATACCACATTGTTCAACTTAAATTATTGGAATCAACAATAATTGTGAAATCTCATTTAAATAATTTGGCATGTTATTACATATAACAATAAGGAAAATAGAAACCACGGCTCATTTATTTATCACCCTTTCAAAGTTTGTTCGTAATACAAGTAGCAATTATTATACTCCTTTTCTTTCCTACCATACTAATTGGAGTCAAGGTAATGTTGAAAAACACAGTTAGATCATAAAGCAAGCATAGTAAGAAATTCAGCATCAGAAGAGGGAACTAGACATTTTGCTTATATTTTGTAATATGGTCATATTTCTAGTTTACAAATATTATTACCGTTATGTAAGAACGATATCTAATGTAAGTAATTACATATTTCTACATTTTTTTTACATACTCTGTAACTGCGTACAAAAAAGTGAATCCCTTTCACATTCAGAAGATAAAACTTCTGATTGAAATTGTACCATCTAAATATCCCATCGGGAATAGTTAACCACCATGAATAGTTCATACGCTGTATATTTTACCACACCATACATTCTGAACCTCAATTTCCAGCCAATTTTTCATTTACTGCAGAAGGCAATTTTACAAAGAATCCATTCTCAACATACATAACGTATATATGTGGAATGTAAATTCAGCCAGAGTAACATGAAAATATCATGGTGGAAAAGAATGAAAGGAAGCATGGATGATTCTCTTGGGACCGTATTTGCTGAAAGCATGGTTTAATAAATTTACATGTCTTATTTTTCTACAACAAATCCATTCTAAATTGGTACTAAACGTGATGGTCGCTTTGCAGATAACCAGGTGATTTATTCAAGATGATAACTTTTTGCTTTCCAAGTACATAATCACTTCGATGTGATACACATATCCAAGGAACTATGATTGAGTGTGCGATAACCATACAATGATCTTCGCATTCACCGGATTTCATTTCATATGACTTTATTTTATTTGGACAACTTAAGCCATTCTTTTACGTGATGCCTGTGATCATATTGGAGAGTATTATCGAGGAAATTTTTGACAATCAGACATTAAAAGCATATTTGACCATTTCTGTTGCTCATGTGAATAATTTTTACGGCTTTGTAAGCAATCTAATGATGCGTTGTGTATTATATTTAACCCTTATTATAGTATTAATGAAACAAATATTTTTGTTGTAAGTCTTATAATTTTGTAATTTCATAGTGACATTGAAACCAGCCGGCGTTTTTCATTTTCTGAAAGAAATGTCCGCCTTTTTATTCCATGCTAAGTTTCTTATCTTTTTCATGTCTTCTATCACTCTTCTGATTTTATTGCTCGAATTTTGAATTACCATATTTAAATCTATATTTATCGATATAAATATATAAACATTAAAATATGATCAGAAACATTAAAAATTTAATAATATTTATGCTGTAAAATTTGGATTCTTCCGTAATCAAATCTTCTAAATTTGGCGACCGTTTTTATGTGTCTCAACTTCCACTTTGTTGCGGTTTTGGATTGAGTATTTTTTTACGGTAAACAAAAAGATTGTTTCAACTATTTCTTGACGGACATTTTTTTTGCTGGTAAGTTCATTATTTTTTCTAATCTCTTTGTTTATTATTCTTTATTTTATCTTGCAGCCTTTGCTTCCAAGGAAATATTAAAATATCTACAAAATAATTGTATAACTATAGCTTGCTTGTAAATTTTTCCTTGCTATTTTTATACTTTACTTTTAATGACATGCTTTTTTTGAAAAGTAAAAATTTTAAATTGGAAACTAAAAATTATTGTTATACATTCTTATTTTTATTTTCCTGTATTTGCCGTCATTTTGTATATGGTGTCTATTCTTATTTGGTGACAGGAATGCTTATGTTGCCAAAACAAAAGTAACTTAGCCTCAATTCATATTTTGTTTATGAAATATAAACAAATATATACATTTATGAACTCGCACGTATGCACATTTATATATGCAAGTGTATATACATAAATGCATACACACATACATATATACGTAATATATGTGTATGTACATATACATTCACACATGTTGATTAGCATTTGGAGAGTTTTTCGTTATTATATAAATTTCATAAAAAATGAAAACGTTTAACAATTTTAAACAGAATAGTACAACCTTATTATCTATTAATTCATCAGTGTATTGATGAAATATCTTTTGAAATTAATTATTTTGTATATATTTGCAGTATTTTCAGTCAGGATATAAAAAACAAGAAATAATTATTTTATTTGTTTGAAATTTCACATTTGCTTTTTGATTAAAAAAAATCATTTTGTAAGATACAATTCTGAACCTTTAATATCTGAGTATGAACTACCGCAAAATGTGTTCATGATGAAAAGTTTGTAAATTATGTGTAATAATGATTTATGTAAGAAATTTCAATTATAATTTTGATATGTACTTATCCAATTAAAAGACGCGGATGAAAATATTAAGCATGACGTCAAAAGTTATTCGTTAATTTTTAATATTAGTTGCACAATCTTTAAAAAAGGAATTTTACAACTGATTAAGAGATAATAAAATCTTTCACATTCAAATTTTTATAACATCGGCTATTTTTACACTTCATTATGAGTCAAAAAAGACTATTATTTTCAATTCACGAGGAGTCTAGAGGGCTCTGATTTACTTTTCAATCCATTAGAAAGGCACGAATATTGATTAAAAATCTATTTTCTTCCTAATTGTACTTCCTGTCAAAAAATTACCTATTTGCATTCTTTTAGAATATGCTTGAAAAAAATTGTAGAAAATTAATTTAATCCTAAGTTGATAACATTTGTAAAAACGACACAAGAACTAGTTACTCGTCTCGGAATTCAAGACGTAGACGTTACAATAATGAATATCTATTTTGGAGAGTTTTTCGTACCAATGTATCCTTATATTTCATAGGAAAGGAATAATTAAGAAATGAATGCATTTTTTCAGCAGTAAATGAGCAAAAAAGCAATAGATCCATTTGATTTAGAGAAAATCACGTGAAAAGCCTTCTGAAATACCGGATATATGACTCATCAAGTGAACGGTTGAGAGAAAGCCGACTGCTGTTGGTTTTCGTAATTTCACCTCCCACCCAATCAATATTTACATTTATGAAAGATATTTCATGATTGTTTAAGTAATTCATTTGGTGTTTAGTTATGGTTTTTATAGATGGAAAGCAAATTGCTGATGGAAAATCAGTCGAAAACTCTAATGAAGAAGAAAATTTATGGATTGATATATTAAATCAAGTTCAAGAGAGCTCTCCTAACAAATTGCCTTCGTGTAAGACTCTAGTTGTTTTAGGAGATAATGACTCTGGTAAAACATCTCTCATAGCTAAATTGGAAGGTAATGAGGATACCAAAAAGTCTGGATCGGGACTGGAATATCACTATCTTTTTGTTCGTGATGAATATCGTGATGATCATACTCGATTAGGCGTATGGGTTTTAGATGGTGATCCTTGGCACAGAAATTTATTGAAATTCGTACTAAATCAAGAAACGTTTCCGCACACAACGGTGCTTTTGACAGCCTCTATGTCAAAACCATGGGATATAATGGAATCATTGCAAAATTGGGCTCAAATATTAGAAGAACACATTCAGAGATTGCGATTACCCCAAGAAATTTTAGAAGAGCACAGAAAAAGAGTTCTAAAGAGATTTACAGAGTATAATGAACCAGGTGCAGAGGTATCGGATGGAGTATCTGTACCTGTTCGTGCTTTGCAAACACAAGATGATGTTGACACTGATGATGTGATTAAAACTAACCTAGGCTTAGAAATAATTGTTGTTATAACTAAAACTGACTATATGTCAACATTGGAGAAGGAATATAACTTTAGAGAAGAACATTTTGAATTCATACAAAGGGCGATTAGAAATTTCTGCTTAGAATATGGTGCAGCTCTTTTTTATGTTTCAGTCAAGGAAGATAAAAACACAGATTTACTTCTGAAATATTTAGTTCATAGAATATATTCTTTCCCATTCAGAACTCCAGCTTTGGTCGTTGAGAAAGATGCTGTTTTCATACCGGCTGGATGGGATAATGAGAAAAAAATTGGAATTCTCATTGAAAATTTAAAAACTGTTAAGTCGGATGATCCATACCATGAAGTAATTATTAAGCCAGTAAATAGAAAACCTTTACAGAAAGAAGTAGAAGTAGCAGCTGAAGAGGATGAGGCTTTCCTCTGCAGGCTTCAAAATCTTTTGTTGATTTACCAACAAGTACCCCCAAGCATGGGTCGACCAGCTGGAGCAAACCAGGAAACACCAATCAGAGCGCCTGCTGGAATACAGAAAACAGCTGACCGTAGACTATCAGGATCGCCTGGTGTTCAGGCATCACCTAAAAAGATTGAAGGCAAACCAGGAACTGTGGGTGGAGAAGGGGTTTTACAGAACTTTTTCAATAGCTTATTAAACAGGAGAACTGGTACACCAATTGGTGGTCCTTTGGCATCTGTCAGGACTCCAGGTGACAAAGCAGCAGTCAGGCATGATGCAGTGGCTGAACTAGATCGCATGGCTGGCAGGTCAAAGAAAGATTCTAGCTTAAGCCAAGGTTCTGATTCTTCGTTTAGTGAAGATAGTATCTCAGAACCCAATTCTCAATCCTAGTTATTTTTGATTTAGTATTCATTATTTAAAATTAATTTACTAATTTATTTTATAATTTCAGAAGGATTATTGAAATTAAATATAGTCCACACAGTAGAACTTAAATCAAAAATTATCTTGTGCAGGTTATTTTAGTTTCAAAAAGTTTCAAGCTAGCATTTTCATTCTTGTTTAATAAAGCCTTTTGCTTCACATTCCTCCTAAAAAAATTGTTGTTTAAGTATCTTTTGAAATTTAAAGTATATGAAAATGAATAACTTCACCTTACAATATATTTGGTGAACAAGTTATTTTAAGTGTATAACCATAGTAGTTTTACTTGTAAATAAAATATGAATTTATATACATTAAAAACATTTATAACTATTCCTATATTTTTGCATATATTTCTGAGAAGTGAAATTTCTACTGGAATAAATTAAATAATATCTTATTTACATTGTCACATATTAATTGTTTTTTATGCATATTATTTTATATCTAAGCAACTTAATTTTACACAAAACTATGGTATTTTTGAGTTGTGGTAATGTTACGCTTGCAATTTTGTGTGAAGTGTAAAATTTAGCCTAAAAATGATTAAAAGACTTGTTAAAAGGAATATGCAGAAAGTAATCAGTGTTTAAACAATAAGCATAAAATATTGAATAGGTTTCTGTTTCTGATATTAATTGTTAATATATTTGATTTATGGCTGTAAATATAAAATTTATTGTAAATTTATAATTTTTTAAATGAACCAATAGATTTATAATATTTGCTTATTATAATCTGTTTATCTGTAGTTAAACAAATTGAAGTATGTAACTGATTTATCTCAAATACTTCAAAATATTTTTCTTTTTTATTATTTTTTTATCTAATATATTTTGTTAATTTTAGTTATATATTTCAATTTAATTTGGGCTGTGTTTTTTATATTTTAAAATTCATTGTTATTTATTTCTGCATTTCTAAATTTGTTTTTGTAAATGATCTAAGCATAACTTATTAATCATAAAAATTTAATTTATTAATTTGATTTGTATTACGTAAAAGTAATTGCTAAATCATTCAATATAATTCATTAAACTGCAGAATATTTTTTAAAGTATTTTTAATATCATAGGGAGTTCTGGTATACACAAAACATTTTTTTGCAAAATTTGTTACCATATATAAAATTAATTTTGTTTGTCTGATAAGTTATTAAAAATTATCCGTTTGAAAATTAATGGGAGGCAAATAGGCAAATGAAATCAATCAACAGTGTGTTGTGACAACATTAACTAATAATTGTCTTCATTAATTTTTATTTAATTTAATTTTTGTTTTATTTCTATTTTATCATTGACTTTAGATTACTACAATTTAATCATTATTTCAATATATTTAAAAAAATATAACGAATAAATTAAATACTTTTCATTTTAACAAATATAGAAAAACTTTCTATCAGTAATAATTGTGATATGTGAAATCTAATGTAACATTTAAGATTCAAGAAAATGGAATTCATATTATAAACATAGTTGTCAATTAATTTATATAATATAAGTTTTATAAAGAAAATTTGGAGTTGAAATTCATTGCTTGATAAGTAGGAGTTTAAAGTAACTGAATTTTGAGATATAGTTATTTAAATTATTTTTTTACGCATTATGTGATTACATTTATTTAAAGATTGTACATATAATGGTGCATAGTATATTTATGCTTTTGGAAAATTTTTGTTTGAGAAATTTTTTTAATCAATCTTTTAGTTTCTATTATGTAATCAATAGATTTCAAACAGCTATTACATCTAAAAGAAAAATATCTAAAAACTCACATAACAACTATAAACACAGGAGAAGTATACTAACATTTAATGTAAAATCTTAATGCTAAAAACCTAAATAATTATAAAGAATGTGTTATAATAAGTTATGAATGATATATTGATGGATTTATATTGAATGGTTTTTTCAATTTTTTTACCAATATCAAAACAGTAAATTGTAGTTAATAAAGAGGAATATCTTAAGAATTTTTTTAAAATTTATTCTGAGATTTTATATGGCTCAATGTAGATTTTTCAATATTTAACGTTTTTGTTAATTGTAAAATTTTTTATATTTTAAATACTGTTTTATGAATAATGATGTTTTAAATATGAAGAATTTAAAATAAGATAATAAATCTTAAAAATCGTAAGAATCTTATAAATCTTAATAAATCTGTTAAATCTTCTAATGAATCTTAAGAAAAAGTTTCTTTTTGATATGTGAAATCGCATTCAATTTCTCATACATATACTTTTTTTAATTGTATACTTTTTTTAAAATTAAAATAAAACAACACTAATTTTTTCTGATTTAAATATTTAATTGTTATTACAATAATTTTTAATGGTGTTTTTCAATGAGATAAAATTATATGTTTACATAAAATATTAGGACTTGATTATTGGAATTGTATGTTATGAAATCAAATAGCTTTGCTTTTGAAGTACTAATTCGATTCCTTTTATTTTTGCCACAATAAAGTATTGCTTGAAAATATTTTATATGTGTAATTTATTTCACACATTGCTATAAACAGGTTGTGAATGTATTTTTTTAAAATTATTCAATTCACTTGATATACTTTTTATTACAATTAATTGCTGTAAAAAAATCTTTTGTCTTATATTTTGTTATTACAAACGTTTTTAATAACAAGATACAATAATGAAAATTTTCTCACATAAACTTAAATTTTTGTAGTCTTTTTTTATAATTTCAGGATTTTTTTTTAATGAAGATAAAAAAACTTCTTTTTCAGCATTAACTAATAATAATTTAAAAGTAAAAATATGTCTGAAAAAGTAATACAATTATAACATAAATTAATAAATATTTTTCTTGTATTATGTGAATTGAAAATTACTTGAAAGTGAACAAATTTACAATTTATAAAAACAATTTTTGTATGTGATCAAGCCTATTCATAAAATAGCTTTGTAGCTCTCAGTAAATATGCTGATTACGTTTTATAGGAATTAAAATCTCAAATTTTATTTTGTATGAAAATAGACTGTACAATATTTTACTTTAAAGTATTTTTTAAAATAATATTTTAGTTAATATTTTTCCACATTTTAAAAATTATATTTAATAAAAAGCTTTTAAATTGAATTATATTTCTTTTAATTTTAGATTAAGTAGAAATTCAACAAGATTTCTTGTACTTGGCTAAATTAAAAAAAATATTTTATAGAAATTTTTATATTTAAAAAAATATTTATAAAATTTAATATTATATTTCTATTTATTTTATATTTCTTATTGAAATGTTTTATTTCAGTTAATTTAATCGTAAAATATATTTAATTCTGGAATTTAATCTGTCCATGAAAATGAAATGTATTTACTGTTAAAAATTAAGGAACTGATTTTTGAATTGAATTATGATTAATTATATTACTGTTATTCAAAATATATAAGGTATACATTTAAAGTAATCATAGATTTTTTAAAATTTTGTCTGAAAATTTCTTAAAAATAAGAGTACAATTTATAATGAATGCATGGTTGTTATTAATTTTTTTTTGTTTAATTGCCTGATTATATAGTTTTTAAAATTTATGCTAATTTATGCAATTCTTTATCATATATTTTTTTCTGAGTATGAACAGTTAAAAGTTGGAATAATACATTGAAGATTTATATTTTATATCTACTCAATACAAGCTGTTATTTGTAATTTAAAGTTATTTTAACATAATTATGTTTGTTGACTTGCATGAATTTATTGCAATTATGTGTATTTTCATTTCTATCCTACATTTTAAAATATTTAAAAAGTGTTATTGTTAATGTTTGCTTTAATTATGTTTATATCAAAATTAGGTTTGCAGACTTGGCTATTGAGAATATTGTTTTTCTTTTAATATTTTTCAATTTTGTGAAAAAGATTTACTTGCAATATATGTTGTAATTTGTTGAATAATATATTTATATAAATGATTACCTGTTTAAAAATAAAATTAGATTTTTTATATTGAATATTTCATTTTAGAGCTACAGTTTTAATTATTTTAAACTAATGTGGTCACTTATGATTACTGGTGAAAATACTGATATAAACAAGAGCTAGTGATATGTCAAAACTTTTTATCATAATTCCAATTTGAACACGTGTGAACTGTTAAATATAATGTAACATGTTGAATAACAGTCTTGAAGTGGGCTCATGTTTTTCTTTTGAAAATGGAAGTTTCATGCAAGGATAGTACATTGCTAGATTATAATTTTGACTCTTGTATAAAGAATATAGCAGAAATGCTCAAACAGTGTCTTCTTAATATTATAACTTAACTGCACTTTTCATACTAACAAATAATTAATTTTTGTATTGATAATTTCATCTCATCTTTTATTTGTAAACATCAGCATCGCCAAATATGAAATACTGTTAAGTAGCTTTTTGGCTAATATGAATAACTTAAATACTTGAGTTTGTATTTGTATTTTTGCTTGAAATAAAATATTCATAAAACGAATGGTAATAATTATTTTTTTAAATACCTTATCTTTTTTTTAAAGTTTAATAGAAAACATTAGCATATCAAATTTATTTTCTCTACACTTTAAACATTAGAAAATGTAATATTGAATACACATATGAGTTATCTACTCTAACAATAAATTGAATTAAGATTTCATGCTAAATATCTTGGATATATTGTCTGGAAATTGTTGGTCTGCTCTATGAAAATGTATTTTAGCAATTTATAATATAATGATGAAGGGAAGTGCTGCATAAAGATACGAAGTGGAACAAATTTTATTCTTATATATAGTTAATGTTTCAAAATTAACTCTTTGTATATGCAACAACAAAGAAAATGATTCTTTAAATATTTTCAGAAATATAATAATTATTAGTATAAAGTGTAAAGTGTATGTTTCAATTTATATATATCAGAGTTACTGAGCAGTTGTTTGCATTTTTTAACCTATCTGCAAAATTACTTTTAAATATTTCTCTTTGTAATTATCTTCATAAATGATTTATTAGTTTCCATTTTTCTTTAAAAGTATTGATTACATCATTGATAAAAATTGTATGTTTAGCTGCATACTCAATAGTTTTCTAGATGGTATTGTATCCTAGTAGCTTAAGGGATTTTTTTTATTATATATATATACACACACACATATATATATATGTAAATACATTCATATCATATTGTTGTCTGTGAAGGCATTTTCATTTTGATAATTAACTCCTCTATTATGCGTCACCAGGAGGAAAAGGCAGGAAATTCTCTAATCCCATTTCTGATTGAAGTACCTGTACTGAGTTAAAATTTAACTAGTATCTCTCATTCCTTTCATGTACAATTTCTGCATGGAAGTATATATTTAACTTAAGGAGAGTAATGATATCTAGGTCACTCAATGTTATTCTTATTTCTTAGAAAAATATGCTTTTAGAAAAAGCAGTGGAGCAACACTTTGTTAAACTGAGTTATACAACCTATGTTGTCTCAAATAAACTTTTACTTCGAAGCTTTAGAATATGAAAGTTTTTGGATATATCCCAATAATTATGATTTAGAAATGTGTTACTCTATTTCACTTAGATATAGTTATGTATACTTTAGTTAAGTTTATATTTATGTTTAAAGAGAGTTTAAATTGTGACTTCATTGGAGTTAATCTTTTAAAAGTCAGATTATGTTCAATTAAATGTTTTAAAATAAAATTAAAATTTTATTTGATTTTAATGTACTTTTGACTTAAAAATTAATTATATCATAAAACGTTTTAATTGTTAAATAATTTAATTCAGACAATAAGTTAATATTGTTTATATAATAACAAAACTTATAAAAAATATGCATAATAAATAATTTTTATGTACATATTAAGGTTCATGCTATTTAGTGTAGAGGTACTGTTAGCAATGTGTGATACTAAAATTTCTGGATTCCGTAAGACATTCTTAACAATAGTTTTAAAGCAAAATCATAAATATAAAACTTTTAAAACTTAAAAATAATGTCATTCATTATTTTTAGTGGTTTTTCTGTTTTAGAATACAGTACATGTGTTTTATGTGTATATTAATGTTTCACCTTTTAAAGTTTTGATAGTAATAAAATTATTTGTGTAAGAGAAAATACGAAAAATATTTTAAAGCATACTTGTCTCTCTTCACTTTTTGACTAAACTTAATTTACACACATATATAAATAATCTCATTTAGACCTAACTTCATATTTTTATCACTATGAAGTGATTGCACGTATGGTTTGAGATAGTTGGTTGGTTAGTTTGTCGCTCAACGGTCATTTTTTGCACACGAGGGCTAATTAGACCGGGACTTACATCTTAAAGTGGATTCCGAACCATTACAAACATCCATGCCCAAGGTGGGATTCGAACCCACGAACTGTTGAACCGAAGGCAAGAGCGCTAACCATTCGGCTGCCAGCTCGGCGGTTTGAGATAGAATGCAAAAATTAAGTTTTAATAGAGTAAATAGTGCAGTTTATTAATATTTGTATTGGTGAGTATATGAATATTCAATGTTTCTAAATTAATTCCATGTTTTATGATGTTAAGTTCGATTTTATTTCAGATAAAAGATTGTCAAATAACGATATTTGTGTGAAGGCTGTGTTGTGTGTAATATTTTAAAGTCATTTTTAAAATAGAGTTTTGTTGATTTTTTCTTCGTAGTACAAAATCAACGTGCTATTTACCGTATTAGTTAACATTTAATATCCTATCTTATTGTTTTACAATTAAAAAATATCACATTCATTATTATTTTGGTATTACGAGAAATATTTATTCATTTGAATATTCGAAAAATGGATATTTGTTTCAATTGTTTTGTTTGAACATTAATTTCTGTACACTCTTCAAATTTTTGCCGTGATGACAGTCTACTGATAAAGTGTCTGGCTTGTTCTCTTTCCTTTGAACTGAATTAGCGTTTTGACTTTCAACTTTATAGTTCATAATTTCAAGCTTGAATATTTCTAATGGTTCAGGATTTAACTGTGTGTTCCAGTCGAACTAGTCCTCTGGTAGGAAAAGTGATGTAGAACTGCAAACAAACCAGTCTAAAAGGATTTTCTTATGCTGAAAATGCTTGTATTGTGTAAAGTTTTCGTATCTTTATCAAGAGTCGCACTTGATGTTTCAATTGAATGATTTATAATTGATTCATAATAGTCTAAAGCTTTAAAAGATTTTAAAATAATTTACTTTAACGAAGAATTTTAACCCAGAGAGTAACTTCCTAGTATTGAAGGATCATATTAATACGCGATTGTTATGGGAAAATTACATTTTAAACAAGATTCAATGGAAACACTGAGAATCTAGGTATCTGATTAATACTTTCTTAAATAAAAATAAATTTATTTTAAAGGCGTTTAATGATAGTCAAAGTTGTAGGAATTAAGAATTTGCAAATGATTTAACGAGTTAAATCGCATGTGCATCTAGTTTATTGCATTGGAAAAGAACAACTCATCTTCAATGCCTCTCCTGCGTGCTATTATTCAATCAGTGCTTTCTGTAATAGTAACCTAGTGATAGTAAATTTCATAACAGTATCAGCTAAATGTCAACGTTATTGCCTTAATATTATTTTTTTTTTATCCTACGCCCAACTTCGATATTTCTGACATTAGTTAACGTACAGTCCAATAAAGTTGTGAAGCACAAGAAGAATTCGAGTTGTCTTCAAACAACTGAAACAAGGAGATGGTCAACATCCATATCTTCCTGGTGGCACAGAAGTCATGTCCAATAACAAACGAAGACAAATAACTCAAACAGATCGAGACAAGAAATTGGGAATACTTTTGTTGAGCAAAACACAATGAGAGCTTCTTACCCAATGATGCATCAGTATACTAGGAGACATTTATTTATTTAGTTGCTTCTTACGTTACGCAGAGATAAAGGAAAAGCAGGTTGTAACACGAGAGACTTCGTTTTAGCAATCCTATCAGTCTGCCCGTTTTCAAAAATGTCAAAATGGCTGGAAATCTACTGGAGGGCAATTCTTTCCCTAGACTTTTTAAGTTCAATTAACTTCATTCTTTTGGAATGAATTAGGACTTTTTTATATTTTGAATTTGTATGTGATAAAATAGTATCTTGAGAATCCATAAAGAACATAATATTGAGTTTACTAAAACCCTCTAGTTTTCCCATCGCAAATGATATTACCGCAATATATCACCGCCAAAATTACCACGATATTTCCTAAGAGGATAACTAATACTGAAATCACTTGAATAGACTCCAGCGCCATTTTAATAGCATCTTCTAATAGCGTGTGGATGTGGAGAGGAGGGTGCAAGGTCAGGTGTGATTTCGTCACCTGACCGTGGTTCAATATTACGAGGTACTTGGTGATAGGCTTGACTCATAATAGAGTTACATTCCCGTAAGAAAACTTGGCGGTTAGGCGTAAGAATATCGCAAGTGTCATAAAGATCATGAACAGTTGAAAGGAAAGACATGAGTTTTAAATCTTTCAGTTGATGGTTTATAAAAATTTAGAAAGTTACTTCTTCTCGAGATTTTTTCAACAAGGTTTAATGCACTTCTTTAGCTCCTTTTACTCAATGTTTCCAAACCTGTCAGAAGTTTTATTGCTTAAATAGGGGTTGATTTGGCCCCTACAGTGATTAAAAGCAATATTGTGTAAAAATAGAATGTATGATAGTATGAATAAAGTGATATGTTAAGAAACATCGTTATAAGAATATTTAATATCACTTTATTCAAAATGAAGATAGTTCCATAATTATGATTTCTTTTTTATATTTTTTTTTATTTTATGTTCGTTTTGTGATTTATTTTTAAAAAAGTCAACTAATTCCATTATCGTACCTCACTATTCTATTTACTCGAATAATGTGTGTGAGCTCTTCACTTAATATTTCTGCATTTATTTATATTTAATTTTATTTTTATTTGCATAATACTTGAATATTAAACGTTTGTCTGACAGTTACATTCATATACTTTTAAGTAAAAACATTATGAATAACGTAATACATTTTACCTGAAATCACAAATGTATTTATTTTAAAATAATGAATTGTTCATTATTTTACAATAATTTTGTTTCATTGTTTACATTTAGAAATATAAGTGTTTTTTCATTCCCTATCAGAAAGAATATGAGAAAGAGTTGCTTTACGATAAAAATTGATAAATTATGAAAATTTTTATTTCTCACTGGTATCTCACATTTTTTTTACTTTGAAAATAAACGTTTTCCAGATTATCTTAAGATTGTCATGTTAAAATCAAAATGAAATCTGTCACTTTATTTCGTATTTTTCCATTTGTTTTTCAATTTTTTAAAATAAAAGTATTACTTTTAACGTCAATTTAATTTTTTTCATTGGTTGGTTTTGAACCTATGTTTACTAGAGAAAAATCAGTGAAATCATTGTAAAATAATTGTTAATCAAATTATTTTGTATGTAAAATGTACTTTTTCATAAAAAAATGGGTATGAAATGATTTGAAGATACATTGTGGAGATATATCCACATATAACGCATACCTTCACGCATGTGTATATATTTGTTGCTCACAGTTGAGTTTGGAAAAGGTTGCTAAACATAGATAGCGGAACCATACAAAAATATGTAAACAACGGGGAGAGGTAACCTAGCAGCTGTTAGAGGTCATTTGCTCATCCGTTACGTATTTCCCTCTAGCATGACTCCTCATAGACAGTGAGTCATATTCACATGTCGCAAGGGAGAAAACCTCGAAAACTCCAAATTTCCACCATTATAGGTGTGCATGCAGAATTTCAAAGAAGTATTTATCAATATCAAATTTAATAATTGTGTTTGTTTACAGGATGTTTGAAAATGGAAATATTTTTATGACTAATAGAAACACGGATTGATTAATTTATTACTGAACAGTCATTTTATTCACAACCAACTATTAAAAACAGGTGCCGAACCTATGAGAGTATTCACATGCGAGCGAATCGATTACACTTGCTGTTGAAAGGATTAAAAAAGCTAACCCTTCATCTGTCGGCTCGGCGTAATAATGGTGAAAATAGATAATGCCACTGATGACATTTTATACAGTAGTTTAATATTTTATAATGTAACTTAACTTCATTTGAGGATAATTGAAAAAAAGACGAAATTTATTAACAAATAAGGATAATATTGAATCTAAGGAAAGTTCTTTGTGTTAATGTGCACTTTATGTTCTTTTTATTTAAATTTTTTTAGAATAATTATATTAAAATCGTATGAATAAAAGTTATTTTTTATATTAATTAATTAATATATTTTTTATAATGTAATAGAAAAATTTCGCAGTCGCCTTCTTGATATAAGAATTTATCAATATATATATTTATATTTTCTACATATTATATATATATATTCTACATATTTATGTAAATTAATAAATTTCGATACATATGCTTAAATGTATGCTAGGACTACTCTAATTCTTATTAAAAAAATCATTGCTACTACTGTAGAATATGTAATTAGTCCCAACGACAAGTGTTTTATTTGATGATATTCAATAAATTTTTCATTTAAAATTCATATTTGAAACCATTTACTATCCACAGACGAAATGATAAATGATGCCAGGATATTAGCTTTCGTTTCGGAAATGTTTTTATAGATCATGCGGTTTCTATGGTTACGGGGAAATCGGGTTAATATATACGGATTAAATCACACGGGAGTTAAAGACAGTTTTATTATTAAGACAGAGGTAGTATAATATAAGAAGATAAAGGGTAAAGAGACTTTTTATTTTCGCACAATGATAATTATAAACATGTAAAATAAATCAGAATGAAATTAATGAGTGAGAAGTTATTATTTTTTGCATTTTTATTTAAGGTTTTTAAATTTATTAAAAAGCTATTTGAATGAAATGAAACATATAAATTAAATTAAATAAAATGTGCAGTTTTCTATATGTATCCTCGTAGACTTCTATAGCCTTGTAAGTTGTTTAAAGAAAACCTTCGAAAACAAAATTTTTTAAAATATTAGCTTAGAAACAGATGAATATATCAAGAAGAGTTAGAATTATATTTATTGTAATGTATGATATTAGAAATAACATTTCCTATAAAGCTGTTATACGTGTGTTTCTGTTTTTTCTCTAAATCTCTTTATTGTATTCATTTTAAATAAGCCAATGCAGAGAATCATATAGGTTCAATGAATCTATTTAAAATTTTAACAATTGTTGGAAGTTATATTGCGTGCATATATATATTCAAATATTCCTATAAATTGTTTCTATGTTAATATGTACATATATGTTCCATGATGTATTTTTGTGAAAGTATAAAAAACAACGCAATATATATATATATATATATATATATATATATATATATATATATATATATATATATATATATATATATATATATATATATATATATATATATATATATATATATATATATATATATATATATATATATATATATATATACAGTAAGACCCCGCTTAACGCTGTTTCGCTTAGCACTGTTTCGGTTTTGCGCTCTTATATTTCAACCCGGGGATTCCACGAAATCGCTCGCAGCATATGGGGATTCCCCGAAATATTATGCAGCGATAGGTTTCAAATACATATCCGAAAGAGTGTACTTGTGTTTCTTGTTTGGTGCGGTATTGTATAGACATATTTTTATTATTGGAAACATTTGTTGACATTATTGTAAGTAGGTATTAATTTACATATTTAATACTATATTACAGTGTCAAATATTTTGATCTTTAGTTTTTACTATGGGTGATAATGAAAAAGAAAAGAAAGCAACCAGAAAAAGCATTTCACTCAAAACTAAAATGGAAGTGATTAGAAGATTAGATTCTGGTGAACGTCAAACTCTAATTAGTGCTTCATTGAATTTGCCAACTTCAACAATAAGGACCATCATGAAGAATAAAGAAAAAATACTGTCATCGGCAACTACAACTACGTCAAGCTCTGCAACTAGAATTACCCGTTCTAGAAATAATATCATAGAGGAAATGGAAAAACGACTGTCTATATGGATTGACGACGAAATTGACCGCAATATGCCATTAAGCCAATCTATCATAATGGAAAAAGCTAGAAGAATTTTTAATTACATTCAGGCTGAGACAATTGACACAAGTGAAACTTTCGTTGCTAGTCGAGGATGGTTTAATAGATTTAAACATCGAAATAACCTTCACAACATAAAGATTACAGGAGAAGCAGCAAGTGGTGATACAAAAGCGGCGGCTGAATTTCCAGCGATATTAAAAAAATAATTGAAGAAGGAAACTATCCTCCAGAATTGGTTTTTAATGTTGATGAAACAGGCTTGTTTTGGAAAAGAATGCCGAAACGAACATTTCTATCCCGTGAAGAGAAACGGGCACCAGGATTTAAAGCTGCAAAAGATCGCTTAACCCTTCTACTAGGTGTTAACGCAAGCGGAGATTTTAAATTAAAACCATTACTAATTTACCATTCCAAAAACCCAAGAGCGATGAAAGGCATATCTAAATCAACTTTACCTGTAATTTGGGAGTCTAATAAAAAATCATGGATAACTGCGAAAATTTTCCAGGATTGGTTCACTGAACATTTCTGCCCGTCTGTTAAACGTTATTGCGAAATTAAAAAACTTGAACAAAAAGCACTTCTGTTAATTGATAATGCTCCAAGCCACCCAACAAATTTATCAGACTTAACAACATGCATTCCAGTCGAAGTGGTTTTCTTGCCGCCTAACACAACTGCCTTAATTCAACCAATGGACCAAGGCGTTATATCAAATTTTAAGGCTTATTACTTGCGGCGAACCTTTAAGCAAATGTTTGAAAAAACAGACGGAGAAGAGAACCAGTCCATAAGAGAATTTTGGAAAAACTACAACATCGTGGATGCTGTAGAAAACATAGGCCTTTCTTGGAATGAGGTAACAGAAAGATCTTTGAAAGGAGTATGGAAGAATATTTGGCCGGATTTAAGTAAGAGCGATGACGTTGGACACTCTGTCGATGTGGATGAAATAGTGGAAGAGATAGTGAAATTAACGAAGCAAACCGGTTTTGAAGGGGTAAATGTGGAAGATGTCGAAGAAATAATTCAAGAAGCAGCGGCTAGTCTTTCTAATGATGAGCTCAAGGAATTAACTGAACAAGAAGAAAACAAAAATGTTGACAGCAGTGATTCAGAAGAAGAGCAAAAAGAACTTTCGATGGCGTTTGTAAAAAGGAGTTTGTCTACCATAACTGAAATAATGGATCAATTCATTGAAAATGATCCGAATTTTGACAGGAGCTCAAAAGTAAGGCGTGGTGTTAGAGATGCTCTATCCGTTTATGAAGAACTTTTAAGAGAACAACGCAAAAGAAAAAGGCAAACAACATTAGATGCTTTTGTCACAAAAAGGCAGAACACTGAAAACGCGGAAGGCTAACTAAATATGACTGACTTAGAATTTTATTTATTTATTTATTTTTTTGTAAGAATATTCGTTTTGTTATTTATATTTTGTTTTTATTATTGCAAGAAATAATAATGCGGTATTAATTTGGGCTTTAAGAAATAAATGTTTAGTTTTATTTTTATTAAAAAAACATACTTTTTAAATTTAATACCTAACCAATTTCCTAGCCATCTTCCCCTAACCCCAATATTTACATGTAAAGATAGCCTCGTTTAGCGCTGTTTCGCATTACGCTCTACTGTATCCCCCGCGTTAAGCGGGGTCTTACTGTATATATATATCTGAATCTCGAAACAGTGCTAGAGGACTGCAGGAAAGATGTCCACTGTGAGCGACGAAACTCCTCTTCAGAATTTATTTTGAAAAAGTACTTTTGCTGTTGGAAATTATTGGAATCGTGAACATATTTGTTAGCACCAATATTAGTTGCAAGCTACGCATTAGTAGTGGCGAAGGGTGGTGCTACATTTGCTAATCACAACTTTGAACATCGGCTTTTTAAACTTTCCTATGATATATAATGTGCACATGCTTTTTTGTATTAAAAAAAATGCTGTTTTTAATGCTAAAAACTGTTTTGCATATAAAAATTTGAAAAACAATCTGCGTTACCTCGAGATATAGCTGTATTAAAAGTTACTTTTTTATGTTGAGATTTCTTTAATTTAAAATAATGAATGATATTAGAGGATATAGATATGTATATTTCTATATCTCAAACTCCATGTATGATTAGAACAATTTAAGAATTTGTTTTTAAATATTTATATTTTATTTATCAGTTAAAAAAGTAAAACATCGTTAAGTTGACACTCCGTTGCTGTAGACAAGTGGGAAGCATAACTAACAATAATTAAAGCAAAAGCGAATATGCCAAAACCATATATTTTTCTATTCTTTAGTAATAATGTTTACTTCAACATTCACTTAAATTAAGTATAAAGAACTTTTAGTTTATGCCATAGTTAATTTTTTACTCATGGAGCTGATCAGACTGAAATCCGTAATTTAATGTGGATTTCGAATTCCCCTTTACAAACAACCATAACTCATTTCTGAATCGAATCTATAAACCGGAGAATTGAAATCCAGAGCGCTAACCATTCAGCTACAATCTTGCAACGGACATTTTTAGATTCGCTGCATTAAAAAGCGAAACACTAATTGTAAAGCTACATCAGTTTGATATTGAGATTAGAATAACTTACAATTTAATCAAATCGGGAAAAAAAGACTTGAGATAAATAATTAAAATTCTTATCTTTAATAATTATGATAATATCTATTAATAATTATGAACTAAATTTAATCTAATTGTACATTGCACTGTACGATGCTTCTATTTTAATCTTTCTGATTTATGAAATACATATCTCAAGTTTAAAAAAGAAAACTTGAATGATGACTATTCATCTTGGTTCTTCTTCTTCTTAATGGGCTTGCACGGTACTGGGCACTTCTACTCGATACCATTTTGTGCCATAGCCTCAAGCCCATGAGCTCTTAGATCCAATAAATTGGGTCACCCATTTTATTTATAAAGTCAGACAAACCCTTTATGTAGCTAAGATGTAACTTTTTAGTATTGATGATTCCTAAGGTATTAAAACGAATGGAGGCATCACACTAAAAAATGATGCGATGCGCCGACTCATCATCCTTAAATGTTTTCCTACAATTAGGGTCTTGAACGAGTCCCATAGTATGGAGATGTTTCCTGAAATGACAGTGCCCAGTGATGAAGCCTATGATGGTACGTATCTTCGCTTAAGAAAAACTAAGAATTTCAGAGACAACATTCGCCGATGATCTAGCGATCATACTTTTGGCGTGCTTTTGACCAGAAAAGTTAAGCCAAGATTTATTCATCTTCTACTTTTCCCACTTGAGTAAGATACCCTTTATGGTCTTCATGTTGAGGCCACAAAAAGGTTTCCTAGCAATAGGGTTAGAAGACGAACCCTGATTTGCCAATTCATCCGCCTTTTCATTACCCACGTGTCCTATCACCCAAAAATGGAAAACCTTATTATTGGTTGCCAGTTCTTTAAGAAGGTTTCTACATTCCAGAACAATCCTAGATTTGACTTGGAAAGAATTAATGGCCTTTAAGGCAACTTGACTGTCACTACAGATTAGAATCCGTTTAACATGGTAGCCATTTCTAATATTTAATAAGAGAAGTCAATAATGGCAAGAACTTCAGCTTGGAATACAGTGGCATACTTACCAAGGCCCTTAAAGAAGTTGATACTTGGTGATACTCCATGCACTCCAAGTCCAGAGAAGTTATCCTTTCTAGATCCATCCGTAAACCAAATGAGATCATAGTTATCCAAACTGATCGTGTTCTCACTCCATTCATCCCTGGTTGGAAAAACAACCTCAAAAGGTCTGTCGAACACGTAGGACCTTTCTAGGGTGTCAGAAGGCATTATAAGAATAGGATCCCTTATAATTTTGGTGATTCGGAATGACCTATATCCAAAGGTTGTCATACCATTGATTTTGCACCATCCTTCTATATGCAGTCATTCTTTCAGTACTGCAAATGAAGATGTCTAGAGGAGTCAGATCTAAAATAATCTCTAAAGCTCTGGTGGGCGCAGAGGACATAGCTCCTGTGCACAGGTAGGCTAGTGTTCGCAGACTTCCTAGCCTGTCTCTCACAGTTACCTGTTCCGCCTAGCACCACCAGATCATAGGGGCATAAGTAATAATAGGTTTGATAATAACAGTGTACATCCAAAACATCAGTTTTGGTTAGAGACCCAAGTTTTTACCAAGCATTCTTATTCATCTTGGTTGGAAGAAGTGAAAAATTATTGAGAAGCAGAGGATTTGATATTTTAGCTGAATTCTTAAATGTTAGTAACTCATTGCAATCATATATCAATACTGATTAAATAGGCCAGTATTATTTATGTTATTTTCTGTAAACACAAGGAGGACATTTATTACAGTATGTTATCAGATTTTCATAGTAATAAAATATAATTATTGCACGAGTCTAGTATTTATTTTCGTTAAATGCAAATCCCTGAACATAATCAAACGTAGTTAAATAATTCAAAATAAAAAAGTTCTCTCATTTTCAATGTAAAAGTGGAATAAAAAGCTAGTGATCCTTATTACTTGTTCATTATTCAACAGTATGAAGTATAATACAGTTTCTTATTGAAGTATATAGCTATAAAGCACACATGATATAGAAAAGTATAAAACTAGATAAGGATATTTTATTATAGCATGAAACTAAAATAAATAAAAGTATTAAAATGAAATGGATGGCAATATATATATATATATATATATATATATATATATATATATATATATATATATATATATATATATATATATATATATATATATATATATATATATATATATATATATATATATATATATAACAAATTTTTCTTGCGTAATATATATGTTGTAATTTTATCAGGGTTATAATTCATATTTGAAGGAAAATATTTGTAAGAAAAATAGCTAAGCTGATTTAAAACCATTGATGTGTTGTTAGATTTTCTCGTGTAAATGTTGCCTGCATCTAGTAGAACTAAACTTCATTTTCTGATTGAAAAATCAAAAATTCAAAATAATTTGTTAGTTACACATGGGCCTGAAATTCATGGTGGACCCATCGTCCTCAAGACTCAAAGTCATAAGGTTCTGTACCTGAAATGGCAGAAAATCACAGTGATGAGAATTTGCATGTCACGAGAGAGACATTCGGATTAAAAGTTCTGTAGGATGATGTCACAACATGCGATGGCGTGAAAAGTAAGGTTCCAGTTTAAGCATGGTTATCATTTGACTGTGCTTCAAAAGTACAAGGTATTCAGTTATATTAAGTGGCTTAGTAATAAAACAGTGCTTTGAATAAAACAGTGAGTGAAAGCTTCCAGATTCAATCTCAGCTTCTTTTGAACTGGAGATGGATATTGATTGCATTTCTGTCTTCTGCATACATGTCTGTCGGGAAGGTTGCTGGGGAGTTTTTGTGGTTTTCGCCTTTGCGATAAATAAATACGACCCAGTATTCATGCAATGTTTTTTCTTCATCAGATACCAATGTTTTAGATTTGGGACAGAATTCATAACTTTAATACCAATTAAAATTCCTTATTTACTGAAAAATGTTCCATGAAATTCTTATTTTTGTAGTAATTAATATCAGTCATGCTGTTTGCATGCCAAATAAAGATATTTAATAACTTATATTTGTAGAATTTCAGAATATTTATATTACTTAAAGCTCTAAATGGCAATTGAGATTAGATACCGTATATTTTTTGACACATTTTTGGCAATTAAAATACATCGCCAAGCTGACATAACTATCAAATGATAGTTTCTTTCTAACTGTGAGCAAATTAAATCTGATTAATAATAAAGAACATAAATAAAGTTACAAAGTATTAAAACAAGCATTAAATTAAATAATTTGAATTTTCTCACAATTATTCTCATGAAAATGCTCAGCTAAAACTAAGTGCTTTAAATTGTGTCGTGATGACTTATGTAAATTAGGGTTGCCAAAATATAATGCTTAGTATTCTCAATCTTTCTGGTGTAATAAAAAATACAGGTTACATGAAAAATTGCGAAATCCACTAAAAAATTCACCAATTTCTAAAATGAGCCAAAAGAATTATACAGCATTTGTGTGTATCGGCATTTTTTTAATAAGTATTACGATTCCAATAAACAAATAAACTTGTATATGCAATGATTGCAGAAAATTCGATGATTTCTAAACAGAAATTTCTTACTTTGGTTGATATTAATGTAATTTATATAGAGCTTATTAAGAACTCAATGCTTAGAAATACACAACAAAATTTTATCAAGAATTGCAAATGATTTCCTGATTCTTTAAGAAATCCCATTTACAGTCCTAACAATTTTTAACTACAGTTCTGAATACCAAAATTTTGAAGGGAAAATAAAACTTAAGTTAGAAGTTGCCAGGTAACAAATATGATTCAGTATTTCATAATGATATTTATGTATTATTTTCTCAACATTTCTGCGAAAAATAAGTGACGCCAAATGTTACAATTTATAGCAACTACATCGCCTAATCTTCTGCATTAATTCCTGTTTTATGTTCTTACTTTTAGAGCATGTGAATTTTAAATTTATGGTTATGTTTCTGTTTTCATGCTAAAATAAAAATTAGAATATAAATTAAAAATAATGTTTTTATCTATTTGTTTCCATGAAGATACCAGTTATTTAATATATTTCCCCTCATTTTTAAAAGAAAATGACTAAAATTTAGCATTTTGCAAAAGCAGAATTATGTAAAAAGAGGCGAAGGTTTTAGACGTCTATTCGTAACATTTAGCGATGAATATATATATTTTTTTATCAAAAACTGGTCGATGAGATTATGCATAAGTACTTCCATGTTTACATATCCTGCTCATGCAAAACATTTAAAATAAAACATTGAAAAAAAAAGTCGTTTGTTTGTTGATAGATTGTAGCCACATCGGTAATTTAAATTGTAAATGAACAAAAAGAAATAACTGCGTACTCCTATTGTAAAATTTATTAGATATAGTAAATGAATAAGCAAACAAAAAATGAATAAAATTGAAGTAGGAAATAATGTTAAAATTTTTAGTGTTAAATAATTTTCTTGTTTAATTAAGAGAGTATTTCATTGAAAAAATGCGACTCACTTGTTGACTGGAATACCGAATGCAGCATTTTCAAGTTATTTGATATTGATCAAAAATATTTATTTTGATATTACCAACAATTAGTTTCTATCGCATAGAGCTTTGAAGCTCTTATTGTCATTAACTAACATGTATCATTGTAAGAATAGAAAATAAATTCATTTTCAATGAAAAATTGTTTAAATTTGTTAACGTATTACTCTTTTCAGACAACGTGAATGATTATTGATTTCCACGCAGTAAAATAAAAAAATCTTAAAAAGTGACATAGTGACTTTTTTTTTTAGTTACTTTCAACTATAAAAATATCTACGATCTTATACTTTACTTTATACTTTTAATCAGTTTTTCTCATAAATGAGAAAGTAGCTTAAATCTAGAAAATTATTTAAAAATCGAGTAATTAATAACATTTTAAATAAAAATAAGCTTACGAGTAAATAAATATGGGAAAGTAGAAATTTAATCGTGAAATTGAAAAATTACTAAGTAATCACGAAGTTTTGCAATTCAGTTTCTGTAATTTTGGAATAAATTAAAATAATGGAAGTTAAGAAAAAGTTAACATTTGAAGAAGAGAAGAAAGAAGTGGTGGAGCATAAAATAGAAAAAGATAAAAATGAACTCTCTGCAGAACAAGACGTATTTTGGAATATGTATTTGAGAAGAAAAGAAGGAATGGAGGTATTTACCATCCATTTTTTATCTTCCTGTTTCTAATTTTTACTTATTGAGAGTGAAAATAATATAAGTGTGAATTCTTTAAGGAAATAATTTTCATTGCATTTCTTTCAATCAAGGAGTTTTTGATTGTTTATATGATCTAATAAGGACAGTAGGTTGAGCAAAGGAAAACTTTAGACATTTTGTGACATCAATTTAATTTTTTATCTTTTGAAAAGCCGGTATTAGATACAGTGAACTGTTTTAGCGGAAAAAAAGAAACCAGAATATTTTTCCAATTACATAAAATTTACTTTAGCTTTCGAGCGAAGAAAAATTCCTCAACATAATATGTTTGCGATTAATTTCTTCATCCATATATATCTTTATGAATTTGCATTTATTTTTTGTGGGTTATTTTATTTAGATTCTTTTAAATTGATAAAATTATGGTCTTAATCAAACTTTTAGAAATTGGTGGGAATAAAACTTTATATGCTTTCTCGCAGATGAAATGATTAACTACATAAGATTGTCCTAAGAATTACAAAATATGCCTTCTGAAGACAATCGTGGATAATGAGGATTATTATTAAGAAATAAACCCTATACAGAAGAGGATACACACACATAATACAGTAACGTACGAAACCAATTCGAATCAGCAAGAAATAGAAATTTTGCATCTCGTCCAAAATTTTGACGGCGGATTACAATCTTTTATTATTTCACTTAAGAAATATGACTCAAAGAATCCAGTTAAATCTCCTTTTGTTGTTTCAGCCACATATCAAACAACATAATTAATAATTTTTATATTAGAAATTAGCTGTATGGAAAGTTAAATGGACAAATCAAATGAGATCAGAATTAAGTAATTAACAAAAAATTAATTTTCATTTCTGCTTATAATCAAAGTAGATATCTTTCAATATTAATACTTTGGAAATATTACTTAATAATTAAAATATTGAAGGACTTATATTGTATTTAAGACTAATGAGTTATTTCCTGCCATAACATTTATATTCTATCAGCTTTCAGCTAAGATTTATATCTAGATATTGTTGAAGGCTGCATTATGGGTGTCGGTGCACTGTAAAACTCCACATTCTAAGGTATTTGATTTATAATATACATCCAAACATTTATTATACAAAATTAAAGAAGCTTTATTTAGAAATAAAGAACTTCAACGACTAATAAAACTATGGTTTTTATCTTTGTGATTGAGTGAAATTATTTAGACTTAGCTGTAGGTGATAGCATAAGTAATGCCCCATGGATGCGGCGATTAGCTGGATAAAATTTTATAAAATTAACATAGGAAAAAGATTTTGATGTTCAGCTTCTTAGAATTTCACTTTGTGATTTTGACTTCATTTGGTGAATTTAATTTTACCTGGTGAAGTCATTTTCAGTTAAAGAAAATGTGATGAGTCACTACAGTATATTTATTAAATACTGTCCAGTAAAACGTTAATATTGAAGTAACGATTTTAATAATTTAGAACTATAAAGATTAGTATTTAGTTCAAAAGGATAAGAACACAGAGAAAATGTAAATTTTTGAAAGCCTGAATTGGTAAAGCTATTTTTCCTTTGAGAAAAAGATAGAAATATGCAAGTATGTTTGGGCAATACTTTTGCTTAGATAATATGACAAACCAATCACAGTTTTATGCCTCGAGATGTGCAAACGAAGTAGTCATGCGAGAAGTCAACATTTCTCAGGATTTCAGGAGTTGCATGTAAAAAAGAGGTATAGAATATTTGCTACGATAAATTTGTTAGGTAAAACTATAGCTTCGAGAAGATGAATAGAAAATTTTGAGAACCAGCAGGTGGTTATGGACTCATCAAAAAACAGGATATTAAATTACAAATATTGCTCAATTTTTTCGGTATTCGTCATTCTGCCGCTTCATTATTATATAAATAATTCAAAATCCTCTAAATATTGTAGCCCCAAAATTATGGCTTCTGGTATTGTTTTCGTATCCAAGGGACATTAGAGCTTCAATGGCTCAGTATCTTCACGGCGTTCCCATTAAAATAAGCTAAGTGAAGCATCATTTGCCACGAACAGTGATTGGAAGAGACACCACATTATCCCTCACTGGGTTGATGGAGCTCCGTGAGTGTCCACATTAATCTGTAATGTCCAAAGTCATTCTGCTCGGTGTGGCGGGGATATGGAGAGGAGGAGACTAGCTCAGGTGTGACCTCGTCACTTAAACCAAGGTTCATTATTATGAGGCACTTAGTGATGGGCCAATATTGCAAACTCGTTAACCTTACGGTACTATTCGGGGCTCGTCTGCACAGCTATGTAAGTATGTAACCAAGGGATATTAGTCGCTATTTTTGCATGTCGAAGCTCATGTGCTTGAATCATGTATCCGCAATTTATTTTTAGCTCTGGGAAAGGATCTAATAGTTAGTCATAACGTAAGAGATTTACAATAGATTAAACTATGAATTTACATAATTCAAAGCCTTAGGTAATCGTCGACCCTAGATTAATGAATAACTGTACAGCCTACTCTTCTGCCAATAGACTACCAACGGAGCCAAACAAAATCGAAGAATGATCTTCACATATATTACATTACACTTTCACTGGCAATTTATAAAACAATATCTTACATTATAATGTTTGGAATAATACACAGTAGTATCCTTTCATACACTTTGTCACCAAGAATTTGTTTTCTTTGGACCATTCAATCGAGAGAAAAAAGGTTTAAAATGTTATCACCAAAATATCATTTTTTATCGTACCCGATTAGGGCAAATTAATGTCCCCAGATGAATCACCATTTTCAGGGGCATCCTATAACTATCATAAAGAAGTTGGAACACAAGATACCAACAATATAAGCCAGATCGTAACCTAACATTACGTACTCCTATGTAGAAGCTTCATGATCTGGTCAGGAATTTGTTTCGGATATCGTGCTAATCCCATCGACATCTATGGGCAGGTTACATGGTGTTGGACTGTATATGGGAGATCTCCTAAGATGGCGAGCTTCAGATGTTGATTCAGCTTTCTTTGAATGGATGACGGAATGTCCCTATACACCTGTTATCATCGACTGGAGAGGCAGAGACTGTGCATATGAAAGACTAGCTTCCTCTCACGATCAAAATTGTGTAGAATATTTGAGATATAGTCCACCTCGTTGTATTTATATGTTTTTGTACTTGATTAAGGTTTTAAAAGAAATAATTTTTTTAATATAGATGTAGCTGATAATCTCAAAAGTTAGCTGTTAATTCTGCTTGAAAAGTAATTTCAACATGAATTTATTTAACAAAAGTAAAGACTGCGTAAGATCATTTGGTGATTTAAATAACGAGCAGAAATTTAATTCCAGAGAACGCGTTTTATCATAAAATCTAATTTAATAAGTGACTGCATAAAAATATTTGTTTCCTGCTGTTCACAAAAATCTTAGCCTTAAATATATATTCACGCTATTATTACATGTTTTCCTTTAATTTAAAAAATTGTTTCTTTCTGTTTATAATAAATAAATTGAAAAATTATGTCTTCTGTTAATAGTGTTAAGACAGGTAGAAAAGTTTGATCTGTGTATGGATTCTTAAAGTTTTACCTTTGTCTGTTTTCTTGAGGTAGAATCATTAAACGTAAACGTATAAATACAGAGCTTTTCAAAAGAATAAATCAAATAATTCAATGCTTTGAAAAGATCCTGTAAGATGTTATTTATTATTTTGCTGAAATTTTTTTCACCTGAAATGAAATATGCAGAACAATTCAAAAAATATGTGCTAATTTGGACTATGCTTATGCTTCCATGAAATATACAATTCATTAACATTTTATGTTTAATACACATAAGGTATACACCTTTAAAAACTCTATAAAAAGACAGATTGGAAATTTTGAAACGCTAGAAAATCGTTTGTATCAGTGTTAATTAATTAAAATGTATTAATAATAAAAGGTGCATTTTCAGTTAAATTTCAGTTTTCTCTCTGTCTTAAATTGAAAGGAGTAAAACTCTTCGCTATCAAATGTAAACAGTACTTCTTATTTTAAACTTAAAACTGCCACATTATCTCTTTTTATGTAATTGATAACAGACAATTATTTAAAAGTAACTGCTTTGAATGCAGATTTGATATACATAATGAAATATAGGAAAAATAAAAATTTAACCTAATTGAACCAGCTCAAATGGTGAGTTTTTATAAATATTGTAAATATTAAATAAATTTTCAAAATATATAACCCAGTTTTTATTCATGAATAATACGTTTATGCAATATTATTCTTTTTTAAATGAGTAAAAATTATTGAAATATATAATATTAAATATATGTCTTAGAGAGAGAGAGAAAGAGAGAGAGAGAGAGATTATCTTTCTTCTCCTATTTCTGAAAATTGATTTTTATTTTGATGTAGCTATCCAGTTATTCGAGTTAATAATTGGGTTAATTTCTTTAATTTAAGTTTAAATTTTGAAACTTTTATATTTTATGATATACAAAAATTATTCAAGATATATTACTTAAATGGAAAAACTGAAAATGTGTTTTTTAATTTAGGTGATACATCGGAGTATAGACGATTTAGTTAAAGATTGTCAGCATTGGAAGAATTTGTTAGAAGCTACCATAGACAGTAATAGAATTTTAAAAGAAGAACAGTGGTCTATGCGAATGGAATATGAAAAGCTCTTGGAAAAGATTAAATTTGATGACAATATTATCTGGACTTTGAAGGTTTTCTACTTATATTAAAACTTATTTAGTACATTTCTGAAAAAAAAAATGCAGTAAGGGATGCAGGTGGGCTCCAGTGTCTCAGTAGCTTCACTCCGCTTCTCTTTATGATCAACAAAGTGAAGCATCATTTACTTCGGTCAGTGATTGGGAGGCTGACCACGTACACTCCCGTGCTGGGTTACTGGAACTACGTGGGTTGGGGACGTGTCCACGTTAATCTGTGACTCAAAAATTTAATTTGTGACGTCTATGCAATTTAATTGCTTAAAACCAGCTTAATTTAATATCTCTGAACTACTGGAGAAACTACTGACAGTAAATCGTTTGCGAAGTGTTTTTGTAACGAATAAATGATAATATTGTTTAAAGAGACAGGAGCGTTTGTGAACAAAGATGTGGTCGTAAGCAAACGATAATATTAAAATAATAGTAAATAAATCCTGAAAAAATAAAATTAATATGGAACTAGCAATAATTAAAGCAGATAGAAGTTGCAGTGATCATGCTCATAACTAGATCTGAGTATGTTGCAGTCGATAGTATGGAGTACTTTGTTTTTACTATAGAATATTCCATATTTACCAAGTGAATTTATAAGCATTGGTTGAAAATATCTGTTCCAATGCTCATTTTCAAGATAACTATGATTAATACACTAGACGCTTGTTTTTACAAACCTCTAATTTAAGAACACTCATGATTTTAAAGAACTAATGGCTGTTGCCTAATATGATCCCATAAATGTAATGATAATAAATTTTCATTTACGAACTAAAATTTCAAAAAGAAAATGTCTTATTTTCATGTATTTTATTATTTGCGCTTATATTTTATCATTTAATTCCTTTTTTAATTAATTTTATTTTATCGTTGAGGGAAACTTGGATTTACGTTCCTATTGAAAAATTGTAAATCCTTAGAAGTGAGGATATCTAACTATGCACTACTGATGTTAAGAGACATTGCAAGGAATCATTATGTCTTGGAATGTTTTTTTTTTATGAAATTGATATTCTAGGCACAATGTAATTGTCAATCCATGTCAAAATGTTGGAGAAACAATGTCTAAATCAGTTTGGCAAGCAGACTTGGTGGGAAACCATTGCAACTGAGGAAAACTAAGAAAAATTTCCTGACAACTTGAGTGATTGTCTCTTAACGGTCATTTTTTGTACCTGAGGACTAATTAGACCGGGCCCTAAAGACAATTTGAGTGAGATAAGTTACTCAGTCATGAACGTTGACAAAGAAATCCATGGTTGCCTGATTTTTCTTTTTAGAATTTTTTGAATGTGAACTCAGATATAACTTGCATGTCAGAAGTTTCGGATTATTAAATGATTAAGAACATAATGAAGGAGAATGAAGAATATCTATGCATAGATTGTAAATAGAAAATAACATAGAACAGCGATTATCTGCAAAATATGCAGATATATCGAAAAAAGGAAAAAGTGTGTTTCCCAAAAATGTAGCTTTGAAGCAGAAAATAAACAAGTGATTGCTTCACTGATTTTACATCAGTAAAAATAACTAAAACTAATAAAACTTTTTTTAAAGCATGAATTCTATTTGGCATGTGTTTGTTATATTGGGAACAATAAATAATTTTTCCTATCAGTACTTTGCTTATAATGAAGAAGTATTCTAGTAAAAAAGAAATTTAGTTTTAAGCGCTAACACTTAGTTTCCCATTTTATGAAACTTTTGATTTCAGAGCTTATAAGTTTGTGAAAATGAGAAGCTACTGTATAAAATTTTATCACATGATATGAAATAAATCTGAAAACAATATACAAAACATGATTGCCACATTTGGTCCGAAAAGAGCTTCCATATTCCCCAAGAATTCTATCGTATGAGTACGGTATCGGGTGAATTTACATCATCTCATTCATTATTGATTTTAATACTTTAGAAATAAAAGCAAACTTAATACTTGTATCATGCTTTGTTAATGCCCTCAGGTATGCAAATATGCTCCAAATGTAATTCCATTCTTTCAGCAGAGGAACTGTCTTGGAAGCATACGTTAAAGAAAACTCAAGCACTTCTTCATATAGTTTTACCAATTCAAAACTTACAATGGCAAAAAAATTCGACTGATATTAGATTACTTTCAAGACTGATCATTCTTTCGATTTAACTTCCTGTTACTTTTATCTATAAAGATTTTTATTGAGGAACTGCGTTTATCAAAACAGTATTTTAACACAACCTTTTATTCACAAGAAGTAATTTAACTTCATCATTAGTTTAAAGTAAGTTTACAATCAGTACCAACAAATATATCTTTGGTGAGAATCGAATTCAAGGACTTTTATATAACCTAAGTGTTAAGCATTCAGACTACCTACCCAAATTAAAAAGTTATAACTCTAAGAATGAATCATTTACTACTTTGGTATATATATATAAATATATATATATATATATATATATATATATATATATATATATATATATATATATATATATATATATATATATATATATATATATATATATATATATATATATATATATATATATATATATATATATATATATATATATATATATATATATGTTTGGTACTCAACTTCATGTAAATTAATTTTTGAAATATGAATTTCTTTTAGGATTCAGAACGCAATCTAAGGGGAGAAAAGGAAGAAGGTTCAAAGATCAATGATAATCTTGATAAAGTATATTCTGTCAAAAAAGAATTTTTATTTGACAAAAGAATTTTAAAAAAAGAGAAAGACAAGCTATTACAGAAATTAGATACCAATAACAGGAAAATAAAAAGAATCAATGTAAGATTCATTTTTTGTCTTGATTGTATTTTTATCTTATAACTTTTTTTTATCAGGAATTAATTTTATATTGTAGAACACACACTTGTATATATACATTGATATCTTTGTGAAAAATACAAATCCAGGAAGCTTGGTGACTAACGAACTAGTCCTCCCAGTCCTTGTTGATGTTAGACAACATCCAGATGAGTAGAGATACTCTTGTTGAAAGAAATTGGAATTCTCTCGTTTTTGGAACCAAATTTGTGAGTGAACAATTGAAGTGATATCGACAGGAAGTTCAGTGGAGGTATCTTGTTGGGAAGTGTTATATCCCGGCTAGTTAAAAATCTAGGTAAAATGTACAATCCTGTTAAGTTAGAGTGCTTAATGTTTTCCAAAAATTAATAGAAAGCTTTTCTTAACAGCAATGTGTTGTTGTTCCATGTTGATTATTATTAGCCTAAAGATGGGAATTATGGTTTTAAGCATATTTGACTAAGAATGGTAGGCTCATCATTGAATAAAACGTTCGCTGAAAAAATAGGGTTACCTGAATCCTACTGTTGGTATCAGTAGACAAAGCTGAGAAGAAGAGGATAATCCTCAAATTTTTACACTCTCTGAGACAGACATGGCAACATTTCGTCATCATTCATTTTTTTACCAAACAGTTACATAACTCACTCTGAACACATCCTGCCATTCTTAAGTTCGTCAAATAGCTACCTCTGACTGTGCTTCTTCCAATGCAGAAAACTGTGCAATATCTTCCTGTTCTCATATCATGTTTGGAAGCATAAAACGAGACATTCTTTCACAACTCCTAGTAAAAACCCTTTTAATGCTTGGTGATTGATATCCTTTCTGGAAATGGCTCATAGCACATCCCTTGAACAGATGCTGGACAACTCCATACATGAAATGCTTAACAGGAATCTCAGCATTGGTGTAGAGGTGTATGTTGTTTTGAATTTTTTCGGGGGTTGACGATTGAAGATAGCAAAATACTTTCATTTACTGTTCTTTGAGCTTAACAATGACTTCATATACACAGAGAGAAATTATTTTGAGTGATATCTATTTAATCAATTTTTTAATAATTTATCTATATTTTCTTAGCGAAGTACACAATAGTCAGTCAAAAATATTGATTTGATTATTTTGGTGTATTTTTAATTCAATGTTTGAATTTGTGATGCTTAAAATTTGGTTAAGAAAATGCATTTTTAAGAAAATGTATTTGCTAAAGTAGCAACAATTTCCATTTCTCTATTTTTATATGATATTTCTTATTCATCATCCCACTGACAGGTACAAAATATTAAAATTCTTTAAATAGAATGTAATCTTTAGACATTGGAACTTTTCTTTAAGGCTGACACCACTTAGTCAACAGTCAAATGGCTGAAGCCATTTTTAAATATCGCTAGCGTAGTATTAAAATGAGAACTTTTATGAAATAGTGGACTGTTCTCGCTTGTGTCGATGGAGAAAAACCAGAAATCTCCCAAACATTCATTCCGAGAATTTACATGCAAAATGCAGGTTCTATCCTTCGTTGATCGGAAATGGCGGAGTTTGAACTCGGAGAACCATCCATTCAAGACGACATTGCTCCATCACTAAGAAAGGGTAATTTTCCTTCTGAATGCTTTTGACAACACTTGTATCTTAACAGATGAAAGTCATTCAGAGGTTCTTTAATCAACCATTGTCCATTTGCTTTTTGGATACACATTTCATTGATAGTAGGCCATTTTTAAGCATCACTAGTAGAAGTGCATATTTAGGCATCATAGTAGTGCACATTTATGCATCCCGAGAGAAAAAACTTTGAAGCATACATTGTACCGGCATGCATGCAAAAGCTGAACATTGTTATTTTATTTACCTCTCATTAAAAATAATGGTAAGGATTGAAAACGTGTAGTACGGTTTACTCATGCCTCAAAATATGGTGAGCCTTTTTTTTCTTTCCTAAATGGCTGATAGTTTCACCAATGAAATTCCTTGAGAACTGTGAGACAATAGTGTGTGACCTTGAGACAATATTCTATTATGTAATAAGTGTTGGGCATAAATAAATTTCACCTGTGAGACCTTGAGACAATATTCTATTATGTAATAAGTGTTAAGATAAATAAATTTCACCTGAAAAACATTTCATTTTCACAACTTGTTTTATTTAAATTATTTTATCTCAATTAAATTAATTACTTTTGGTACTTTTTATTAAAGTTTATTCCTCTGTAACCGAATATCCTTATGGATAATTAAAATATATTTAAGTATAAAACTATTAATAAATATTGAATCTTGAAGTAGTTAACATCTTATGTTTGCCACAGATAGTTACCGATGAAGATCTTTAAATCTTTTTTTATAAAATCATATTGTTTTGCTCATATTTTTAGATTTCTTGTGTCAGCAATTTCTCACATTTTTTAATCATTCCAATTCCTTAGCAGAAGCTAACGATGATATTTACAATCATAACATTTCAACTTCTTTCAGTGATTTTCTATACTTATAAATATACTGGTTTAGTGTGCTTATCAAAATACTTTTTTCTCTTTTTAAATAATAGCCATGATGAAATATGAAATAACGAATTGCTACACTTTAAAATAAGTTTATTGGAATATGAATTAAATGTGTTTTAAATGTACAAAAAATCTTGGATAATTACTTCAAAATTAATTTTTAATTTTTAAGTTTATACATTAATATTAGTAAATACTGAATGTGAAGTAAACTGTTTGGAAAATCATCTTCAACACAAATTGGAAATATTTTTACTAGACATCCTTTTGCTCAGATTAATTTCAACAATTTTAAATAGAAGCAGCATTACATTTTATTTTCAACTAAAAAAGGAATAATTTAGAATTTTACTTTTGCTCATGCAAAATAAATTAATAATTTTTAATTTTTTCACAGAAGGATCATAAAACAATCCTGGACCATATAAAAGAACATAAGAAAATGAAAGAAGAAAATCAATGCAGATATAACGAAGAACTGAAAACATTGGATAACGTATGTAAAGGGGTAGACAAACTGCTTTTGGACACACACGACACTTTTATTGCAATGGAAAATATTGCTGAAAAAATGAATAAATTTACAGCTGTTGGACTTAAGGTAATATAGCTGCTGCCAGTCTTTTAAACAAAACTTTGGAAAAAAAAGACACTAAGCGAAAAAACAAATAAGGAGAAATATGGAATTTAGACAAAAAGATAGCAATAAAATTTAATCTAAAGTATTATTATTATACCTTAATACAAGTATATATTCAAAATAATTCACTCCTTCTATAATGTTATGTAATAGTAATGACATAAAGTAATTCAATTACTCCAGTGAAAGTTACGAACAAATATTTTTTGCAGAAAGCTCTGTATAGTTAATCACTTCTGAGTGTTTCACTGCCCAAATTGATATAGTGATCTTTTCTTTCCCCATCTCGTCTTACAACTATCCCTTTATACACTCTATTAAATAAATTGTATTTACCTTTATAAATGAAACTTCATTTCCTTTAGTTTAGCAAGACATGTAAGACATACTTTCTTTCTCATTTCCACAAGAGAAGAAATAAGCTACATCTTGTTCTCTAAGTCATCGATACCAGAAGTAATTGCTTTTGAAGAATATAGTCACATGCAATCATAATTTTTCTTAGCAATTACTTCAATTAAGCGTTTTAAGAGTACATTGAACCTTTAATGATGCAAATACTAAGCGATTTTTTTAATTGATATTTAGTAAAAAAATTGGTGTTTTGCAGAATATTTGAAAATTATTTCATGAAGCAATTTAAAATGTAAAACGAATCGTGAGAAATAATTTTAACTTTAAAAACTCATTGAATACATTTATATCAATTATATGGTTAACTCTTTTTTTTATTAAATAACAATACATTTTAAAACTTAACACTTCCTGCTTGTTTGATTCAAACACAGAGATAACATACATTTTAAAGTAATTATAATTTGATCACAGATTTTTCTCTATACACATATTAAATAAATGTATAATATTGAAAGGAATCGTCTTCAAAATTCATTTTTTTAAAGTAGACATTAATTATTTCTGAAAATAGCGTATGCTTTGAATGGAAAAGAAAAAATATTAATTAATATATAATAAATTTCTTGTGTTAAATTATTATCATGAATTCATAATAAATAAATTATTAAATGTATAATTAACGAAGCATAAACAATAGAAATTTTTTTCAAATGAGAATAGAATTTTACTTTTGTCACTTTAATATACATTAAGTATTAGTGAAATGCGTAGTTATTTTGCAGTGAGAATGACTTACACGTAAATACATTTCTAAGTGATAAACATTACAGAGCAATGTATTTTATTCCTTCAGAATACATTTCTGGCAACTGAAATTCTGCTAAATACAAACGAACCATTCATAATTTTGACTTACTGATTAAATAAAACAATGATGATATTGCACCCTACTCTCAATATCATCTCATACCAACAATGTATGTAAATTGCAAACACGACATATTTTATGCGTTCCAGTTACCTTTAGTGATCTCAGGCTGGGTCTAGTTTAGAACTCCATATCTTAACCACGGCTTCTTTTCCAATCTGGCCTCCGCGATATGCCAGAATGTTAATTTTAAAGACTTAGTTTAAACTCGCATATTTTTATAATTGCAACTTTTATTTGTATTATTTGTTAACAACATTTCTAAGTTTGCTTATTGCTTACTTAAGATAAAAAGAGATCACATCTAATTTGTTGTAAGGACAAAATATTGGTAAGCTTAATTTACATATATATATTGCATTTACAGTCTTGCTTGGTACGAGAAAAAAATTCGGGAGGATCAGTATCAATCTCATCACTGAAATCTACAAGTTTTGAGTAAGTTTTCGTTTTGTGTAATTTATGCATTTTATGATAAAATTATCATTTTTTATTGTTGTATTAAATTATAAAAATATATAATAAGCATAGTGTGTTTCATAATCTTTATAGGAAATGTTTAAAATAAGAAAGTATTTAATCATGCCCCCTTTTGATAGGTTTTAATATTGATTTCATTAAATGTAGTTAATAATATAATTTTTTGTTCATTTTTTTGAATTTCTAATCTTAGTAATTTAAATATTTCAACAGAAATAAGAATGATTAACAATTAAAAATGTGTTCAAACATGATTTTTACTATTTAATGTTTCTTTTTCAATACGATTTAGAGTTTTGAATATGTTGATATAATATTGATGATAATTTGGTAATTAATGGGAAATCAGTAATAATTACTGGTTTTATAAAATTTTCTATATTATTTAGGACAGAAAAATGTTTTCTTATCAAAAGTGACACCCTGATTTTGATGCATCTATTTGCACAAATATGCTTTAACAAAGAGCCATCTTGATGAATGTTAGTTAAATCTGGGACGAGTGTCTTTTAAGAGAGTTTTGTATGTCCATTTCAATAACAAATAAAGTGTTATATTGGACTTCCCTTCAATTTAAGCAACTTTCCTTTACTGTCTTAAATATTAAGAGTAACGTGCATTTATAACAGTTTAATATGAATAAAATATTCCATTCGCAAAAATTAACACAGAAATATTTAATATTAAGTTAAAAACTATCAATAAAAATTATGTTTCATAATTTACAATAGATTATAAGTCTTACTAAATATATTAAAATTCTTATTTGAAAAATCTATTCTACTTGAAGGAATTTCCTTCTAGTATATCATTCAGTCATAAACTACAATTAAAAGAGCTAAGTTCTAATGGCATAAAATTGAACATCGAATCTTTGCAAATGAAACAGCAGTAAAAGAAATATATTGTGAAAGGACTGTAATATACATTGAAAATATCTAATAAGGATTTTGTTTACTGTAATTTGCATACTTAGTGCTTTTAGGTTTGGGAGGTAGAAAAAGAAGGGAAAGTGTATTTAAGTATAAGAGTCTTGGACAAATCATAAAATTATCGAGTTTGAAGAAATTTTTAAGTCTCATACTCAAAACAAATCATCTGTTTATCAATGTCGCTAATAAAATGTGAAAATTATACTAAGAATTATCTTAATAATAACATTAAGAAATCTTTGCTTTTCTAATATGTTATATTGATTTCATTCGCTGGTATGTAGTAAGACGAAGCACAGTGGCTTTGATACAGATGAGAATATTGTTTTTACTTCCTGAAAACATATTGTCTTTCGATAATCTTAATTAGATTTTTAAAAAGGGGAATGAAAATTATTTTGTATATTTATTGTTAATACCTTTAATATCACAGCTTAATTAATAAGATTGAAAAATATTTATTCACTTTAGTATCACAAACAGAAATAAATCTTTATCCAAATAAAGAAACCCAGAGCTATTTTTTATCTATTGTTTTAGCAAAATTAAAGAAAATCTCATTTTGTATGAAGTAGGTGTAAGAGAATCATATCAGAAATGAGCAGTGATGGTTGAATATTGATCTCATAGCAGATATCAGATTTGAGTACTTTACATCATGCTTGATTTGATACTTATTTCTTCTATCAATGTGTTACAAATATAACAATTTTATGAGTGATCTTAAAATCCTTTTACACAATTGTCTTAGCTTATTGTGCTTAGAAGTTTGAGCCCCATTAATCAAATATTTCACACATGATGAATAGATGATGTTAGGATCCTAGTTCTTTTCTTGATTCTGTATTTTACAATCAAAGTGCAACACATTAAGCTTTTTAATTAGATGAGTCAAATAACGTCCTTAACTTTTGAATGTAAAATTCTCATACGTATAACAAAATTTATTTGGATGGTTACGGTAACTCCTTAGCATATTGATTATCTTATGAAACACAGAATAGAATACAACATTTCGATATGCATACATAATGACTCTTTTTTCTTTCTTGTTTGTTCAGCATAACAATTAAGACGTTGCTGACAGTTACCTGAATGCATTTGCGATGTAATATTAGAAGAAACCATAATTTCAATCACCATTTGTTGATAAGCACATAAAGTTAACGTCTATATAAAATGGTGTAGCCTATGTGTGCTGATATACAAATAAAGCTATCAAATTTATCCCCTTTAAAATATTATTTTACATAAATTAATTACTGCTGAATAAATCTCGGAACATTCCATAAAGGAATAATTAAAAAAGTATAATAATATAAAGACTGTGGGATATAGAAAAATTATTATTACAAATTTTACAACCGTTTCTTATTTCAGAAATACAATACAAGGTTTTTTTGTTGAAAATCATATTTAGCAGTGTATTTGGCTAATATATTTGGTTTATTTTATAGTACTGCACAGGAAAGGGAGCTTGAAGTTTTCTCTGAAGAAGTTGATGTTACTTCGGAGACTGCTGAAGTGAAGTCAAATGGGATGAACTCTTCCGATCAAGAAAACTCTCCTGAAATTATTGTTGCAAGTGATGATGTTGATTCTACGAACGATGAAGGAATATTAAACCCCATAAACGCTGCAGAACTTATAAGCGAAACTCTACTTCGTATAACCGAACTAGAAAATCAACATTTGTCGGAGATTTATTCTTTGGTAAATAAAAGGTCTGTAAATGTCGTATGCGAAATAGTGTGACAAAACCTTAGCTCCTATTACATTATTACTCATAAATTTTTAAATGGATCACAATAAGCATTTTTCAAATTGAAATGCATTTCTAAAATTTCTAAAAGTTTAACAAATAACGATTAATTTTCTATTATTATCATTTTAATTTTATTTTACAAATGTTAAACATTAGCGCTTAAGCCATAGTTCACAGGTCCTTCAATACTTTGCAACAGTGTCCTCATACCAGATGAAAGCAATACAAATATATAAATATTCAACAATCATGAGCTGATGAGAATCATGCAAAATAGTCTGGAGAATCCACCATTCCAGTTATGTTGAAGTGGACTTGAAAACAGTCATGTTGAGTCACAGTACTAAACAGAATGACGGTGGTCTTCATGGAAAACTGCAAATAGCTTTTCTCTCCCCTAGAATTCCTCATCTCTTATTAAGTTGAATTTATCCCGATTAAGGATTTTTTAAGATTAAAGATAGTGAAGAGTTCAAATGTATGAAAAAAGTGTCGATTAATGAGTTGTTCTATCAAAATTCTTTTCTTAGCCAATGTATGAGCTTTTTTCGCAGTCTATAATTCCTTAGTTGGTTGAAATACACTGGAAAAAATTCTGTGCGTTAGTGCCTAAAAGAAAAATCTTCAAAGCAGATTTTTTGAGAACTATTTTGACTACTTAAAAGGACATGAAATGCGTTTTTTGAACTGGAAAATTTGATGGGTTTTACAAAAGAATGTCTATAAATCGAGAGTTGTTGGATAGCAACAGCAATTGCTTAATTAGTATTGTTAATTAATATTTATTTCTATGGTGTAATATAGAAATTTGTAATCAATGAAACGAAGTAATAACGGTAAAAATAATTAAAATGTATATCCAAAGTATGAATAAGAATAAGGAAAAGTAAAATTAAAGGAAACCCATTATTATAAATTAAACTAAGATATCAATTCTGTTTATGAATTATATTTTATGTC